>ML777655.1:864378-930809 GCA_009831015.1 Picea engelmannii | reverse complement strand
AGAGATAAGCTGCCACCATTCTAGTGAGTCTTTCACTCTGTATTTTTACAGTCTCTGTACATTTCTTTGATTAATAGAAATTGTGTATTACTGTATATCTGTGTTTATGATTGCATCTCTGATACATTTTTGTTATATTATTGAATATCTGCAATATCTCTGTGCATTTCTTTATTATATCTCCGCTCTCATTTTGTGCCGAAAATAATCCGGATCAAATTTATTACAATGATACAATATTTATCAATGGCTTACTGGTCTCATCATTGTTTTTCTACACTTCTCTGCTCTGCCTGCATCAGTGTGTTCTTGCTCGCATCTTCTTGCGATTAAGTTCTCATATAGTCTGTTGTTTTTACCATTTCTTCTCTATCCATCTTATGTTCTTCATCTCTGCATTTTCTCCCTCAGTTCATGCTGTAAAACTTCATTTCTGACAATTTGATTACTTTTTACAGAGAAACAACAACGTCTCTCTGTCACGACATTTTTCTTTTATTCCTTCTCTCATCATCCCTTACACTCCGCATCTCCAATGCTCAAGTTGGGAATCTAAAAAACGCTCAGGAATCATGATTCCAACGCTCAGGAACAATGATTCAACCGCTCAGGAACAATGATTCAGTTAGTGTAACTGAATTGTAATTGATTAAGAAATCATGAGATGAAACAACTACCCTTCGACCAGATTCTGTTTGATCAGCGTCGTTGGATTATACACGCAAAGACATTTTTTGACTTTTCAATTCATAACCTCTGATGTGGAGCCTGGCAGCGCTAGCTCTTTCCCCTATTTTCCGCTGATTTTACCTTGGGCGATGATCTCATGTGACCATGTGATTGCGAGCACGACCAAAGGTGGTTTGAGATAAAACTGCATTTCACCCCGTAATTTACCTCGAGCCTCCACATTTCCTTTCTCTAAAACTTTGGTTTCAATTTCGGCCCGCCCTTAACTTTTTAAAGTTCGCCCACCTTCAATCCCTGCAATGCGATGGGACGGTCAATCTCACGATCTTGATGGTGCTCCTGAACTGACGGTTAATATCTGTCCTCTCAAGTTATGCGGATCAGATCTAACGTTCCTAAATCAACTACTGTGATTTACTTCATGATCCGAGCTCCAGTATTTTCAAATATCAAACCCTGCTTTTCTCAGTATGCCAATCTTCCAGAGTCGATGATCTGCGGACACCTATCCTTCTCAATCAACGGATCTACCTCTACCTCGAGGTTTTTACCTCTCAACTAGATCAATGGTCCTATGTCCCCTTTCTCGATCAATGGTCGATATTTGCTTCGCTACTCCAGGCTTCGACGATTTCAATTCTCAACCTTCACGCTCTCCCAGAACACTTTTAGTCAAATTCCATAGATTCCTACCACATGTCCTCCTCAAATCAACAATCCTCATTCACTTCGGTACTTCGGCCTTCGGGAGATTCAACTCCTCTACACTCGCTTGCTCCCGGATTGTTTCACCCAGAGTCCATGATCTAACGACGCGTGTCCCCTTGAATTAGATGGTTGAGGATTACTTTGGGCCTTTACCTGAAATCCAAGGATTTACGCCACATCCCTTCTAGATTAGATGACCCAGATCCAATTTGAATGATCCGACACTTAAGATTTACTCTGGACGATATGACGACTGAGATCTATTTCAGATGATTGGACGATCGAGATTTACTTCGGCTCTTTGACTCTCCGGGCTTCAGGAGTTTTAGATCTCAACTGAAAAATATCGAAGTGATTTATCTAGAGTTCACGATCCATCTCCACGTATCCCTCTAGATCTGACGGTTGAAATTTACTACGGCTCTCTGGCTCTCCAGGCTTCGAGAATTTCAATTCTCAATTGGAAATTCTTGAAAGTGAGATTTCTTTGGAATCTCAGATCAGCTGACATGTACTCCCCCTGATAATAAATTGTCTGGATTTCTCTTTGGCAATTTTCACCTCCTCCCCATCCACAAACTTCCAAAGTTGTAGATCTCATGCCACCTGTCCTCCTCGACGATGGACGACCCCAAATCACTTCGGGACTTCAGAACTTTGGCAAGCTCCCTCTCTTGGATGTGAAAAGCGCTAAGGTTTGCACACCTTGATTTGATTGGATGGTTGTTGATCCTTTGGATCGGTGATCCAATGATCGAGAAGAATCTCAAAGCAGATCCACGATCAAGGATTTTGGTCTTGATCATGTTTCTGTACTGCGCTTTCCCTTCTGAGATTTTATCTCTGCATACTGTTTGCTTCTCCTCCCGAGCTTATGCTTTTCCTATTTTCCATCGTCGTTGTTGTTCTTTCCATCAATGACAAGAACAATCTTCCTGTAAAACATGTAAACAATCTCCCCCTTTGACATTGATGGCAACCCTGAAAGGTTGCACTATTCTACTTAGACCTCCAACTGTAGCATCCAGACCACACCTTTTCTCCCCCTTTGACATCAATGTCAAAGAAAATTGAGAGTGACTCTATTCTCCCCCTGAAAAAAGATACAATAAGAAATCTCCCCCTGATAATATATGCTATGAGCACTCTCCCCATGATCAGATAGCCTGTTTTAACTTGATAACAGGGTCACGCCCAACTTCTGTCGTAGATACTCAAACTGAGCTTTTGATTTAGTGAAGATATCAACTATCTGTTCTATGGAGGGAATATAATTCAGCTGAACAACTCTGTTTGTAACCTTCTCTTTGAGAAAATGATATTTAATTGTTATATGCTTAGTCTTTGCATGTAGAACAGGATTCTTGGAGACACTAATGGCACTGGTGTTATCACAGTGAAGTGGAATTGGATCAATATAAGTTACCTTCAAATCTGCATGAGTTTGTATCATCCATAAGATTTGAGTGAAGCAAGTAGCAACAACAATGTACTCTTCCTCTGTAGTTGATAATGAAACATATCCCTTCTTCTTACTAAGCCATTCTACTAACAAATCACCTAAGAATAATGCGCCTCCACTGGTGCTCTTTCTCTCATCCAAACAGTTTGCCCAATCAACATCTGAATATGCAGTTAATTGAAAATTATGATTTCTAGGATACCAAAGACCATAAGTCATTGTACCCTTCAAATATTTGAATATCCTCTTGACAACTGCTAAATGACTTTGTTTAGGAGTAGATTGATAATGACCTACCATTCCAACAACTTGCATTATATCAGGACGGGATGTTGTGATGTACAGAAGACTGCCTATCATTGATCGATATGTTCTTTGATCAACATCAGGTGTAATATCATCTATACTAAGCTTGCAACCAACCACCATAGGTGTACTAAAAGGAGATGAATCTTCCATATGAAACTTCTTCAACATCTCTTTCAAATACTTTTCTTGAGAGATAAATAGCCCTGTAGAACTCTGATTGATTTGTAAACCAAGAAAATATGACAGTTCTCCTATCAAGGACATCTCAAACTCAGTTTTCATAGAATTAGCAAACCACTGAACTGAAGGGTCATTGGTACACCCAAAAATAATGCCATATACATAAAACAAAACAACTAATAAATCATCACGTTCAGACTTAATGCATAGGTTACTGTCAATAATACCTTTCTTGAACCCTTTGTCCTGTAGAAATTTGTCCAACCTATAATACCGGGCTCATGGTGCCTGTTTCAGTCCATATAATTCCTTTTTCAACTTACAGACATAGTCAGGATTATCTATCAGTGAAAATCCTCCAGGTTGCTCCACATACACATCTTCTTCTAGATCTCCATTAAGAAATGTTGACTTAACATCCATCTGATATACTTTAAAGTTCTTATGACATGCATAGGAAATAAATATTTTGATGGCTTCCAATCTTGCCACTAGTGCAAAGGTTTCATCAAAATCCTATCCTTCAACTTGTGCATAACCCTTACAGACCAATCTAGATTTATTCTTAACAATTTGTCCTTGTTCATTCATTTTATTCTTAAACACCCATTTGGAGATAATTGCATTCTTATATGTAGGTCTAGGAACAAGCTCCCAAGTATTGTTCTTCTCAATCTGATCCAGTGGACCAGTTCCTCATTCATTGATTTTAACCAGTTTACATATTTACTGGCTTCATTAAAGTTCTTGGGTTCCACCATGGATATGAAGGCTATATGTGATTGCTTGGTGTCTTTGATTATCCTTCTCTTGTTTTGTACACCTTTGTCTTTCTCACCAATTATCTGACTTGCAGGATGATTCTTTTGAGTAATTTTGGAGGGAGGATTTGATGTTGTCTGCTGATTTGAGTTTGCCTGAGTATTTGTATCTTCATCTGACTCATAGTTTTCTCTTTTTGATTCTTGGACCTGTTCATCTTCAACTTCAAATATATCCTCTGTTGTTGATTCAACACTACTTACATCTCGTACCAGGATTTCTTCATCAAATTTTATGTCAATACAATCAACCAATTTATGCAACCTCTTATTATAAAATTTGTATCCTTTACTGTTTGTAGCATACCCTAAGAAGATACCTTCATCAACCCTGTCATCGTATTTGCCAAGATTTTCATCATTATTCGTGATATAAAACTTACCCCCAAAGACTTTAAAATTCTTGATTGAATCAGGTATTCCAAACCATAGTTCATAAGGAGTCTTGTCACTTTGTGGCCTGAGATGAGCTTTGTTAAGAATATGTAAAACTGTATGAATTTCTTCTACCCAATATGTCTGAGCAATATTCCTTTCATTCATCATTGATCTTTCCATTTGCTGGACTGATCTATTTTGTCTCTGAACTACTCCATTTTGCTGTGGAGTCCTTGGAATAGTATACTCTCTTTTGATCCCATGTTTATCACAAAAATATTTGAAGTCCCTTGAACTAAACTCTCCTCCTCTATCAGACCTTACCGCCTTCAATCTTTTTCTTGTTTGATTCTCAGTCAGAGCCCTAAACACTTTGAATTTTTCAAATGCTTCATATTTTTCTTTCTGAAAGGCAACCCATGTAAGTCTAGAATAATCATCAATAATCAACATGAAATAATTTTCTTTTCCTGTACCTTCCTTCCTTGATGGTCCACATAAATCCATATGTACTACCTGAAGAGGTTTTTCTGTTGATGCAAAGTTCTTAGATTTAAACTGTGTTTGAGTGAGCTTTCCTATTTGGCAAGGTTTGCATACAAAATCATATGGCTTTGATATTTTTGGAAAATCTTTTACTGCCCCACTATTTCTAAGTTTGATTAGATGATCAAAATTTAGGTGTCCAAGTCTCCTATGCCATAACCAACTTTCATCATATTTTCTTAAGTGACATTCTTCGTTTTCTTCTTTCAAAACATAGACATTGTTTTATGTTCTTATGCCTTTTGCAATCAACTATCTCGAATTCACAGATTGTATTTTACAATCTTTAGAAGTGAAAACAACTTTACATCCTCTATCACAAACTTTATTCACACTAAGAAAGTTATGTTTCAGACTATCTACAAACAACACATATTGAGCTTTCCCTTTTCCATTACTTAGGCTTACCATTCCTTTACCTTTGATTTTTCCTGGTGCATCATTTCCAAAGGTTACATTTCTTGATTTGCTTTCACTTAGAGACAAAAAATTACTTTTTTATCCAGTCATATGTTTGGAACATCCACTATCAATATACCAGGGGTTCTTTTGTCTTTGCGCTGAAAGTACTAGACCACATTTTTCACTATCTTTCTTTTTCCATGTGCTGACATTTCTAGCTAAGGGTTTTATCCTTGGATCTTCTTTGTAATTCTTCAGATGGAAGTTTGCAACTTTGTGGCTGAAGTTATGACAATTATAGCATTCAAGCTCATTGTTCAATAGGTCAAAGTGATTGGTGCAACATTGTCTACTCATTGGATGTTTAGTTCTATGTTGCAAAAATTGTTTATTTCTTGATCTCCTGAGTTGCATGTCTCTAAACTTAATTTGACAATTTGCGATCTTATGACCAAAATTAGAGCAGTAAAAACAGTAACCGTGGAAGAAATTTTGGTACTTGAAGGATGTCATTCTTCTTGGAATTTGTTGCTCCATCTTCTGATATCTTTGTTTTTGATCAGGGATCATCTTGTCTTTATTAGATTTTGGTGGCAGAGTACTCACATGGTCTGATTGTTTGCTGACTTGGAACGTGATCATCTTTACTGGATCTTTTCTTTCTGTCTGTTTGCTGCTTAAACCACTTACATAGCGTAAACCAATCTTCAACAAAGGAGATCTCTGTTTTCTAAGAATGTTGTTTAGTTCTACTGAGGCTTTAATGCTTGGAATATTTTGGAGATACAATGATTTAAACTTCTCCATTTCTTTTCTGGTTTTAGTACCTCTTCTTCCAAGGCTTCACAACCTTCTTCTATGATAACTCTTGTTTCAGAATGTCCTCTATTTTATTTGCCTCTTCTAATTTCACTTTTAGCAGGGAAAAGTCTTCATCAAGTTTTTTACTATCTTTCTCGAACTGTATCAACAATTTTTTTTTCTTTTTCTTCTTAAATCCGAGTCTAGTAATTTCTTCTAGGGCACTGATCAATTCTCCTTCCAAGTCAACCATAACTTCTTCATCATTAACATCACTTCCTGTGATGTTATTATCATAATCCTCTTTCGCCATAAGCATAAAGTCATTAACCTTATCTTCACAAGAAGAATCACCATCTGTGTCTCCTGAAGAGTCATCATTGTTTACATATAAACTTTTATTTTTACCAAATCTTTTGGATTTGTACTTCTCTTCACCTTCAGAGTTCTGATCATTCTTCCTGTGTGGACACTTAAATGCAAAGTGACCTATCTTTCCACAGTTAAAACATTTGAAGGGCAACTTGCCTTGGTACTTGCCTGATCCTTTCTTTAGTCTTCTCACAATTTTTGCTTCAAATTCATTAGGCTCAGAATCCTCATTCTTATCTGCTTTAAATTATGCTTCTCTAGAGGTGGGTTTATCTTTACTAATCCTCATTTCATAAGTAGTTAGAGTTCCTAGAAGTTGATCAATAGACAAAATCTTAAGATGATGCATTTCTTCTATTGCATAAACTTTTGGATTAAATCTATTTGGTAGAGATCTTAAAATCTTCTGAACTAAAAATGTGTCTTCAATCTTCTCACCAAGACCCTTCATGGAATTCGCAAGATCTTCAACTCTTAAGAAATATTTATTAACTATTTCATCCTCATTCATCTTTAATTGTCCAAATTTCAATCTATATGTCTGAAGTTTGGCATCTTTTACTTTCTCATTTCCTTCATAACTGCTAATGAGTTTATTCCACATCTCTTTGGTAGAATCAAGCTGCATTACTTTTACAAATTCAGCTTCAGCAAGCCCAGTCAAGATAGCTTTCACTGCCTTTGCATTGAAGCTAAATTCTAACTTACCATCTTTGGAAGCTAGCACAACATGTTTTGTATATCCAGTCTCTACACCATCCCAAACATCAACATCTAAGGCCATAATGTATGTTCTCATTCTAACCTTCCATAAAGAAAAAATTATTCCATCAAACAAAGGAGGCTTATTGGTCGAATTTCCTTCATGACTTATCATGTTTAATATTATTGATCTACCTTTAGCTAAAAGGAACCCGTTCTGATACCAATTGTTGAAAATACTAAGACAACTGAGAGTGGGGGGTGAATCAATTGTTATTGTGCTTAAACAATTTTATGCCTATTGAAATATTATTAATGTTCTCCAAGTGATCATCAAGATTATGCAAGTCAGGAATAACATGAATAATTAACAACAATCACACATATGATATACGCAGAGACATATATCCATGAGGAAACCCATAAAGGGAGAAAACCTCTTCTTCTTAGAATGATAGGCGGTCTTTTAAGTTCTATACATCATCAATCTTTGAGCACCAACTCAAAATGAGGCTACAACCTCTTCGTTAACAAGCTGCAACTTGTAGAGAGCACCAACCCTTTAGTTTCTCTATCACCCACTAGAAGGAAGCACCAACTCCCCGAGTGTTCCAACACCAACTGGATGGAAGCACCAACTTCCAGTCACACAGTCACCAACCTTTATAACATAGAACAATGGTTCTACCTTGCACCACCCTACCACCCTAGTTTTTCAGGCTGAAACCAAATAGAAGATACAACTCCCTATGTTCAAGCACCCACTTGAAAATCTAAGGAAAACAGTCCTTCCTAGTACCACCCTACCACCCTGGTTTTTCTGGATATAACCAGATGGAAGCTACAACTCCCTATGTTCAAGCACCCACTTGAAACTCCGAGGAAAATAGTCCTCCCTAGCAGCACCCTACCAACCTGAGATATAAATATTTTCTTTCAAAAATTTAATACAGTGATATAGTATTTATCAATGGCTTACTAGTCTGATCATTGCTTTTCTACACTACTCTTCTCTTCCTACATCAGTGTGTTCTTGCTCGCATCTTCTTGCGCTTAAGTTCTCGTATAGTCTGTTGTTCTTACCATTTCTGATCTGTCCAACTTATGTTCTTCATCTTTTCATTTTCTCCCTCAGTTCACGCTGTAAAAATTCATTGCTTACAATTTGACTACTTTTTACAGAGAAACAAAAACCTCTCTCTATCACGACATTTTTTTTATTCCTTCTCTCATCATCCATTACACTCTGCATATCCAACGCTCATGTCGGGAATCTAAATAATGCTTAGGAATCATAATTCCAACGCTCATGGACAATGATTCAGTTAGTGTAACTGAATCGTAAATGATCAAGAAATCACGAGATGAAACCATAACCCTTCAATTATATTTTGTTTGAT
The DNA here is from genome assembly GCA_009831015.1 of Picea engelmannii. Classification (NCBI taxonomy): domain Eukaryota; kingdom Viridiplantae; phylum Streptophyta; class Pinopsida; order Pinales; family Pinaceae; genus Picea; species Picea engelmannii. Next base: position 922,038 of record ML777655.1, on the reverse strand, counting down.
CAACGCTTTTGGATTATACACACAAATGCCTTTTTTGACTTTTCAATGCGTAACCTCCAATGTGGATCCTAGCAGCGCTAGCTCCTTCCCCTATTTTTCGCTGATGTGACCTTGGGCGATGATCTCATGTGACCATGCGGTTGCGGGCATAGCCAAAGGTGGTTTGAGATCAAACTCCATTTCACCCCGCAATTTACCTCGAGCCTCCACATGTCCTTTCTCCAAAACCGTGGTTTCAATTGCAGCCTGCCCTTAACTTTTTAAAGTTCGCGCACCTTCCATCCTTGCAATGCGACAAGACCGTAGATCTCATGATCTTGATGGTTCTCTCGAACTGACGGTTCGTATATTTCCTCTCAAGTTCTGCGGATGAGATCTAACCTTCCTAAATCAACGACTTTGATTTACCTTGTGATCTGGGCTCTGAGAATTTCAAATATCAAACCCTTCTTTTCTCTGTATGCCAATCTTCCGGAGTCGATGATTTGCAGACACCTGTCCTTCTAAATCGAAAAATCTACCTCTACTTCGGGTTTTTTACCTCTCAACTAGATCAACAGTCCTATGTCCCCTTTCTCGATCAAAGGTCAAGATTTGCTTCGCTACTCCGGGCTTCGGCGATTTCAATTCTCAACCCTCACGCTCTCCCATAAATATTTTAGACGGAGTCCACAGATTCTTGCCACATGTTTTCCTCAAATCAATGGTCCTTGTTCACTTCGGGACTTCGACCTTCAGGAGATTCAACTCCTCTACACTCGCTTTCTCCTGGAGCGTTTCACCCGCAGTCCATGATCTAACGATGCATGTCCCCTTGAATTAGACGGTTGAGGATTAATTTGGGCCATTACTCAAAATGCACAGATTTATGCCATGCCCCTTCTGGATCAGATGATCCAGATCCACTTCAGATGATATGACGCTTGATATTTACTCCAGATGATCTAATGACTGAGATCTATTTCGGATGATCTAACGATCGAGATTTACTTCAGCTCTCCAGCTCTTCGAGCTTCGAGAGTTTCATTTCTCAACTGAAAAATCTCGAAGTGATTTCTCCGAAGTTCACGATTCGTTGCCACGTATCCCTCTGGATCCAATGGTTGAAATTTACTTTGGCTCTCTGGCTCTCTAGGCTTCGGGAATTTCAATTCTCAACTGGAAATTCTTGAAGTTATATTTTTCCAGAATCTTAGATCAAATGACACATACTCCCCTAACAATCAACGGTCGAGATTTTTCTTCGACGATTTTCAGCTCTTCCCCATCCAAAAACTTCTGAAGTTGTGAATCTCGTGCCACATGTCGTCCTCGACGATGGATGACCCTAAATCAATTCGAGACTTCTGAACTTTGGCAAGCTCCCTCTCCTACGTGTGCAAAGCACTAAGGTTTGCGTAACTTGATTTGATCAGACGGTTGTTGATCCTCTGGATCGGTGATCCAATGGTTGAGAAGACTCTCGAAGCAGATCCACGATCAAGGATTTTGATCCTGATCATGTTTCTGTACTGCACTTTCCCTTCTGATCTTTGATCTGTGCATATTGTTTGCTTCTCCTCCTAAGCTTATGCTTTTCCTGTTTTCCATCATCGTATTTGTTCTTGCCATCAATGACAAGCACACTCTTCCTGTAATACATGTTGAAACTTATGGGATATCGATATCCATTGGTCGAGTGTCATAATTTCAAATCTCGATATATTTCTTCTTCCTTTCTTCTTCGGCTATCTTATTAGTTTCCTAATTGGATTCCTTTTCTGCCGCTCCTCTTGCTTTTGTTGCTTCCTTTTCTGTTGCCTCTTTCTGCTCGATATCATTTTGTGTTTTTTCTTTTGCTTCTTCCTTAGCCTTAGCTTTCTCTGCTTCAAGATTTCGCTTTTCTTGGAAGCAATATTCTTTTTCCCGTGAACCCTTTCTTTGCCTCTTCTTTATAGAGGCAAAGATGGGGGATGATCTTCCTGATGTTGCTTCTGCTGCTTTTTTCTGGGCTTTTCTTTTTCTCTTTCTTCATCTGCAATCCTCCCTATAGGATGACCTCATCTTTGGAAGATAACAACATCGTAGGTTCGTTCATTTTGATGCACTTATTTTTCATCCCATATCTCTACGTGTATTCCCAAGGCAAGACTACTTTATTGAAATGATCTTTTAAAACTCATTTAGGGTCATCTCTTCTAAATATTTCCTCTCCAAAATGATATGAGAGAAATAGATTTACTTCATCCTATGTTTTCTTGGTGTTGGATAATGAGTAGAGCCCAATATATAGCAAAAGTGGTGGCCATATTGATTTCTTTCTCCGATAGATAATTCCTCCTATCCCATATATTATTGTTTGATATGCTACTTCCTAGAGTACTAGTTTATCTAGTACAAACTGGGGGAGAAGATGGGGGGGTTTAGTCGAATTGTACACTCTAATATAGGTACCATTCTCCATAAGGTAACAATTCCCAATCCTCTTTATGAAAATGATTTCTTTTTCAGTCATACATGGGGTTGTCATGAAGAATATAAATTCACACAGAGGGGACAAAAAATGTTCACATATATTTTGATATTTTATTATTTATTTGTGCTCCTAGAGAAATTTGTAGTAAACATGAATGGGCTCATATGAGGGTTTCCATTTCCATCCCATGTTTGGGTATAGGTGGGAAATTCACATGATATCCAAGAGGTAGGAAGACATGTGGAAACTTGGAAAAGTTCCCAGCTAATCTTCTACCACTTTAGTTATGGAAATCGTCAGGTTGGATGACAAGATTTCATTCCAATTGAATGACAATCCTTCATCTATGTAGTAATAAATTAGCGACATGTAAGACAAAGGGAATGGAGAAGCATCTAGTTCCCCATATAACCTGCACAACATGGCCACCATATATTGACAAGGCTTCCTTAAATCACTCGTGGGGTACCCTCCCTTGGGTCTATTCTTGAGCTACTTGTTTTCCTTGTACAATATAGGGAACAGGTCTTTGAGTGAGAATTCAAACTCATTGAGGAGTTTGTTGTCCAACTTTTTAATCCCCTTATCAATGTGATAACATTTTTTCTAGATATTCTGGTCAAAACGATGCTATGGGCTCTTTATTGGAATTACAAATGTATCTGTCTTTCATATATATATGTTTTTAAGATCCAGGTGATGGAATATGCACAAGGGAATACAACTGCATGAGATGCTACTCTGACTATTCCATATTTTCTAACGTTTTTGAATATTTTTAATTAATCTTGATCCTCAACGTTGGTGGATAATTTTTTCTTTTTGAACATTTGGTATACATTTCCCCATCTGAGTGTTTCTCCTTCCTTTTCTAGAAGTCCAGAGGTCTCATCGTACATATCTCCAACCACTTATGGTTCATCTTCATCTTGGCAGCTGCTGGCAGAGCCTTTGGTGCTTGGCACTTTACTCGTTTCCCTTTTCTTAGGTTACATGCATGAACCTGTCAAGAAAACATAGGATCGGTATGAACGCAAAATCGTAATGAAATTAAAACTTATCTAGTCTACTCAAGTATTGAAAGACTCACTTGAGCTGATGCTGGGTGGAAGGTTGGCATCTGAAGACAATAAAATAACAATAGGCATGGTGAGAAATATGGTGAATATTGGGGAAGAAAATAACTCAAAACGTGCTCAAAAGGTAAAATTGGAGGGTTTAATGTTAACTCCTCCGATGTATATCAGAGAAGTTGTTAACAAGTGCTCTGATATCAATCGACTGAGTTAGTATGAACAACTCTGATATCCATTGGGAAAGTTGAATTAAAAGGATCTAATTTACATCACCATAGTTGATTGGAGGCCTTTGATATGTCATCGACAAATTTGAGTTTAACTCCTCTAATCACATCGAAGGAGTTGGCACAAAATCCTTCGATAGGATCAGAGGAGTTGATGGGGAAGTCATCAATTATGGTGAGGGAAATGATAAATTTAATATCAACTTTCCCAATGTATCAGAGGAGTTAATATGAAATCCTTTGATACATCAAGGGAGTTAACTAGAAGTGATCCGATAAGATTTTGAAAGTTGGAGAAATTGGAGCCGACTTCCCCACGATTAATCGATTAAGGACATAGGTGACCCTGTAGACGGTTTTAAGCTTAACTGCGAGGTTTAAACCAAGTTTGTTTTCAAAATATTTTTTTTGGGACAGGGGAAACAATCCCACAAACCTCGTCATTGATTTTTTGTAAGGAACAAGCACTGGAGATAATGGTTTAGGGTAAAAGACATGGGATTCGATGGTGATTTCTAGCATCACAAGATTGCGATGGGGTATTGGTAATAGGATTGACTTGGAGAAAACTCCGACGGCAACAATTTTCTAATAGTGAAGAAGTGTAGAGTTATGATATGGGAATATGTGAAGAGGGGAGGGGGGGTGGGGCATAGTGTTAATGAGGTTAAAAAGGTTTCCTGGGGTAAAATAAACACACAACAATGAAACTAACCATAACCCTAGGTGGAAAACCTAACTCTAGATTGCAAGAGGTAGGTTGAGGGATCACTTGTTTGTTTAATGACACTTGGACAATAATGATCGATTGAGGATGCTCTGGTTGGGACTAAATGTGCTCTTACTTAGGAAAATATTCCTCTCCTTTGCACTCAGTGGGATAGCGATAATAAGGGAAGCATTGTATTTATGATTTGGGGGAAATTAACATTAAATGCGGGTAGGTGGCATTGAAATCAACGAAGCTTCGGTTAAGTCCTTTGATGTACATCAAAGGACTTTGGGAGAAGTCCTCTGATTTACATCAAAGTACTTAGCACGAAGTGTGTTGAATTCTATCGGAGCAAGTTAAGTCAACTCTTCCGAGAAAATCATAGGAGTTGAAGTTAACTCCTCTGATTTCATTAGAGGAGTTGGAGCTAACTCCTTTGATTGCAGGTTCGATTAGAGGGAAAGAAAAGAACTTGATAGAGATAATCGTCGAAGTTTAGGTAAAATCCTCTAATGTACATCAAAGGAGTTGAAGCTAACTCCTCTAATGTACTTCGAAGGAGTTTCAATCAACTTCGCCGAAAAAAAAAAAAAAGACACAAACTTAAAACTTTATAAGTTCTTCCAATATGAGAGATGAAATCTTAGGAAAGTTGAGGCTTGAGGAACAATTCCTTTTTTTTAGCAAGATGAATAAACTGAAGGATTTTTTTCAAATTTAAAACAAGTACAATGGGCCCCATTTTCTTAAGAGTATTATGGAGATATATTTCAATAAAATGGATGGTTGTAGTTCCTGGCGCAACGAATGGTGACACACTGGGTGAACCCTTGAATCTCTATAAAATGGTATCCACGGACATAATTGAAGGGAAAAATGCATTATCATGCACATCCCAAGAGAGAAATAATAGATCCCATAGCTTAGATTTCGACAAGATAAAGTTTGGATGATACAAAGATGAAATTAGGAGCATACCTTAGACCAAATTATGTTTTATTGATTTCTTATTCATATAATAAATGACCTAATTAAGGGGAGGCATAAGGAGCATTTTGGGGAACAAAACATCAAGAATGCTAAAAATGCAAGTTATGGTGCATATCTCTAGTGTTTCTCCGTTGTCGACGATTGTCCATAGCCTTGACAAAGTCACCCTGGTGTTACAAGACTTGCTTCTCTATCAACGAGTGTCCATATGCCCAACGGAGATACTTGCATGTCCCATGTGATCTAGAATGACTTTCCCCAAGCCTCTATCTTTTTATAAAATTTGATTTTCTTATGTTTAGAGAGAGGCTGATGGGGGGATTCCAATTATCCTTTAAAGGCACTAGGGATGACACTAGTGATAGTGGGATTTTCTAACTTGATTATAGATGAGAAAAATCCATGAGTAACACTCTCTGGAATACTACAAACATCTCTCCCAAATCATTTCCTTTTAGTCCAGACGATACAAATATATATTCTTAAATAAGGCCCTCGATTCCTTTCTTCATTGCAATATTCTTGTATTTTGATGAGCTATGTTCCTCTACTAGATCTTACTTAGGGTAATGCATGAAAAAACTATGTGATTAAGATGGGATGTGTCTGGAAGCCAGGTCACATATTTATTAGGCTATTGACACCAAATGTGCTACGATTGAGACACATAACCAGGAATAAGTTACCAAAGATTTGAGAAACTCAAGGGGGTATTTTTGTAAAGAAGGAAAAGAAAAGATCTCAAAATTGAACAAGATAGAAAATGCTAAAAAAGAAACATAAAACAAAGTAGAAGCTGAGCAGGAAATAGAAAGATGAAAATAAAGATTTTATTTATGTACAAAGGAGTAGCTGCCACAAAGTCTAGTTGATGTAATGGTTGAGAATATGGCCATTAATGGGGAGGAGGTCAACTTCCCCTTGAATATTTTGTAACCTGTAAGTACCCTAGCCAATCTTCTCCATGATAACGTAGGGCCCAAGCCATAATTGTTGGAATAGTGGAATTTTGAATGCTTCCCCTTATCTTCACATGGATTGTCCCACTTGAGGACTAAATCCCCAACTTAGAATTCTTTGTCACCAACATATTTCTTATCAAATTAGTGTTTAATGGTCTCTTGATGAGTCTCAAACTTTCCTTTAGCTTTGGCATGATTTTTTTCTAAGTGCAACAAGGTATTGATATGTCGCTGAATGACGAGACATTCTCTTCTTAGATATTGTTGGGTGAGTTGTAGGGATGGAAGGTAGATATTCAAGGGTAAAATGACTTCTTTCCCATAGACAATGAAAGATGAGGGTTTCCCTATTGAATCCTTAGGAGTGATGCGATCATCCTAGAGGGTGTTTGATAAAGAATTATTCCATTTTCTATGATGATCAACTACGATTCATTTGAGGATCCATACTAGGTTCTTGTTTGTAGATTCAACCAAGTCATTAGCCTAAGGATAATAGTTGGTTGAGTACTTCAAAATAATTCCCTTTTCCAAGGAAAAATCAGATAAATTCAAAGATGAAAAATAAGTTGTGTTAACATCAAACACTAGAGAGTTAGGAACTCCAAACCTTGTGATGATGTATTGTTCAATAAAATTAATCACTACCTCTTCATTTACTTTGAATAGTGGTATTGCTTCAATTGAACATGTAAAATAATCGGTAGTGGTTGGGATATACCTGTGTTTCTTGGAGTAATGGGGATTAATCTCACCAATTTTTGGCCCTTGGTTATGCAAGGAAACAAATTTTAAGGAAAGAAGCACGAAGTATGAACTACGTGGAAAGCACATTGATTGAGATAGGGTCGAAGTGGTTAAAGAAGAAGAAAAGAAGGAGTGAAGTAAGAGAAAGTGGGCCGTTGAACGAAAAGATTGAGGAAGACAGATCAACAAGGAAGATGGATCGTGTACAACTCAGCAAGAGGAAAAATCCACCAATAGATTCTTTGGAGCACCTCGTGGGAAAGAAGTAAAGACAAGCTGGAGAAGCCCTGAAAATGCGGGTCAAGTTGACCTAGGATTTTTAGACACCTAGGGTTTTGGCATCTTAGGGTTTTGACACCTAGGTTTTAGCCTAAGGTTGTCTGAGAGTCATTGTAATGTATAAATAAAGTTCAAGAGGACCTAGGATGGGTTCGATAAGGTAATGAGTGATTATTGTTTTTGAGAGAGAGAAGAGCTATGTGAGAGAGAATTTTGTATAGTAAGATATTCAACTGGGTGCGGAGATCAACCCTGTAGCTGGGTGCGCAGGGCGAGGAGAGAAAGAGAGAGAGTAGGAGAGAGATCTACAAGCTAAGAGCGCAGATAGAACTGTATGTTTTCACATAATATATCAAGATACACAATTCTATGGACGTAGCCCTAGGGAGAGGGTGAACCACGTAAATCTTGTTGTTGTGTGTGACTGATGTTGTGTTCTTCTGCTTTTTGTTATACTGTTATTGCATCCTTGTGTTAGATTTGAGATATAACTTACGCAATAGGCTTAAGGGAGATAAAGGATAACTAGATTGTCGTGTATTATTGTGTTGAATCCACTTTGCATTTCCTCTATTTGTAGACACCTGTGTCCTGCAACCCCCTATTGCTACTTCAGGTGAGACTGCATCTGCTTCGCAGGTGTTGCCGAAAGGGCCAATAGTTAGGGCTTGTTGGTGCTCTATTAGAGTTGAACCATGGGTCTGCTCTTGTGCTAACAAATGGTTCTATTGTCGGGACCAAGATCTTCTTGTTTCCATTGAAGAAAAAGATTCAGAAGTGGATAGAAGAACAAGAAAAGGACTTCACAGAAGCTCATAAATTGAACCCTAATCTTAGTATAGAGGATTGGTTGGGAAGGTATATCTTTACTGACATACAAGATATCTTCTTTGGAGGGATCCATCAGGAGCTATACGAGTGGCTAGCCAGATTAGCAGATACCCAGTTTGAAATCAGACTCATACCACCTGTGGTTTGGACGTCGGTGTTGATCAAGAAGGTCAAGAGAGTTGATAACGCTGTGTCAAGAGAAGTCGATCATTAGTTTGATAGTACCATTGGAGGGTACATTACCGAGTTTTCTATTGATAGAGTAGATTCATATAGCCAAGTAGAGAGATATTTCTTTAAGGTACCTAGGGGAGGATTTTTGCATTTCCTGAAGTTGCAGATCAAGATGTTATTGCATGAGAAGAACATCTTGAAGATACAATAATCGGTTGGACTAAAGAGCTAATGTTCAAGAAATCAGACAGTGATAATGACACAGAGGTTGGACACACGCGCAGTGGGAGATTATTTAGAGAAGTTCCTCTGGTGAACCTATTTGAGTAGGGTCACGAGACACTATAACAAGACGAAGGGTTCTACAATGGAGAAGAAAAAGAGTTTGTGAACGAGGAACATTTAGAGTCCGCTAGGACAGAAGAAGGAAAGACTGAAGAACCTCGCCAAGAAGAGTTAAAAAGTTCAGTAACTGCATAGACTGTTAAAGTAAGTACTATTAATTCTCCTGTTGTTTTAGCATCATTAAGCAACCAAAGTAATCTAAGTTATTAGAGCACTGGTACAAGTGGTTCAGTGCATACTCAGTCAAGAAACCTAGGAAAATCTATGGCATATGAGATGAGGTTACCCACCTTTAGGGGAGATGGATCTGAAGATCCCGATCAAAATTGGTTCTTATGCGAAGATGTACGGAGTATTAAGAATATCATTGACGAAGCTGTTAAGAGAGATCAGTTTAGTACTACCCTGAGAGACCTCTCACTGAGCTTGTACATGAAATTTGTCTAAGGAGTTGTACATCCTTAAATTCTAAATGACATTAAGACTGCGTTGATTTTTGAATTCAAGAAACCCAAGTCAGAGTCACAATGTATCACAGAGATGAAATAAATTAAGAAGAGAGTAGTTGAACCTATTTGGGATTTTGATCAGAGGTTTAAGACCTTGACAGGTCATTTGAGTTTTTAGATCCTAGACGAATATAATAAAGAATGGCTCATTGCTTCCCTCTTTCCACACATCATAGTCCCTTTGATGTAACATAAGATCGCGTCGCAGGCTAAGTGATCTAGATTTTATGAGCAGAACAAAATGACTACAGATTATTACCAGATTCTTAACAAAGAATAACAGAGATACAATAAAACTGGTTTTCTATTCAATAAGGAAATAAGTTGAAACCGTAAAATGCAGCGGAAAACAAGCTTGTTGGAATGGTGGCGGCTTATCTCTAAGAAGAGATGTGAAGGTTGCGCTCATCCACAAGAAGATGATTACAATGAGGCTCTCAAGGAATGTTTACAATAAATAGGAGTTTCAAAAACACTAAACATCCAAAAACCTAACCCTAGGAGATGAAGCACCAAAAGTCATGTGGGCCCCATTTGGGTAAGTCAGTTCCTCAGCTTCCCGGGGTCGTAACTTTTGCATATGATCTCTATTTTAGGCATATGATAGCCCATTGGAAAGATCTATCTGAGGAATACAACAATTGCACAAAATTTCATGTTGAAATTTGGCGACAACAACATACCCCAAAAAATGTCGTTTAGGGCCTCAAAACGGATCTAGAAGTTCAGGACTCGAAAAACTGCTAAAAATAGTAAATTATCAAAATTGCTAGAAAGCTATTTTGAGCCAGCTGGAAAAGGTGTGTGGCCATCGATATCCACCTGGATCAATCCTCCCTCCTTAGGAATAAATGGTATCCATTGTGCTGAGTTCCCCCATTAGATGAGGAAATTTCTGTTGAATTTGGCCCCAGGTGAGACACTTGCCTTGGTGCAGAAGTTGCCCTGCTTTGACGACTCGATAAAGCTGGATCCTTTGTTGTCGAGTGACCTTGATCTGTGTGTCCACAATATGATCACTGGATGCCTGTTGTATGTAGTCAAGGTTGATCTCTGTTGGTGCTAGTTGTTCTGCTACGTCTGAGTTGTCCAATAATGATGGGAAATAAGGCCGAAGGAGGTCCACGTTGAACAATGGGTGCAGGCCAAGGAAAGGAGGAATGTTGAGATCAAAAGAATTATCCCCAACAAACTTGGTGATGGTGTATGACCCATAACAGAGTGGGCAAAGCTTCTGATGGGGTCCTGTAAGGCATTCTTTCTGCAAGTGATACCAACCTTTGTTGCCCACCTGAAACTTATGTGGCACCCGATGTTGATCATGGCATTGCTTGTACTTGTCATTGGACTTCTGTAGGATATCTTGAACCTGTTGGAAAATGTGTTGGATCCTCTCAATGAACCAGGTGGCTTTGTCAGCCTCAGTTGGATCAGGAGAGGATTCGGTCAAGGTGACCACAAGGGGAAGTGAAACATATATGGGGCCCAATGGTTGGAATCCCAACCCCACCTGAAAGGGGCGGTGGTCGGTTGAGCTATGCAGGCCTCAGTTGTAGCTATGCTGGACATAGGGAAGACTCTCATCCCATGTGCGAGGGTTCTTGGAATTATACATACACAGAATATGCACGACCATTCGATTTACAACCTCAGTTTGGCCATTGGTATGGGGGTGGAAGGTCGTGGATTTGGTGAGCTTGGTGTCCAGCAGTGAACAGAGGCTCTACCATAATGTGCTGAGAAATCGACTGTCCTGATCTAAGATAATGTTTTGTGGGATTCCAAAATGTACCCAGACTCATTCAAAGAACATCTTGGCAGTGGCTTTTGCTGTGATGCTCTTCTTGCAGGCAACCAGAATCGCCATTTTAGAAAAATGATCAACAACCACAAAAACACAGTCATTTCCCTGCTTGGTGGACGGGAGGCCCAACATGTAGTCCATTTAGATGGATTCCCATGGCCTGTCAGGAGTAGGAAGAGGGGTGTACAAGCCCTATTTCTTAGTGGTTGGTTTGGTAATAACGTAGGCAGTGCAAGACCTGATATACTTGCTGACCTCCTGTCAAAGTTTCGGCCAGTAGAAATGTTTTTGTAGCATCACCACTGTCTTTTTGATGCCGAAGTGTCCTACCACCTGACTGTAGTGGGCTTCCCAGATCAACTTTGCTCGTGTTTGTTATGGAGCCTAATTATCTTCCTGATTCAGAGGTCCTTGCTTTCAGTCGTGTTTATAACCCATGAAGACTTTACACCCCAGAAGTATGTACACTCTTCCATGTGGGGGAGTGCAGAGGGGGGGCACCCCCTCTGCGGGGTCCGACGGTGAAGCCCCTGAAGGAAAATTTTCCTTGTAAATGTATATTATAATTTCATTGTAAATCTGGACTGTTCATTATAAGGTCACAGATCTAACGGTAGACATTATGTTAGGGTTTTTTTCCCTAGAAGGAAACCCTCTGTTATGAGGGAAATGTATTGCGGCTATGCATGATGACGAGTATTGTCTTCTGAGAGAGGAGACTATGAGATAAAGAAGAGGAAGTTACAACAGGTTTTGCTGTAGGTTGTATCCCTTCATTTGCTGGATAATAATGAAGGAAGGACCTGGCAATTTCTTTGGTGGACGTAGCCCACACTCGGTGAACCACGTAAATCTGTGTCTCTCTTGTATTGTGTATCTTCTGTGTTTTTGTTTCTGCATTTGTTTTATTTTATTTCTCTGCGGTCCTATTTTTCTAACATCTGGTATCAGAGAGAAAGGTAACTCACAGGAAAAGAAGGTTCCTGGTTCGAGTGGGAGTAATGTCGGAAGATGGAAAGTTTAGGGTTGAGAAATTTAATGGCCAAAACTACCAGTTATGTAAGATGCAAATGGAAGATTATTTATATCAGAAGGATCTATTCCTACCATTGGGCAGAGTAGAAAAGAAGCCGACGGACATGAAGGATGAAGGATCTATTCCTACCATTGGGTAGAGTAGCAAAGAAGCAGACGGACATGAAGGATCTATTGCTACGATATGGCTGAGCTTGGCACCGTCGATGACTTTCAATATTTTGAAAGAAAATACAATGAAGGATCTGATGGATGCATTGGCTAAACTATTTGAAAAACCCTCGGTGTCTAATAAGGTATTTCTAATGAAGAGATTATTTAATATGAAGATGTCAGAAGGTGGGTCTGTTGCAGATCATTTAAATATATTTAATACGGTTACTAATCAACTAAGTTCTGTAAAAGTGGACTTTGATGACGAGGTTAGGACTCTTCTAATATTGTGCTCATTGCCAGAAAGTTGGAAGGGCTTGGTCATGGCTGTAAGTAACTCTGTCTCTGGCTCAAATACTTTAAAATTTGATGATGTTGTTGGTGTTATTCTTAGTAAGGAAATGCAATGGAAAAGCATAAGTGAGACATCAGGTAATGCGTTGAACATGGAGAACAAGGGAAGACAAAAGGATATTGGAAAGGGCTCAGGGAACCGTGGGAATTATAGGAAGGGTAGATCCAAATCCAGACTTGGAAAGATAGAGTGCTAGAATTTTTGGAAGAAAGGACATCTAAATAAATACTGCAGAGCTCCAAATAAACAAAGAGATGGAAAACATGAGAGAAATCAGGAAGCAAATGTAACAGGTGATGTGTTACAAGATGGTTTGATTCTTTCTGTAGATAATATTTCTGAGTCTTGGGTAGTAGATTCAGGGGCTTCATTTCATTCCACACCCCATAGGAAACATTTTCTATATTATGTTCAAGGTGATTTTGGACAGGTTCATTTGGGTGATGATGCACCATGCAAAATTGTTGGAATGGGAAAGGTAAAAATAAAGCAATGCAATGGAAACCAATGGTTGTTGAAAGAGGTAAGACATGTTCCAGATTTAAGGAAAAATATGATTTCAACAGGGCAATTGGCAAGTGAAGGTTGTGTATCCATATTTACAGATAAGATGTGGAAGGTCATCAAAGGATCATTGGTGATAGCAAAAGGAGAGAAGGTAGGTACATTGTATTTATGTACTGGTAATATTGACTCTTCTATATCTTTAGCTTCTATAGGAGTGGATACAACACTGTGGCATCATAGGATCGGACACATGAGTGAGAAGGGTATGCAGATACTTCACAAAAGAAATTTGTTGCTAGATCATAAACAAATTGATTTGGACTTCTGTGAGCATTGTGTTTATGGAAGACAGAAGAAAGTCAGATTTCTCAGAGTCAGAAAAGAAAAGAAGAATGAAAGGTTAGAGCTTGTGCATACAGATGTATGGGGACCAACTCAGGTATCATCTCTTGGTGGCTCTCATTATTATGTTACTTTTATTGATGATGCAACTAGAAAAACTTGGGTTTATTGCATTCGATAAAAATCTGATGTTTTTGATACTTCTAAGAAATGGAAAGCTTTAGTTGAGAATGAAACAGGAAAAAGTTTGAAGTGTCTCAGATCAGATAATGGAGGTGAATATTGCAGCAAGGAGTTTGATGATTACTATTCATACCATGGGATTCATAGAGAGAAGACAATTCCAAGAACACCACAAGAAAATGGTGTGTCAGAAAGGATGAACATGACAATCATGGAGTGTGCAAGGAGTATGAGATTGCATGCCGGTTTTCCCTTACAGTTTTGGGCAGATGATGTAGATACTGTTGTTTACTTAATAAATAGAGGACCTTCAAGCTCTGTGGATGGTAGAATTCCAGAGGAGGAATGGACAGGAAAAAAGGTAAACTATTCTTTTTTGAAAACTTTCGGTTGTGAAGCAATTGTCCATATTGATAAAAAAAATAGAACAAAGCTTGAGTCTAAATCCAAGAAGTGTACCTTTATTGGATACGGTGTTAATGATTTTGGTTTTCGATTACGGGATTATGAAAATAACAAAATCATTGGGAGTAGAGATTTCATATTCAATGAGAAGGTCATGTACAAAGATCAATTGCAGGGAAAGAAATAAGTAGAAGAAAAACAAGAATACACAGTGCTTGATGAGATCATTGAAAAATAAATTCCAAAGGAACTTGAAAATCAAAATGTACAACAACAAAAGCAACAGGTAACTCAAACAGCTGCAAATGTTGTTAGAAGATCTACCAGGTTAAGTATACCTCCTGAACGATACTCTCCTTCATTGTATTATTTATTGTTGATTGATTATGGTGAACCTGAATGTTATGAAGAGACAATGCAGGTAGATACCAAAAAGAAGTGGGAGCAAGGCATGAAAGAGGAAATGGATTCCTTGGAAAATAACCAGACTTGGGACTTGGTTTAGTTGCCTGCGGGAAAAAGAGAATTGCAGAATAAATGGGTTTACAAGTTGAAGGAAGAAGATGGAGGAGAAAAACGGTACAAGGCTAGACTTGTTGTAAAGGGGTTTGCACAAAAGAAAGGTATAGATTTTGATGAATTAGTTTCTCCTGTTGTTAAAATGACTTCAATTAGGACTATTTTAAGTCTTGTGGCAGTAGAGGATTTGCATCTTGAACAGTTAGATGTAAAAACATCTTTTCTCCATGGGGATTTGGAGGAAGAGATTTATATGCAACAACCACAGGGGTATGAGGTCAAAGGGAAGGATAATTTGATATGCAGGTTGAAGAAGAGCTTGTATGGCCTAAAGTATGCTCCAAGGTAGTGGTATTTGAAGTTTGACAAGTTTATGACATAACAGGGTTATAGTATATGTCATTTTGATCACTGTGTTTATTTTAAAAGGCTAGAAAATGGAAGCTATATTATCTTGCTATTGTATGTAGATGACATGCTTGTTATAGGGTCTAATATGCAGGATATAAATGTGCTAAAAAAAAATTAGCCAATTCATTTGCGATGAAGGATTTGGGTGCTGCAAAGAAAATCCTTGGCATGAGAATAACAAGAGACAAAAAAAAACACAAATTGACATTGTCTCAGGGTGAGTACATAGAGAAGGTGTTGGAGAGGCTTAGAATGCAGAATGAAAAACCAGTTAGTACACCTTTAGCCAACCATTTCAAAGTAACTAAGGAAATGTGTCCCAAGACACAGGAGGAGATAGAATACATGTCCAGGGTCCCTTATTCATCAACAATTGGCAGCTTGATGTATGCAATGGTTTTCACAACACCAGATATTGCACATGCAGTGGGAGTTGTGAGTAGGTATATGAACAATCCAGGTAAAGAACATTGGTAGGCAGTAAAGTGGATTCTCAGGTATTTGAGAGGAACTGCTACTCATGCATAATGTTTTGGAGGTTCAAACACTTTTCTACAAGGATATGTTGATTCAGATATGGCAGGTGATAAAGATAGCAAGAGGAGCACCATAGGGTATGTTTTTACTATAGGTGGAACAATAGTAAGTTGGATTTCAAAACTGCAAAAGTTTGTTTCACTTTCAACAATAGAGGCAGAGTATGTTTCTTCTACATAGGCTAGTAAAGAGATGATTTAGTTACAAAGGTTTATGGAGGAATTAGGAAAGAAGCAGGAGAATAGCAGGTTGTACTGTGACAGTGAGAGTGAAATTCATATTGCAAAGAAATCAACCTTCCATTCGAAGACTAAGCATATACAGTTGAGGTACCACTTCATACGATCCGCCTTGGAAGATGGACATTTGAAGTTGGAAAAGATACACACTAGCTAGAATCCTGCAGACATGTTAACAAAGGGAGTAACCTTAGAGAAACTGAGTTCCTGCTCAGTTTTTGTTGGTATTCAAGAATGAAGATGAAGATGAGAAATTTTCCAGGTCTAAGAAGGTTTAGAGTTCAACATGTACAACAGTGGTGGAGTTGTTGAGATCAATATCCAAGTGGGAGATTGTTGGTTGTGGAGCCTGATTATCTTCCTGATTCAAAGGTCCTTGCTTTTAGTCGTGTTTATAACCCATGAGGACTTTACACCCCAGAAGTATGTACACTCTTCCACATGGGGGAGTGAAGAGGGGGGGTACCCCTTCTACGGGGTCTAGGGTGCCTATCCCCTAGGTTGGGGGGTTCGGGGGCAAGAGAGCCCCTGAAGGAAAAATTTCCTTGTAAATGTATATTGTAATTTCATTATAAATCTAGACTGTTCATTATAAGGTCACAGATCTAACGATAGAAATTATGTTAGGGTTTTTCTCCCTAGAAGGAAACCCTCTATTATGAGGGAAATGTATTGTGGCTATGCATGATGACGAGTATTGTCTTGTTTTTCTAACAGCTCACTCACTTGATGGAACACATATATGGCCCAGACGACACAACAACCCATCCTAAAGATGGAAATTATCGACAACTTCCTTTGCACTCAACATTTGGTAGGTGGTTGCGAAGTCCAGGTCTGTTTCATAGAGTTGGGGCCATCTAGAGGTCTCATGGCCACAAGAGTCTATCATTGTGGTGAGTGTCGCGACTGGTGGTTTGCTGAGGCAATCAATGACGTGGTTGGTGCTTCCTGTTTTATACTTGATGTTGAGGTGGAATTGTTGCAAGTATGTGGACCACTTTTGATGGCAGTCATTATGAAATTTTCCTTGCGTTTGCATGAATTGCAGTGGCTTATGATCGGCGTGGATGATTGTCTCCCTCCCAAGAATGTAATGTCTCCACTGGCAGTAGGCTTGCAAAATGGAGTACATTTCTTTATCGTAAGTACGATACTTATGGACAACATATGATAGTGTCTCACTATTATAGGCCACGAGGTGGCCATGCTGCGTGAGAACAAGACCCACAACATAGTCTGAAGCAACAATATTAATCTCAAAGGGCTCATGTAGGTCTGGTAGTGAAAGTACTTGGGTTGAGCACAAGAGCTGCTTCAAATCATCAAACACTTGTTGTTGGGGCCAACCCCACACAAATTTTGCCTTACCACCACCCCTGCTTATTTGGCTTAGGGCCCATGAAGCTCCGAAGCTCAGTGAGTGTGGTTGGGGCTGGCCAGTCACGGATGACTTGGATCTTGGCTAGATCTACATGTATGACATGTTGATCAATGATGTAGCCTAGTTAATGGACCCTGTCCATGTCGAAGAAGCATTTTTTTGAGTTGGCGTATAGTTTGTGTTGTCGTAGTGTGTGCAGAACCTGCTGAATATGCTACAAGTGTTTGGCCCAAGTGTTGTTGTAAATGAGAATTCCATCCAGATACACCACTACAAAAGTATTGGTGAATGGTCATAGGATATCGTCCATTATCCTCATGAAAGTGGCTGGAGCATTTGTCAGACCAAAGGGCATGACCAACCATTCAAAAATTCCTTCCTTTGACTTGAAGGTGGTCTTCCATACATCTGTTTGTTCTATCGGGACCTGGTGGTAGCCAGACTTTAGATCAATCTTACTAAAGTAATTTCCCCCCATTTGTTGATCAAAGAGGTTTTCAATTCGGGGAATCGGGTACTGGTTTCTGACTATGATTTTATTCAGAGCCCGGTAATCAATGCAAAGTTGTCAGGTTCCATATTTCTTCTGTACCGGCACGATTGGACTCCCACAAGGTGATGAGCTGGGATGGATGTGCCCCTTGTAGAGAAATTCTTGGATCTGTTTCTTGATCTCCTCATTCTCTAACAGAAAGCAGCGATAGACTAGCCCATTGGGAAGCGGTGTGTTGGGGATTAGATCGATGGGGTGCATGACCTGGCAGTGTATAGGTACCTTGGTTGGTGAGGAGAAGATATCTGAGTATTCTTCGACGACCTTATATACTTGCTTCTGCTGTGTGGAGAGGTCGATCGCAGAGACCTTGGATATGGCTGTGATCTTTCTCTCATTTTGAGAGCGAATCACGAAGAATACGAAATTCTCGGTCTGAGAGATGACCTTCCTGCATTTCTTAGCAGATATTAAGGAAATAGCACTGGGTGGGACAGCCTTGGGTATCCTGTACAGTTTCTTGTTCAA
This sequence comes from Picea engelmannii, assembly GCA_009831015.1. Lineage (NCBI taxonomy): Eukaryota > Viridiplantae > Streptophyta > Pinopsida > Pinales > Pinaceae > Picea > Picea engelmannii. The sequence continues at coordinate 903,836 of ML777655.1, read as the reverse complement.
AGTAATATTGGCACTACGAGGCCTAGACTAATATACAACCTGACATTTTCATAAATAAGGTTGGCCCAAAAGAACATCACAAACTTTGAGAGGCGCAAAATCACACAATACCTCGTCTTTGAAGGGCTTGATGCCATACGACATTCGACACTGTTGGCTGACGCAAAGATAGCTTCATTGGTGGAGCCATCCAATGGTGTAGGGTTGTGGGTGCGGCCTTGTTGGTAGGGCCAACCACTTGATGACCTCTGCTGAGATGAGGTTCTTCTGGCTACCACTATCAACGATGAAGCATAACGAGGTGACTTTTACCCACATATTTGAATGGAAGAGGCGCTCTCCTTCTTATGGCTCGTCTGGTTCACCATGCTGGAGCTTGGTGGTAGCAACGGTGGCACTGGGTTTCGCATCAATGATCCGTATTCCCCTTTTTGGTTTTGACTCTGAGTCAGAACCTGCATCTGTTTCATAGGCTTTCACTTCGACCACCAATGACTGCTTTGAGCGGCTTTCAGCAGTGTTATGACAAGGGCTCTTATGGAAGTCACACCACTTTCTGATATCTTTCTTTGTCTTTCTGGTGTCCTTCTTTGCTTGTAGCTTGGACTGATTGTCCTGATACTATCCATCTTTTCTCTGTCCTTTGTTCTATGGGTTTGGGCCACCATTTATTGGCTTTTCTTGTGAGGGGTTCCCCAACACAAATTGTTGCGTCATTTGTTTGAGATTCTGCTCGATTTTGATCGCATATCGGTAGGCCGCACCCAAGGATGAGATGTCCAGAAATTCCATTTCAGTCTGGATGTATCTATGCAAAGCACCACAATACTTGAGCACCAGATGTCACTCTGAATCTTTTACACCCAGCTTGGTGTGCAAGGTATGGAAGATATTTGTGAAACCTGACACCACTTGGTCTCTTTCTTGCTGCTGTGTGGTCCACTTCGTATATAAGTCATCCTAACTTTCGACAGGGTACTATTGTTCCTTAGTGTCATCCCTGAAGGATTCCCAGGTGGTTGTGACTGTAAATAATGAGGGTTCCTCTGTTTCTTTTTTCTCACAGAAAGTTTCCCACCAATATTTGACATGGGGAACGACTTTGAGGATCGCAAAAGTAATCTTTTCTCTATTCGAAAAGTTATGGAAAGAAAAATACCCTTCTAGTAGATTCAACCACTTGTCTACAACATCTACGTCTATCCGACCTTAAAATATAGGAATATTGAAGTTTATTTCTACCTTGAAGTGGGCGGTGCCTCCGCTCGAAGAAGATGCGTTGCTTGTTGGTAGCCGCCGAAGGATTTGCATGAAATTATCCATCATCGTGTTCCTCTCTTGCATGAGGGATTCCTCAATCAACAGTTTGGAAGGATGCCCTATTGTGTCATCTTTCTTTTCTCCTTCCATGAGTGGTTGCTTGGGTGTGTGAGAGATTTTTTCCTCAAGAGAAACAAGCTCAAGACCCAACTCTTTGTACTCCGACCTCGTTGGGGACATGCATTAAGATGACAAGGAGTAGACCGATCTCATACCACTGATCTGGATTTTATGAGTAGAGAGAAATGACTACATATTATTACCAGATGCTTAAAACAGAATAACAGAGATACAGTAAAAATGATTTTCTATTCAATAAGGAAATAAGTTGAAACTGTAAAATGTAGCGAAAAAAATACTTGCTGGAATGGTGGCGGCTTATCTCTGAGAAGAGATGTGACAACTGTGCTCATTCGCAAGAAGATGATTAGAATGAGGATATCAAGGATTTTTTACAATAAACAGGAGTTTCAAAAAACCTAAACATCCAATAACCTAACCCTAGGAGATGAAGCGCCAAAAGTCATGTGGGCCCTGTTTGGGTAAGTTAGTACATCAACTTCCCAGGGTCGTAACTTTTGGATACGATCTTCGTTTTAGGCGTATGATAGCCCATTGGAAATATCTATCCGAGGAATACAATAGTTGCACAAAATTTCATTTTGACATTTAGCGATAGAAACATACCCCAAAAAATGTCGTTTAGGGCCTCAAAACGTTTTCGAAAGTTCAGGACTTGAAAAACTGCTAAAAATAGTAAATTATCAAAATTGCTAGAAAGCTGTTTTGAGCTAGCTGAAAAAGGTAGGTGGCCACCGATATCCACCTGAATCAATTCTCCCTCCTTATGAAGAAATGGTCTCCATTGTGTTGAGTTCCCCCATCAGATGAGGAAATTTCTGCTGAATTTGGCCCTGGGTGAGCCACTTGCCTTGGTGCAGGAGCTACCCTACTTTGATGACTCGATAAAGTTGGATCCTTTGTTGTCGAGTGCCCTTGATCTGTGTGTCCACAATCTGATCACTGGATTCCTGTTGTATGCAATCAAGGTTGAGATATGTTGGTGTCAACTGTTCTGCTATGTTTGAGGTGTCCAATAATGGTGGGAAATAAGGCCGAAGGATGTCCACGTTGAACACTGGGTGCAGGTAAAGGAAAGGATGAATGTTGAGCTCAAAAGCCTTATCCCCCACAACCTTGGTGATGGTGTATGACCCATAACAGAGTGGGTAAAGCTTCTGATGGAGTCCTGTAAGGTGTTCTTTCTGCTAGTGCAACCAAACTTTGTCGCCCACCTGAAACTTATGTGCCACCTGATGTTGATCATGGCGCTGCTTGTACTTGTCATTGGACTTCTGTAGGTGTTGTTGGGGAAAAACACCCTACGGACTAGCAAATAGAGTTCAGACTTTGCATGCAGATATGACCGAATAGAAATTACTTTCTACCTTCATCCCTAGATTTAAATCCCCTTTTCTTAGTAAATGCATGGAAAGATCCACCTACCTTGTTACTGGCATTTGATGTTGATCCTCCATTGTGCTTGATTACTTGTTCGCAATACTCCTTTCAAAGCTAACCTGCATTCAAGACGAGAAACAACTATGCATGCATGCTACTTATATACTCATGGGTTAGAAATCAAACATAAACTAATCAAACCATAAAAAGTTCATGAATTGGGACGTGAAAAGCATTCTCTTTATTACTTAAAATGAGTCAACTTTACAAAAGTTGAGACCGGCCACCGCTCCTTGATCCTGATCCTGGGCTCCTCTTCTTCTGTCCTTCAACTGCTTTACTTTAAATCTCCTTTGGCATTAGGAAAGGCTAAGGGTATGGACAATGGAATACGTAAATGGGCAGAGTTTCTTTGTTATATTCTTCCTCTTTCCAAATCGTACACCTACCCCTTCTTTTATAGGCAAGAAGGAGTTAGGTATTTGGACGAACCCTTGGCCATGCATGGCTGGGAGTTTCAGTTAACTCACCCATAGATTTTTGTTCTGTCGGAAACTTTCCTTTTTTCATTCTTTTGTTGGTCCACGCGGGATGTTTTGAGTTAGCTAGCGTGTACACGCATGTAGTAATGGGTTAGGGCGCGTGGACCTTTACACAAGAGGATTTTCAAAGAGTTGTTTAGCAGTGTTTTTGGAAAAGAAAGGATATGAGTTGGCCTGATTCCAGGTAATCATATGTGGTGCAATTTAGGGTTATAACAGATGCCCCCTAATGTGTGAGGTCAAAAGAGCATCTGATGGCTGAAATACATTACTAATATTTACTGATGTGCCGAACGTTTGAGCCCAAGGACCGGTAACTGGGAGGTGCCATCTGCAAAATAACAAATGTCTCACTGAGGCGGGCATACCCATGCTCGGGATAAAGATAGAACCATGGCTACCAATAAAATACACTGTAGATCCATATCAAATAACTATAAAGAGTAGCCGCGAACAATACACAACAGAGCTACATATCGAAATCAGAAAGATATACATATAGAGTATCCATCTTCCAGAAGCTGATTCGGCCTGATGGCTAGAGATGAGATCTTCAGAGCTCGAGAAGCAACTTCAAAATCTTCAAAAATCGGGTAGGAGTGTAATATGAATGTATGAATGCACTACCTAGAGGTCTTTGACGGCTCGTCGGTCATGGACTTGATAATCTTGATGATCGGACTGAAGGCTTCATTGATTTCGAACAAGGACTTAATTGGATGTTCAGGATGGTCGGGTATGTGGACAAGAGACATTTTGTAGAGGGGCCGACTCATGCTTAGTGACAAACTTCCCTTGGACAATAGTACGAAAAGTGATGAGACTCAGGCAACATGAATGTTAATCATAAGTCTACGAAGCAAGAGGCAATGAAAAATCTCCATATGTTTGGAAGAATAACCAAATGGTGGAGGACACAACTCTATGTAGCGAGAAAAACTTCCTAAGGTCGTACTACATCCCATAGTCTGATGAACAAACAGACAGATGTGCTTTATCCAAGGGTGACTCATTATGCTGCCAATAAAGAAAATAATTTTCCCTTCCTCTTTTTGGGGTATATTTGATTTTTTTGTTCTTTTCGATAATGGTGGAAAAAGAATAAAGGAATATTACATTACAATGGAGGAACGAGTATTTCAAACATACAAGCTCAAGGCACAAGGACACGAATGATGTTCTAGTAAAATGATATTCGGGAAAAATCTTCCGGCGGCTAAAGGTGTTAAGATGCAGAAGCAAACTGTCACAAGGTTGGTGGATAAGGTATGCAAATGCGGTTGATAAAACACACTATTGTAACGTCCTTCGATGTAAGTTTAACGAGCCCAAAGAAGGTAAGCTTGATGGTTTTTCATATTTAGAGAGTTTGAAAAAACATAAAAGGAGACTCCACTGGGGTACCTTTTTTGAAGATAGTCTAGTCGGTTCGAAAAAGGGGTAAACTAGCACCGATTAGACGTCGATTTGAAACCATTTTAATGAGTGTGACAAGGACAAGATCACTCAGCCATTTTTTCATTTGAAGGAGTCTGAAAAAAGATTAACTATGGACTCCGTCAGGAATATTCTTCTGGACCAATTTTAACGAGTGTGAAAGAATAAGGTCACTCGACGATCTTTTCAATTTTAGGGAGTCTGAAAAGAGCTTAACTATGGACTCCGTGGGGGTTTCTTTTTCGTAAGTTTAGTCCCTCAGGCCTGAAAAAGGGATAAAATTATACCTGAGAGTACTCTTCTAAAGAACGAAATTTCTATAGAGTATACCTTTGTTCATACAGTTGACTGTACGGACTGAAAAAGGGGTAAACTACCATCGGACAAACGTGACTTTAAATTTCAGTTTAACGAGCGTGAAAGGCCACAAGATCGCTCGACAATCTTTTCATGTTTAGAGGGTCTGAAAAGGGCTTAAAAGAAGACCCGTTTAAGGAACGTTCTTCTGGACCAATTTAATGAGTGTGAAGAAACAAGGTCACTCGACAATGTTTTCATCTTTAAGGAGTCTGAAAAGGGCTTAAAGAAGACTCCATAATGGTTACTTTTCTCAGTTAATCCGGACGAGATCGAAAATCATAAATGCAGTCTCGCCGGATGTTGCTTTTGGATCTCAAATCGAGCTTGAAAAACAACAAAGGTAGCTCATGATCGACACTTTGTGGTTCGATGTCGGGTATCTTCTCGTAAGACTAGGAAAAAACGTCGTGAAATTCTTTAAAAAGATCTGTATAGAGTTGAATCTCTCCGGGGGAGCAGGTAGCTCCGATGAAAACATTCTCCACGACACCAGGGTTTCGGGAGATATTGATCGGTATAGTTTCAACGATAGTTTCCATATTTCCCTCAGCATAAATTTTGTGTGTAGCGAAGAGATTAATATGACACGACCAATCTCCCATCATAGTCACGGTGAATTCTCCTGGTTCGATTCGGCTTATCTTTGGGAGGAAATGTGATCTATGATGAAGATCTCCCCAAGGTTTGTCCGGACTAGTCATTGCTTCGATTGTTGCTTCATTAGAGGGAAAGACTAAGTCTAACGAATCGATGTTGGCGAGAGAACCCTAAGCCAAAATAGGCTCTAGAAGTGGATCTAACTCTTGTGCAGGAGTTGGATCAGTGTTAGTTGAAGCTTGCTGGACTAAAGAGTACGCGACTTCAGTGGCAGACAAGGGCATGGACATACTTGAGTGCCCTATCTCATCCATCATGGCTTATGGGGAAGGAAGTATTCACGGGTCATCGAAGTAATTCGTGCGGAACGACAAAACCTGAAAAATCTCAACCTTATGATGATTGGATACAACTTTGATATTGCCTTGAGGGGGTGGCTAATCGAAGGTACCCATCAAAGATGGGCACAAACCAACCCCTATGTTAACAACGCCTGGTTGAGGATTATCAATCATTGGGACCGTGGATGCCCCCAGTAAAGGGTCAGGTCTGGAGAAAGATAATTGATCTATGGTCACAATCCAACCCTCGTGTGGAAACAACAAGACCCAGAAAACTGTACTGACCACAGCTTGCATAACATAAGTCCAACTCCTTCCTAACAAAATTTTATAGTCGAGGGGAGCGTCGACTACTTCTACCTCGACGCACATGGTCTTTCCTCTTAAATTCACGGGGAAGGAGGGGATGACACCATGTGGTCAGAATGAACGACCGTCGAAGGCAGTGAGGAGCGTAGGTGATGGAGACAAAATGGGCTGGCCGATGGCTTTCCAACATACTAATGACATAACGCATGTCGATGCACCCTCATCCACCACGGTGCGGAAGATATTCCTTGTAAAAGTTTTCATGGAGTAAGCCACTACTATCTGAAACGCTACGTGGTAAGGCAGACGAGGTTTTAAGTCGGTTGTATCTAATATGATGGTACCCGGATTACAAGTCTCAGTAGAGCCCAATGCGGTTAACAAGTCATTTCTCTGAGAAGGACAACTTTGGAGGACCTCCAAAGCAGACATCGCACAAGGGGTTTGTGATAAATCTTCCACCACAGAGTAGTTCTGAGTGGCCATTGCATTTGGGTTATGAGAAGCCTTTTTAAATGCACCTTTTGGAATGCGTGTCATTGTTTCTCCCAATGTCTTCTCAATTTGTAGAGGAAGAGATGGGAGATCAACTTCTTTACCCTTCTCAGAAGCACTTGGTTTACTATAATTGTGTGCTCTAGTCGATATGAAAGCATCACCCCTAACCATATATACGTTCGCGGATGAGGGGTTGTTCGGAGGCGGGCAATTTTCTTAGCTGCCTCCTTCCGTACTTGCAGAGGCTTGAGTTAGATTTTTCCCATGTTGAAATGGGTTCATCAACAATGCCTGTTGTTGTTGTGTGACACATTTTTGGGCCTCTGCAATCCGAGGACATAGATGGGTCAGGTGGTCTTCCGCGCACAAGTTGCATGGATACCTCGCCTTCCATTTTTCAGTGTTGTCCCCGCTAGAATTATCGTTGGGTTTTTTATCCCCCTTACCCTTCTTTCGTTGTTTCTTCTTCCCTTCAGGCTGCTGGGTGGATTTTGGGTTAGTCGACTGCACTGTGTGTACTTCTGACGTTTGGGTAGGGGGAGAAACCAAAGAAGTAGTTTGGCTTGCCACTGTGTGTTGTATGGATAACTGCTGCAACTGCTTTTTCAAATGCTCAGCGGGCTTAGTTTGTGCTAAACCGACAATACCATCGGCATGCGGTCCAACTCTCTGTCTAGTTTTATCTAGTATTGAATGTGGTGCATCTGGAACGATGTTGTATAATAAACCGGACTGAGAATAGATGAGTTCAAACTGTTGAGCCCTCATGATGGAGTCTTCTTCAGAGAAAGCTATGGATGTCGCGACGTCTTTGGATAACTGCGGGACCAAAGACTTAAGGAACCACTCAAGCAAGAATGCTAGTGGGACTTGTACTTTGATTAAACTCTTCTGATGTCTCCATTATCGGATGTGATTAGAGATATGGTCCGCTGTTGTCTGTTCGAAATTAGCGAGCAGCTCTGTGCCAACGTCGTATCTCACAAGTAACTAGAAATGATTAAGGAAAGCCATCGCCAATTTGCGAAAAGAAGAGTATCTTGAGCGATCGAGCTCAATGTACCATTTCGCGACACTCCCAATGAGAGTACGTTGAAACAATCACAACTATATGGAGTCATGTTTCAATGAGTTAGATGAGCACCAAATATGAAAGGTAGTCACATGATCTCCTGAATCTTCATTAGGTTTGGCTTCGAACTTTGGAATTTCTGAAGGCAACTTCGTTGGCATAGGAGGCCAATGCGGATCGTGACAAATGGGATCATTCAACAACCTTGTCAAATATGGCAAGTGTAAAGTTGCCAGGAATGGTAGTTTGGGTTGCTGCTGATAACCTGGGAAAAAGGGTCCTGGAGTTTGACTGGCACCAGGTTGACAGGAAAAGTTTGGTTGCTGGCCTGGATTCTGGTAGAAACCATGGCCTTGGCCAGCGTAAGGATTTTTCATCTGTGGAGACATCATCGACTTATTTCCCAAATAGGACATGCATTGTTGGGCATGTATTGTATTCGAAGGACTTTGGGAAGGATTACCCCATGCCAGTCCCGTGGGGATAGGCATAGTAGTTTGTCCGGGGTTCCAATGATTGTGGAAAGAATTACCCCAGATCGACATTCCGGAGGAGGGAACAGATCCTTGCCCTGAATTCTAAGGTCCTGCTAGGTTTTCCCCCTGTGCAGGAATAATACCCTGCATAGGAGTAGATTTTCCAAAAATGGGGTTGCCCCCAGTTGGGAAAGCGGCTGACGAGAAGGTGTTGTTACCAAACGTTTCATCCCAAGAAAACGATGTCGAAACTATCGACATACTATGCGAAGGTGGTTCTTGACTCCTCGCTCCAAATAAACTATTGTGTGTAGGTTGGCCGACGGATAGCTGATGCGAACCATCGAATGAAGGGGACAAAGGAGGGATATGACCTTCTGCGTAAGGAAAAGCGTTAAAAGGGACATGAGTGCTCCCCAAGTGACCTTGCAGAGGAGCGCTAGAGCTCCCTACCCCCAGACCCAAAGTCTGTAAAGTGGAGTAGGACAGTACAAGACTTGTACCTGAACTAGGAATACCGTATGAGAACGAAGGGCCTGTCGCAATGGAACGAAAGAATAAATCCAACACAGGGTGAAGGGGTTTCCAAAATTGACTCCAACGCAGGGTGAAGGGGTTTCCAAAATCAACTACATGCATGAAGAACCCAACTCACGCAACACATAAGAAAAAAGGCAATGAGACGTCAAACCTGAAAGCCTGTCAAGATTGTTAGATTGCCAGTTAGGCTCTGCAAAGGATGGAAAAGGAATTAAATGACCCTAGCTTCGAATACAACACTGAATAGACAATGATGGCGGTGAACCTCTGACAACGATGGGAAAACATGTTAATAAAAATGTGAACACTTGAAAACTGTGTAGTAGTTATAATGCACCTTCAACGTTAATTAATGCACGCCACCATCCCTGCAATAAGAGAGTGAAGTTGAAATCCAATAGAAACCTAGAAAAATAAAAAATTTAAATTTATTTTAATATCAATAAAATTATTATTAAGATTTCTCTATGTTCAACTTTGGAAATATCATAAAAATTAAATTCAAAGTTTAAATTATTACTGAGTCAATGCCTGACTCATCGCTATAGTCCCTATGCCTTTTGTAGGGACTAATAACATTTACACTACAACTTGCTTGCATGTGATCTACGCACATAAATTGTGTATCATTTATGATACACATCGGTCAAAATATCAAAACCATTACCTCATAGGCTCATAGACTTTCAAAAGCCCAAGAAACACCTTCAACTCACCAGGACACCGCTATTAAATAAAAAAATGTCTACTCTATGAACTTTGGATTTCTTTTATGGGGTTTCATTTCTTAGGGGTCAAACCTAGTCAGGATGATTCATTTCTTTGGGTTCTTTTACTAGGAAGTGAAATTTAGTTATGCTTCGATATAAAGAAATGGGAGGATAGATATGTTTTCCACATAGAAAAACTACGTTAAGTATTTTGTTAAATAAATAAATGTGTAGATATAAATACACAAAGTTGTGTTTCTAAATAGATACACTATCTTAGATATAAATATATAAATATACAAAGTTGTGTTTTTAAATAGATACACTATATTCATGTTTTTTTGGGGATGTATTGAAAATATTTTAATCTAAATTCATTAAGAGTAGTTATAATGACAAATTGAAGATTAATAAGGTTTTGATATTCAATTTGGAGATTGATGAGTTTGTTTTTTAAAAGTTATATAGTTCTTGAAAATATCAAAAGATGTTATGAAAAAAATATTTTTTTATTTTATTTTAATTAAGATTAATTATCACAATATAAATTAGATTCATAATTTTTATGAAAACAGGTTTTCACAAATACAAATGCAAAATCAAATTCTTAGTTACTAAACACAATATCCACAAAATATTATTTCAAAAACCACTTACAACTAATTACTTCTTGGTGTAAATCAGTCTGGAAAGCACTGTTAAAACAATCCGTCTACGTCATGTGAAGTCATCAAATAATATGATTATGGTGTCATTTAGTTACACAACATTGAGATGCTATTGCATCAGATTCCCATTCTTTTTGGACCCCACTCACCATTTTTTACTGTGAGCTGTCTGTCGATACTAATCAATTGCTTACCCAGCAGCCGCCAACGGAAACTGAAAACAATACAGTGCAAGTTTTCTTTACGTGTTTTTCTTGGATGTGTGTCGGATAACGCGAGTGGAAACTAAAATTCATGTATCGCCGTGGAGAATTGACAGATATTCGAGGAAATGTGGCAAATCAATTCTAGAATACGAACTCTCTCCATCACTCGTTGAATGATAAAAATAATTAAAGAAACTATTGTTAAATTGTCTTATTAGTCCCTGCCGAAAGGCTTGAGACTATATCAATGAGTTCATTATTGACTTTATATTAGTTTAGGGTTGACTTTAATTTTTTCCAGAAATTCTAATGTTTAACTTTAGAAAGTTTGTATTCATATATTTTAAAATAAAAAAAATGTATATTTGTTACAATCTTATTGGCTAATAGGTTTGAAGTGTTATTGCCAGCTTCACTTTTTCCAATGCTTTAATTAACATTTCTTCCAACTGTCATCCTTAACTCAATTACTCACTGTACTTTTCCATGCTATCTAAACTAATCAACAGTTTCCACGTTTCCAAAATCATATGGTTTGATTGTCATCAAGTTGATACGAATCTGCATGAGGTACAAGTTATGGGCTGGAGGGTTTCTTGTAATTTGTGATCTGAAGGCGGTTTCCTGCCTTCACCCATACGCTATTGCACAATATCCATCTCTCTCTCGCCCGGGCGAAGTTTTTTAACTCTCATATAGTCTGGTGGAATCTTGAAGCTGGATATGTTTACTCGCATTCCGATGGAATGGATTTTAGCTGGTTTTGTTATGGTGGATTTGCTGTTATCTCAAGACTTTCCATCGATGTAAGAAAATGGTGCAAAAACTCTTTAATTTGAGGTGAAATGTGACGAATCGGTGGCAGAGGCTCGCAAAATTGCAGTATTTCATAGTTTATCTAGGTTCGAAGCTGATCGTGTGGTCTTCAGACTGATCTTTATGCGTCCTGTGTTTCAAGAGGAAGATTTATTGCTATTTAATTTGATATTAGCCAGATCATATCAGAATCTTAAGGTACTTACTTTTTCAAAAAAAGTTCGCTTGAATTTTTCCATGGAATCTTCCCTGTAGCAAGATTTTATAAAATTTGAATTTTTGCTGAGTAGGTAATTTTTTAATTGCTTTTTCCGCTTGAATTTTTCCATAGCATCTCCCTTATCAGCAAGCTTTTATAAGATTGACCTTATCAGCAAGCTTTTATAAGATTGAACTTTTGCCGAGTATGATAAGTATTTGTGGATCTTAAGGTACCAAGTATTATTTTTTTCGCGTGAATTTTGTCACAACATCTTCTCTATTAGATTTGAACATTCGCATTCCAAATAATTCCAATCTGAGTTCCTTTTGTTTTTTCCCAATAAATAGAATTAGATTCAAGTACCTCACAATACAATATCCCAGGTGTGTTTCGTTTGTCTCAATGGTGGATTACGAAGCTGAACCTCGTGAAACTGACCCAAGCAAATAGTTCAAGCAGGTTGATGTTGTTACACCACCGAAAAAATCCTCAATATGGTCTATGAGCACGGACCACTAATTACCACTTGTTAGTTAATCTCAAATTATAAATAAAAATATTATCATATGAGAAATCATGACATTAAGTTAATTTTTTTTAATTGTTAGTTTACTATATTTTATGGTTTGTAATTGGGATGATCTTGTGTTAATAATCACAGTGCCAGTATATGAATGATGGATATACTGCACCACCCTATATTTTAAGTGACAATAATTATTTACCAAAAGATACCAAATGATTAGAACATCGCCAGTATACATGAATCCGGTCATATTTGTCTTTCTACATGGAACATCGCACCTCCTCTCTGTCTCAGAACTATAAAGATGCTCTCACAAAATCCATTCTCTTCTTCGAAGATCAGAGATCTGGCAAGCTTACTCCCAACCAACGAATGAGATGGTGGGGAGATTTCGCCCTTTCGGATGGAGCTGCAAAACACGTATAATCAATCACCCCTTCACCTGCACACATTACACAGTTTTCTAATTTGGATACAATGATATCAGTATGGTGCTAATAAATTGTATTGTATAGGTTACCGTGTTTAACATTCCATTTAATATTAAATTACACTGCAGGTGGATTTGATGGGAGGATATTATGATGCGGGAGACAATGTGAAGTCCGATTTTCCTATGGCTTTCACGACTACCATGCTATCATGGAGCATTTTAGAGTTCGGAGATGACCCTGACCATGCAAAAGCTGCCATCCGTTGGGCTACAAATTACCTGCTGAAAGCCGTTGCACATCCCAGTGTTCTTTACGTGCAGGTAATGCTATATCACTTTACAGACATATTGGGTTTGATGCTCCTTATTAAGCATCAAGGAGCTAAACAATAATATTATATTTCCTTAGTCTGCTAATATATAATTAAAAGGAAATTAATTATCCATAAGCTTAATATTAAGTAGCTCTATATTAAGTCTATAACTTATAATGGTTATGGGTTATAATATGTTATCATGTATTTAAATTACCTATTAGATTTGAACATTCGCATTACAAATAATTCCAATCTGAGTTCCTTTTGTTTTTTCCCAATAAATAGAATTAGATTCAAGTACCTCACAATACAATATTCCAGGTGTGTTTCGTCTGTCTCAATGGTGGATTGCGAAGCTGAACCTCGTGAAACTGACCCAAGCAAATAGTTCAGATAGGTTGATGTTGTTACACCACCGGAAAAAGCGTTGGACAACACCTTACTTATTAAACTAAATGGATCCTACCTAGAGGTTTTATAGTGAGGGGTTGAGTCCCCTACCCTATGAGCTTAAGTTTGTTTGATAGCTAAAGGGAAAGTCCCTACAATGAGAGGAGACCGAGGGAAACCTGGTGGAGGGGAACAAGAGCAGGCGAAGTCTTTGTTGCATGATTTTCAACTTGGAGCAAGATGCATGTCATTGTAGTACTGTTCTTAAACGCGGAGGCAAAATTGCAGTAAAATCGTAAAAATTACAGTAAAGTCATAGGGTACTTTCAGAGATTACGTATTAGAAATGTCCAAAACTTTTCTTTGTCGTTCTTGTGTTCATTTTTGCTGTGTTTTTAGGAATAGTCAATGACTCTTTTGAAAATGAAAGAAGGGTAAGGAAATAAAATGATCCCGTTTTTTGGTTCTGCATCCTCATTTCACCCAAAAGGAAATGAATCTAGTCATATTAGTCGAATAGAAGTTATGGTCTTACAGAATCCCGTTAAACAAGATTGGATGGAAAAATTATTCATCGTAAAATAGGTGAAATTCGCAAGTGTTTAAACTTTTCTGACAATGTTTGCTACAACGGTACTTAGCATGCTCATGCTACAACACAGTATAGCTCACCCTTTTTTAAGAAAAGGAGAATCTGTAGCTGTGCTATTTTTATCCCAAAATAACTTTTCTGTGTTTCTATATTTGCTTTGTTATTATTATTATTTTTGTTGTTGAATTGTGCTAAATATCTTGGAATTTCTTTTCTCCAAAAACTTTAATTTTTTATTACAAAATTATAAAAATACAGAACTTTGAAATTATATCAATATACACAAATGACCAAATAAAATTATATCAATGTGCACAAATGATCAAAGAGAGGTCAGATGGACCTAAAAGTATGGTTAGTACATATTGTTTTATTACAAAATTATAAAAATACAGAGCTTTGAAATTATATCAATATACACAAATGACCAAATAAAATTATATCAATGTGCACAAATGATCAAAGAGAGGTCAGGCAGACCTAAAAGTATGGTTAGTAGCAAAGATTTTATTGAGAAGCTGGGAGCGATTATTGTAAAACTTCACAGGAAAAGGGCCGAATACAAAAGCCATATGGAAAAAAATCTGTCCCATAGGCTATTTTTAGCCTCGTGGATGTTAAAAATACTTTCTTTCTTTCTTTCTTTTTTACGTGGTCACCACGAACTGAACTGAAACGAAAACCGAAGCATTTACATTTGGGTTATAGAGGAAAAAAAGTGTAGAAGAAGCACCATGTCCCCGATTGTAATGGCATCGCAGGTGGCATCTGGAATAGGAATGATAGCTAGAGCATGGATGTTCAAATCCCTCATGGAGGAAGTAGATAAACATAAGAGTATGATGGGAGGAGGGGCTGTGCCCATGCCTAGATGCCTTTTCATTTTGGAACGTAGAGTACAATCAGTTTGATAAGGAAAGACAAGTCTTGGGAGGAACTCCTGCATCAGTAAGCCGAACATAAGCGTGTTCTTGTTGTATTCAATATCTTCTTTCTCATCTGCCGAAACAATCTGGAGTACCAAATTCCAATAGCCATAAAATCAAGATTTTGCTAGGGTAACCCATAATTGGATCTACTAGACACCCCGTGCAATATGAAATATAAACTGTTATTTTTATGATTTTGTTATTGGTGCAGGAACAATACCACTGTGAGATGGAGAACATGCGTATTGTTTCCAGGCCAATTGCAGCAGCAAAGGATAAGTGAATATCCTGAAAACTTGTAATGTTTATAATTGGTAGACTAGATTAGATTTCTTGGTTTGTTTTCTAAGATATATGCATGGAAAATGACAGGCCTTGCAATGGCGGCACCCAACCAAAAGGCACTGCAAGCCAACAACAATAATAGGAAAGCCTTAGGAGACATTAGCAATCTAGTGGGAGCTCTGAATGCTAAATGCAATATCAACAAAGATGCCGTGATGGAGGATGTTGTTTGATGTTATTTATTATCTTGTAGGTCGTATATAGTAAATCAATCTTTTGCGACTAGTCTTGTTTTTCTGCTGCTGAGTTTTTGTTTTTGCCATTTTGTTGTTCTATTTGGTGACCTCTGTCTCCAATGTCAAGTCCTAAACTCTTGGACTGACTACTGTTTTAGGAGGTCCAGAGTAAACTTGGTTGTCAATGCCAACAAGGGAGACAAGGGATCCAATCCCAGCACTCAGGTAAGTTTAATCAGAGTCAATTAAGCAAGCTGAAAGATTGTTTTCTAGTAGAACTCTTCAACGGGATATAGGGTTTTTAAAAAAATCTCTCGGGGAATTAAATTAGCAACCAGGTAAAACCTCTATGTTAATCCATCTGCTATTTTCATTCTTCCTACCTAGTATTCTGTTTTTTTGGGCATGTTTAATTTTTTTTTTTTTTTTTCATTCCACATACCTCATTTTGTTCTCTATTTTCTGTGAGCCCAAGCAGGGAATCTCATTCTTCATTTTTTCCATTTTGATTCTAGCAATCCCAAGCAAATGGTGTTGTTGTGAGGGCAGAAGAAAAATTAGAGGCAAAGGTAGTCCGGGGAAACAAACAGAGGCGTACTATCAGAAAGAATGCTCAAAATGCCAATGCTACGCAGAAGGATATTGTCATTTCTATCAGTGATAGTATAGAGTCAAGTGCACAAGATGTGGGATTAAAATAACCTAGCCAACTCAAAGAAAAGAAACCTAGAGCACAGTCACAAACTACAATGCTAACAACTCAAAGTGAGGTCTGTCTTATTGATTAAGTTCTATTAGTTCTCTGATTCTTTTCTTGTTTTAAGTACTGGATGAAATCCAAATATACACAAGCCAAAGGTACCCATATCAACACAATTTATAGCTGTAGGATAGCTTTGTTTTTATTTATGATGCAAGTTGGATGAAAACGATTGATAATCTTGATCGGGGTATTTCAGGATGCATACAGTGACTTCCACGAGGTTCTTCCTAGTCTTTTGCGACTAGTCTTGTGACCTCATTCTGTTTTCTATTTTCTGTGAGCCCAAGTAGGGAATCTCATCCTTTATTTTTTCCATTTTGATTCTAGCGATCCCAAGCAAATAGTGTTGTTGTGAGGGTAGAAGCAAAAGCAGAGGAAAAGGTAGTCCGGGGAAACAAACAGAGGCGTACTATCAGAAGGAATGCTGAAAATGCTAATGATACTCAAAAGGATACTGTCATTGCTATCAGTATAGTATAGATTCAAGTGCACAAGATGGGGGATTAAAATCACCTAGCCAACTCAAAGCAAAGAAACCCAGAGCACTACAATGCTAACAACTCGAAGTGAGGTCTGTCTTATTGATTAAGTTCTATTAGTTCTCTGATTCTTTTCTTGTTTTAAGTACTGGCTCAAATCCAAATATACACAAGCCAAAGGTACCCATATCAACACAATTTATAGCTGTATGATAGCTTTGTGTTTATTTATGATGCAAGTTGGATGAAAATGCTTGATAATCTTGATAGGGGTATTTCAGGATGCATGCGGTGACTTCCACGAGGTTCTTCCTAGCATTGATGATGGAGACCTTGAAAACAAATTGGCAGTTGTGGAATATGTTGAAGACATATACAAGTTCTACAAGAAGATTGAGGTATGTTTCTCTGTCAATGATTGCAGATTTGTGTGAATGTGAAGGTAACGTTTTTATTTTATTTTAGTAATAATTGGCAGCCCTGTATGTCTAGAACATGAGTTGTATACCTCCAGATTATATGAAAAGGAAGCACATTGAAATCACTAAGGAGATGAGGGCAATCCTGATTGATTGGTTGATAGAGGTACAAATTCGTTCCTATGCTAATTTCGTCTCCTGCTAATCTTAGATCTAGAAGATATTTATATGGGCAATTTCTTAGGCTTCACTTCAAAATCTTAAATTTTGTAGGTGCATCTGAAATTTGAACTAATGCCAGAGACATTGTATCTCACTGTGTACATCATTGATAGATACCTTTCTCTTCGGAGTGCTAGAAAGTGGAAATTACAATTAGTGGGTATCACTGCGATGCTTATAGCTTGCAAATATCAAGATATCTGGGCTCCCCAGGTATGATGACTTATTGACATCCTTAAGCATGAGTGTAAGGAAACCTTTTGTATATATCTAATTAATAGAAGACCTGGTTGGCTATTGAAAAGTACACATAAGCACACACTGTTTCAATAGGAACAAGAACAATGTCTGCTCCCAGAGAAGAAATACAGTATTGCATAGACAATATTGCATAATAGCTTACAAAATATTGACATAAGAAGAACTCATTCATATGTGGCTGCAGGTCAATGAATTGGTCTGCATCTCGGCAAAACAATACACATCCAAAATGATAGTGGCCAAGGTAATTAGATATAACTGATATCTTTCTGTTTAACTAAATTACAACAGTTTCCAAAGACGCAGTTTGACTGATACATTGATAATATCACTTGGTAGGAGCGTAGGATATTAAATCGACTAAAATTGAATCTTACTGTTCCCAATCCATATGTATTCCTTGTCAGGTTTTAGAAGGCTGCTGGTCCTGACAAAGTGGTAAAGGGATGAACCCCACTGTTTCTGTTGTATTGTCAGAATGACCCTCTGATGTATTGATCAAATTGACTTCCAAAATTGCTCTAGAAAATTGAGACTTCTTTGTGGTTTAAATATATTTTCTTCATTGTATTTCCTAGTAATCCTCTCCTGTACTGCTAAGAAATCAAATTTATTATCACAATGGTTCAGATGGAAAATCTATCATTCTACTTGCTTGAACTGTGTTTACTTCATTACAGAATGATCAAATACAATCATTCAATGCTCGTTGTTGCTGTTGTCTACACTGCTCAGTGCACTTTGAAGAAGGATCCATGTTGGAGTAACACACTTACTCTTCACACAGGATACTCTAAAGCATACCTCAAGTATGTCTTCTAGTTCTTAAGGCATCATGTTTTTAGTGAGTTTATCCTTTTAAAGGTTTCTTACTCCTAAACATCATAGGCATTTTCATGAATTACATAATCTGTAGATCATATAGCCAAAAGATAGTTGACTGGCTACAACCAAAACATTGTGTATTGATCAACTATTTGTCGGTACTAATCTACTCACATCCTGTCTGAATTGTATCTAATTCTAGATATGGAAAAGATTGACTACTGTTCACATCAAACTGTCTGTGGTGTGTGCACATTTAGTTAACTCTGTACATTGTTAAGGGATGACATTTGATTGATGCACAAAATAATGATGTTCTAATCTTGTCCATCATTAATTGTAATCATTCACAGAAAACTGAATTGTTTCCATTAATCTATCAACCGTATCAAGATTTTAACTACAAATTTATGAATAGTCTTACCAGACTCTTTATGAATAGTCTTATGCATTTCCGTCTTTTCAATGATAATATCAATGGAGCTTTTGTATCTTGCTCCTGCCAGTGCAAAGATATTTTTTCCTCCTTACACTGCACAAAGTCCTTTTGTTTTAAAGGTCTTTTGTGGTATTGGTATTGGTATTTTATTTTTTGTTACGAAATATTTGCCCTGAGATTTGGATTCTGAATTGAATCATCGTATTTTCCCCGAGATTTGGATTTTGAATTGAATCATCATCTTTGCCCTGAAATTTGGATTCTGAATTTAATCAATGATGAGTCACCTGCAGAAAATAAATTCAACATTCTAATGCCTTGGAAATTTTTTCAAGAAGGTTTCCCTTAAGGCTCGTCTGAAAAATCTTCAAAGTTTTCTCTTCTGATATTTTTGTAACAAAAAGGCTAAAGTGATTAGAGACAAAGATTCCAAAGGATATAAGAGATTTGTCTTGAATGCAATGCAACAAGCCATTAATACCACATAGTCATGTAAATTGTTTTGCTCAGGCGCATTACTTACTCAACTGTACTCAACTGTTGATAATAGTGAGTATTTCCCAAATAATTTGGCATGGAATGTGTTGCCATGCAACCCTTGTTATTATTATTTTTAATTGATCCTTAATTGTTTTATTATTATTATTTTTAATTGATCGAGAAAACAAATAATATATTGTCTTTTTATTTTTATTTATCATTTTTTGGTTATTGCCCATATCACTTAAGATCATAAACAAAATCAATTGTTGTTTGGATTTCTCTTCGACGATTTTCACCTCCTCCCAATCCAAAAACTTCCAAAGTTGTGGATCTCACGCCACCTTTCCTCCTCGATGATGGACGACCCCAAATCACTTCGGGACTTCAGAACTTTGGCAAGCTCCCTCTCCTGGATGTGAAAAGCGCTAAGGTTTGCGCACCTTGATTTGATCGGATGGTTGTTGATCCTTTGGATCGATGATCCAACGGTCGAGAAGAATCTCAAAGCAGATCCACGATCAAGGATTTTGATCTTGATCACGTTTCTGTACTGTGCTTTCCCTTCTGAGATTTTATCTCTGCATACTGTTCGCTTCTCCTCTCGAGCTTATGCTTTTCCTATTTTCCATCGTTGTTGTTGTTCTTGCCATCAATGACAAGAATACTCTTCCTGTAAAACATGTAAACAATCTCCCCCTTCGGCATTGATGGCAACCTTGAAAGGTTGCACTATTCTACTTAGACCTCCAACTGTAGCATCTAGACCACACCTTTTCTCCCCCTTTGACATTAATGTCAAAGAAAACTGAGAGTGACTCTGTTCTCCCCATGAAAAAAGATACAATAATAAATCTACCCCTGATAATATATGCTATGAGCACTCTCCCCATGATCAGATAGTCTGTTTTAACTTGATAACAGGGTCACGCTCAACTTTTGGCATAGATACTCAAACTGAGCTTTTGCAAGCGATTTAGTGAAGATATCAACTATCTATTCTGTGGAGGGAATATAATTCAGCTGAACAAATCTATTTGTAACCTTCTCTTTGAGAAAATTGTATTTAATTGGTATATGCTTAGTCTTTGCATGTAGAACAGGATTCTTGGAGACACTAATTGCACTGGTGTTATCACAGTGAAGTGGAATTGGATCAATATAAGTTACCTTCAAATATGCATGAGTTTGTATCATCCATAAGATTTGAGTGCAACAAGTAGCAACAATAATGCACTCTTCCTATGTAGTTGATAATGAAACATATCCCTTCTTCTTACTAAGCCATGCTACTAACAAATCACCTAAGTATAATGCGCCTCCACTGGTGCTCTTTCTCTCATCCAAACAGTTTTTGCCCAATCAACATCTGAATATGCAGTTAATTGAAAATTATGATTTCTAGGATACCAAAGACCATAAGTCATTGTACCCTTCAAATATTTGAATATCCTCTTGAAAACTTCTAAATGACTTTGTTTAGGAGTAGATTGATAATGACCTACCATTCCAACAACTTGCATTATATCAGGATGGGATGTTGTGATGTACAGAAGACTGCCTATCATTGATCGATATGTTCTTTGATCAACATCAGGTGTAATATCATCTAAACTGAGCTTGCAACCAACCACCATACGTGTACTAAAAGGAGACGAATCTTCCATATGAAACTTCTTCACCATCTCTTTCAAATACTTTTCTTGAGAGATAAATAGCCCTATAGAACTCTGATTGATTTGTAAACCAAGAAAATATGACAGTTCTCCTATCAAGGACATATTAAACTCAGTTTGCATAGAATTAGAAAACCACTGAACTGAAGAGTCATTGGTACACCCAAAAATAATGTCATCTACATAAAACAAAACAACTAATAAATCATCACCTTCATACTTAATGCATAGGTTATTGTCAATAATACCTTTCTTGAACCCTTTGTCCTGTAGAAATTTGTCCAGCCTATAATACTAGGCTCGTGGTGCCTGTCTCAGTCCATATAATTCCTTTTTCAACTTACAGACATAGTCGAGATTATCTGTCAGTGAAAATCCTTCAGGTTGCTCCACATACACATGTTCTTCTAGATCTCCATTAAGAAATGCTGACTTAACATCCATCTGATATACTTTAAAGTTATTATGACATGCATAGGCAAGAAATATTCTGATGGCTTCCAATCTTGCCACTAGTGCAAAGGTTTCATCAAAATCTTGTCCTTCAACTTGTGCATACCCCTTACAGACCAATCTAGATTTATTCTTAACAATTTGTCCTTGTTCATTCATTTTATTCTTAAACACCCATTTGGAGCTAATTGCATTCTTATATGCAGGTCTAGGGACAAGCTCCCAAGTATTGTTCTTCTCAATCTGATCCAGTTCCATGGATGATTTTAGGGGCTAAATTTCGCTCACGGGCTAATTTTCCATGGTTTTTCCAAAAATGAGATTCAATATTTTAAAAATGATTCGCCCAATTTCTATAGGATAAAATTATTTTACCTTTAAAATTGCCAAAATCTATAAAAACTACATAAAATCCTTAGAAATTTGAATATTTTTACAAAAATATCGCCAAACATTTATAGTTGGCATATGAAGGATAAGTAAGATTCACCAAGGTTTCTACATTTTAAAATATATTTCCATCCTTAAAATCATCCTTGTCGAGTTCCTCATTCATTGATTTTAACCAGTTTACATATTTACCGGCTTCATTAAAGTTCTTGGGTTCCACCATGGATATGAAGGCTATATGTGATTACTCGATGTCTTTTATTATCCTTCTCTTGGTTTGTACACCTTTGTCTTTCTCACCAATTATTTGACTTGCAGGATGATTCTTTTGAGTAATTTTGGAGGGAGGATTTGATGTTGTCTGCTGATTTGAGTTTGCCTAAGTATTTGTATCTTCATCTAACTCATAGTGTTCTCTTTCTGATTCTTGGATCTGTTCATCTTCAACTTCAAATATATCCTCTGTTGTTGATTCAACACTGCTTACATCTCGTACCAGGATTTCTTCATCAAATTTTATGTCAATATAATCAACCAATTTATGCAACCTCTTATTATAACATCTGTATCCTTTACTGTTTGTAGCATACCCTAAGAAGATACCTTCATCAACCTTGCCATCATATTTGCCAAGATTTTAATCATTATTCGTGATATAACACTTACCCCCAAAGACTTTAAAATGCTTGATTGAAGTAGGTCTTCCAAACCATAGTTCATAAGGAGTCTTGTCACTTTGTGGCCTGAGATGAGCTTTGTTAAGAATATGTAAAACTGTATGAATTTCTTCTACCCAATATGTCTGAGCAATATTCCTTTTATTCATCATTGATCTTGCCATTTGCTGGACTGATCTATTCTGTCTCTGAACTACTCCGTTTTTCTTTGGAGTCCTTGGAATAGTATACTCTCTTTTGATCCCATGTTTATCACAAAAATATTTGAAGTCCCTTGAACTAAACTCTCCTCCTCTATCACACCTTACCGCCTTCAATCTTTTTCCTGTTTGATTCTCAGTTAGAGCCCTAAACACTTTGAATTTTTCAAATGCTTCATATTTTTCTTTCTGAAAGGCAACCCATGTAAGTCTAGAATTATCATCAATAATCAACATGAAATAATTTTCTTTTCCTATACCTTCCTTCCTTGATGGTCCACATAAATCCATATGTACTAACTGAAGAGGTTTCTCTATTGATGCAAAGTTCTTAGATTTAAACTGTGTCTAAGTGAGCTTTCCTATTTGGCAAGGTTTGCATACAAAATCATATGGCTTTGATATTTTTGGAAGATGTTTTACCACCCCACTATTTCTAAGTTTGATTAGATGATCAAAATTTAGGTGTCCAAGTCTCCTATGCCATAAACAACTTTCATCATACTTTCTTAAGTGACATTCTTCCTTTTCTTCTTTCAAAACATATACATTGTTTTATGTTCTTATGCCTTTTGCAATCAACTGTCCCGAATTCAAAGATTGTATTTTACAATCTTTAGAAGTGAAAACAACTTTACATCCTCTATCACAAACTTGACTGACACTAAGAAAGTTATGTTTCAAACTATCTACAAACAACACATATTGAGCTTTCCCTTTTCCATTACTTAGACTTACCATTCCTTTACCTTTGATTTTTCCTGGTGCATCATTTCCAAAGGTTACATTTCTTGATTTGCTTTCACTGAGAGACAAAAAATTACTTTTGTATCTAGTCATATGTTTGGAACATCCACTGTCAATATACCAGGGGTTCTTTTGTCTTTGAGCTGAAAGTACTAGACCACATTTTTCACTATCTTTCTTTTTCCATGTGCTGGCATTTCTAGCTAAGGGTTTTATCCTTGGATCTGCTTTGTAATTCTTCAAATGGAAGTTTGCAACTTTGTGGCTGAAGTTATGACAATTATAGCATTCGAGCTCATTGCTCAATAGGTCAAAGTGATTGGTGCAACTTTGACTACTCATTGGATGTTTAGTTCTATGTTGCAAAGATTGTTTATTTCTTGATCTCCTGAGTTGCATGTTTGTAAACTTAATTTGACAATTTGCAATCTTATGACCAAAATTAGAGCAGTAAAAACAATAACCATGGAATAAATTTTGGTACTTGAAGGATGTCATTCTTCTTGGAATTTGTTGCTCCATCTTCTGATATCTTTGTTTTTGATCAGGGATCATCTTGTCTTTATTAGATTTTGGTGGTAGAGTACTCACATGGTCTGATTGTTTGCTGACTTGGAATGTGATCATCTTTACTGGATATTTTCTTTCTGTCTGTTTTTTGCTTAAACCACTTACATATCCTAAACCGATCTTCAACAAAGGAGATTTTTGTTTTCTTAGAATGTCGTTTAGTTCTGCTGAGGCTTTAATGCTTGAAATATTTTGGAGATACAATGCTTTAAACTTCTCCATTTCTTTTCTAGTTTTAGTACCTCTTCTTCCAAGGCCTCATAACCTTCTTCTTTGATAACTCTTGTTTCAGAATGTCCTCTATTTTATTTGCCTCTTCTAATTTCACTTTTAGTAGGGAAAAGTCTTCATTAGGTTTTTTACTGTCTTTCTCGAACTGTATCAACATTTTTTTTTTCTTTTTCTTCTTAAATCTGAGTCTAGCAATTTCTTCTAGGGCACACTGATCAATTCTCCTTCCAAGTCAACAATAACTTCTGAAGTTTGGCATCTTTTACTTTCTCATTTCCTTCATAACTGCTAATGAGTTTATCCCACATCTCCTTCGTAGAATCAAGCTGCATTACTTTTACAAATTCATCTTTAGCAAGCCCAGTCAAGATAGCTTTCACTGCCTTTGCATTGAAGCTAAATTCTAACTTATTAGCTTTGGAAGCTAGCACAACATGTTTTGTATATCCAGTCTCTACAACATCCCAAACATCATCATCTAAGGCCATAATGTATGTTCTCATTCTAACCTTCCATAAAGAAAAACATGTTCCATCAAACAAAGGAGGTTTATTGGTCAAATTTCCTTCATGACTTGTCATGTTTAATATTATTGATCTACCTTTAGATAAAAGGAACCCACTTTGATACCAATTGTTAAAAATACTAAGACAACTGAGAGTGGGGGGTGAAGCAATTGTTATTGTGCTTAAACAATTTTATGCCTATTGAAATATTATTAATGTTCTCCAAGTGATCATCAAGATTATGTAAGTCAGGAATAACATGAATAATTAACAACAATCACACATATGATATACACAAAGACATATATCCATGGGGAAACCCATAAAGGGAGAAAACCTCTTCGTCTTAGAATGATAGGCGGTCTTTTAAGTTCTCTACATCATCAATCTTTGAGCACCAACTCAAAATGAGGCTACAACCTCTTCGTTAACAAGCTGTAACTTGTAGAGAGAACCAACCCTCTAGTTTCTCTAGCACCCACTAGAAGGAAGAACCAACTCCCTGAGTGTTCCCGCACCAATTGTATGGAAGCACCAACTTCCAGTCACACAGTCACCAACCTTTATAATAGAGAACAATGGTTCTACCTT
Organism: Picea engelmannii; assembly: GCA_009831015.1. NCBI lineage: Eukaryota > Viridiplantae > Streptophyta > Pinopsida > Pinales > Pinaceae > Picea > Picea engelmannii. Next base: position 878,644 of record ML777655.1, on the reverse strand, counting down.
GCACCACCCTACCACCCTGGTTTTTCTAGCTGAAACCAAATGGAAGATACAACTCCCTATGTTCAAGCACCCACTTGAAAATCTAAGGACAACAGTCCTTCCTAGCACCACCATACCACCCTAGTTTTTCTGGATACAACCAGATGGAAGCTACAACTCCCTATGTTCAAGCATCCACTTGAAACTCCGAGGAAAATAGTCCTCCCTAGAAGCACCCTACCACCCTGAGATATAAATCTTTTCTTTCAGAATTTTATTACAGTGATACAGTATTTATCAATGGCTTACTAGTCTGATCATTGTTTTTCTACACTACTTTTCTCTTCCTACATCAGTGTGTTCCTGCTCGCAGCTTCTTGCGCTTAATTTCTCGTACAGTCTGTTGTTCTTACCATTTCTGATCTGTCCAACTTATGTTCTTGATCTTTGCATTTTCTCCCTCAGTTCATGCTGTAAAACTTCATTGCTTATTGTTTGAATACTTTTTACAGAGAAACAACAACCTCTCTCTGTCATGACATTTTTCTTTTATTCCTTGTCTCATCATCCATTACACTCCGCATCTCCAACGCTCATGTCAAGAATCTAAATAACACTTAGGAATCATAATTCCAACGCTCATGGACAATGATTCAGTTAGTGTAACTGAATCGTAAATGATCAAGAAATCACGATATGAAACCACAACCCTTCGATCAGATTTTGTTTGATCAACGCCATTGGATTATACACGCAAATGCCTTTTTTGACTTTTCAATGCGTAACCTCCAATGTGGATCCTAGTAGTGCTAGCTCCTCCCCCTATTTTCTGTTGATGTGACCTTGGGTGATGATCTCATGTGACCATGCGGTTGCGGGCACAACCAAAGGTGGTTTGAGATCAAACTACATTTCACCCCGCAATTTACCTCGAGCCTCCACATGTCCTTTCTCCAAAACTGTGGTTTCAATTGCGGCCTGCCCTTAACTTTTTAAAGTTCATGCACCTTCGATCCCTGCAATGCGATGAGACTGTAGATATCATGATGTTGACAGTGCTCCTGAACTGATGGTTCAGATATTTCCTCTCAAGTTATACGGATCAGATCTAACCTTCCTAAATCAATGACTGTGATTTACTTCATGATCCGGGCTTCGAGAGTTTCAAATCTCAAACCCTGCTTTTCTTCGTATGCCAATCTTTCGGAGTCGATGATCTGCAAACACCTGTCCTTCTCAATTGAAAACTCTGCCTCTACTTTGGGTTTTTTACCTCTCAACTAGATCAACAGTCCTATGTCCCCTTTCTCAATCAAAGGTCAAGATTTGGTTCGCTACTCCGGGCTTCGACAATTTCAATTCTCAACCTTCACACTCTCCCATAATTCTTTTAGCCGGAGTCCATAGATTCTTTCCACATGTCCTCCTCAAATCAACAGTCCTTGTTCACTTCGGGACTTCGGCCTTCAAGAGATTCAACTCCTCTACACTTGCTTTCTCCTGGAGCGTTTCACCCGTAGTCCATGATCTAACGATGTGTGTCCCCTTGACTTAGATGGTTGAGGATTACTTCGGGCATTTACTCAAAATGCATAGATTTACACCACGCTCCTTTTGTATTAGATGACCCAGATCCACTTCAGATGATCTGATGCTTGAGATTTACTCCAGATGATCTGACGACTGAGATCTATTTCAGATGATCTGATGATCGAGATTTACTTCAGCTCTCCAGCTCTTTGGGCTTCAAGAGTTTCATTTCTCAACTGAAAACTCTCGAAGTGATTTCTACAAAGTTCACGATCCATCGTCACGTATCCCTCTGGATCCGACGGTTGAAATTTACTCCGGCTCTCTAGGCTTTGGGAATTTCAATTCTCAACTGGAAATTCTTGAAGTTATATTTCTTCGGAATCTTAGATCAACTCACACATACTTCCCTAACAATCAACGGTCGAGATTTTTCTTCGACGATTTTCAGCTCTTCCCCATCCAAAAAATTCCGAAGTTGTGGATCTCGTGCCACATGTCCTCCTCGACGATGGATGACCCCAAATATATTCGAGACTTTGAAACTTTAGCAAGCTCCCTCTCCTGTGTGTGAAAAGCACTAAGGTTTGTGCAACTTGATTTGATCGGATGGTTGTTGATCCTCTGGAAAGGTGATCCAACGGTCGAGCAGACTCTCGAAGTAGATCCACGATCAAGTATTTAGATCCTGATCACGTTTCTTTACTGTGCTTTCCCTTCTGATATTTGATCTCTGCATATTGTTCGCTTCTCCTCCTAAGCTTATGTTTTTCCTGTTTTTCATCGTCATTGTTGTTATTTCCATCAATGACAAGCACACTCTTCCTATAAAACATGTCAACAACCTAGACTATTGAATGGTGCCTTTGTGTTGGTGTTTGTTGTTGACACTTATGGGATATTGGTATCCATTGGTCGAGTGTCATAATTTCATATCTCGATATATTTCTTCTTCCTTTCTTCTTCGACTATCTTATTAGTTTCCTCCTTGGATTCCTTTTCTGCCACTCCTATTGCTTCCTTTTCTTCTACCTCTTTCTGCTTGATATCATTTTGTGTTGTTTCTTTTGCTTCTTCCTTAGCCTTGGATTTCTCTGCTTCAAGATTTCGCTTTTTCTTGGAAGAAATATTCTTTTTCGCGTGAACCTTTTCTTTGCCTCTTCTTTACAAAGGCGAAGATGGGGGATGATCTTCCTGATGCTGCTTCTGCTTCTTTTTTCTGGGCTTTTCTTTTTCTCTTTCTTCATCTGAAATCCTCCCTATAGGATGACCTCATCTTTGGAAGATAACAACATCGTAGGTTCATTCATTTTGATGCACTTATTTTTCATCCCATATCTCTACGTGTATTCCCAAGGCAAGACTACTTTATTGAAATGATCTTTTAAAACTCATTTAGGGTCATCTCTTCTAAATATTTCCTCTCCAAAATGATATGAGAGAAATATATTTACTTCATCCTATGTTTTCTTGGTGTTGGATAATGAGTAGAGCCCAATATATAGTGAAAGTGGTGGCCATATTGATTTCTTTCTCCGATAGATAATTCCTCCTATCCCATATATTATTGTTTGATATGCTACTTCCTAGAGTACTAGTTTATCTAGTACAAATTGGGGGAGAAGATGGGGGGGTTTAGTCGAACTGTACACTCTGATATAGGTACCATTCTCCATAAGGTACCAATTCCCAATCCTCTTTATGAAAATGATTGCTTTGTCATTCATACATGGGGCTGTCATGAAGAATATAAATTCATACAGAGGGGACAAAAAATATTCACATATCTTCTGATAGTTTATTATGTATTTGTGCTCCTAGAGAAATTTGTAGTAAATATGAATGGGCTCGTATGAGGGTTTCCATTTCCATCCCATGTTTGGGTATAGGTGGGAAATTCACATGATATCCAAGAGGTAGGAAGACATGTGGAAACTTGGAAAAGTTCCTAGTTGATCTTCTACCACTTTAGTTATGGAAATCGTTAGGTTGGCTGACAAGATTTCATTCCAATTGAATGACAATCCTTCATCTATGCAGTAATAAATTAGCGACATGTAAGACAAAGGGAATGGAGAAGCATCTAGTTCCCCATATAACCTGCACAACATGGCCACCATATATTGACAAGGCTTCCTTAAATCACTCGTGGGGTACCCTCCCTTGGGTCTATGCTTGAACTTCTTGTTTTCCTTGTACCATATGGGGAACACGTTTTTGGGTGAGAATTCAAACTCATTGAGGAGTTTGTTGTCCAACTTTTTAATCCCCTTCTCAATGTGATAACATTTTTCTAGATATTCTGGTCAAAATGATGCTATGGGCTCTTTACTGTTATTACAAATGTATCTGTCTTTCATATATATATATATATATGTTTTTAGGATCCATGTGATGGAATATGCATAAGGGAATACAACTGTGCGAGATGCTACTCTGAATATTCCATATTTTCTAACGTTTTTGAATATTTTTAATTAATCTTGATCCTCGACGTTGGTGGATAATTTTTTCTTTTTAAACATTTGGTATACATTTCCCCATCTGAGTGTTTCTCCTTCCTTTTCTAGAAGTCCAGAGGTCTCATTGTACATAGCTCCAACCACTTATGGTTCATCTTCATCTTGGCAGCTGCTAGCAGAGCCTTTGGTGCTTGGCACTTTACTTGTTTCCCTTTTCTTAGGAGACATGCATGAACCTATCAAGAAAACATAGGATCAGTATGAACGCAAAATCGTAATGAAATTGAAACTTATCTAGTCTACTCAAGTATCGAAGGACTCACTTGAGCTGATGCTGGGTGGAAGGTTTTCATCTGAAGACGATAAAATAACAATAAGCATGGTGAGAAATATGGTGAATATTGGGGAAGAAAATAACTCAAAACTTGCTCAAAAGGTAAAATTGGAGGGTTTAATGTTAACTCCTCCGATGTATATCAGAGAATTTGTTAACAAGTGCTCTGATATCAATCGACTAAGTTAGTATGAAGAACTCTGATATGCATTGGGAAAGTTGAATTAAAAGGATCTAATTTACATCACCATAGTTGATTGGAAGCCTCTGATATGTCATCGAAAAAGTTGAGTTTAACTCTAATCACATCGAAGGAGTTGACACAAAATCCTTCGATAGGATCAGAGGAGTTGACGGGGAAGTCATCAATTATGGTGAGGGAAACGATAAATTTAATATCAACTTTCTTGATGTATCAGAGGAGTTAATATGAACTCGTTTGATACATAAAGGGAGTTAACTAGAAGTGATCCAATAAGATTTTGAAAGTTGGAGAAATTGGAGCCGACTTCCCCACAATTAATCGATTAAGGACATAGGTGACCCTGTAGACGGTTTTAATCTTAAGTGCGAGGTTTAAACCAAGTTTGTTTTCAAAATATTTTTTTTGGGGTAGGGGAAACAATCCCATAAACCTCGTCATTGATTTTTGGTAAGGAACAAGCGCTTGAGATAATGGTTTAGGGTGAAAGACATGGGATTGTTGATGGTGATTTCTAGTATCACAAGATTGTGATGGGGTATTGGTAATGGGATTGACTTGGAGAAAACTACAACGACAACAATTTTCTGATAGTGAAGAAGTGTAGAGTTATGATATGGGAATATGTGAAGAGGGGGGGTGGGGCGTAGTGTTTATGAGGTTAAAAAGGTTTCCTGGGGTAAAATAAACACACAACAACGAAACTAACCCTAACCGTAGGTGGAAAACCCAACCCTAGATTGCAAGAGGTAGGTTGAGGGATGACCTGTTTGTTTAGTGACACTTGGACAATCATGATCGATTGAGGATGCTCTAGTTGGGACTAGATGTGCTCTTACTTAGGAAAATATTCCTCTCCTTTGCACTCAGTGGGATAGCGAGAATAAGGGAAGCATCGTATTTATGAGTTGGGGGTAATTAACATTGAATGCGGGTAGGTGGCATTGAAATCAATGAAGCTTCGGTTAATTCCTTTTATGTACATCAAAGGAATTTGAGAGAAGTCCTCTGATGTACATCAGAGTACTTAGCACGAAGTGTGTTGAATTCTATCATAACAAGTTAAGTCAACTCTTCCGAGGAAATCGTAGGATTTGAAGTTAACTCCTTCGATTTCATTAGAGGAGTTGGAGCTAACTCCTTTGATTGCAGGTTCGATTAGAGGGAAATACAAAAACTTGATAGAGATAATCGATGAAGTTTAGGGAAACTCCTCTAATGTACATCAAAGGAGTTGAAGCTAACTCCTCTAATGTACTTTGGAGGAGTTTCAATCAACTTCACCGAAAAAAAAAAAAAGACACAAACTTAAATTTTTTTAAGTTCTTCCAATATGAGAGATGAAATCTTAGGAAAGTTGAGGCTTGAGGAAAAATTCCTTTTTTTAGCAAGATGAATAAACCAAAGGATTATTTTCAAATTTAAAACAAGTACAGGGCCCCATTTTCTTAAGAGTATTATGGAGATATATTTCAATAAAATGGATGGTTGTAGTTCCTGGCACAACAAATGGTGACACACTGGGTGAACCCTTGAATCTTTGTAAAATGGTATCCACACACATAATTGAAGGGGAAAATGCATTATCATGCACATCCCAAGAGAGAAATAATAGATCCCATAGCTTAGATTTTGACAAGATAAAGTTTGGATGATACAAAGATGAAATTAGGACCATAACTTAGACCAAATTATCTTTTATTGATTTCTTATTCGTATCATAAATGACCTAATTAAGGGGAGGCATAAGGAGCATTTTGGGGAACAAAACATCAAGAATGCTAAAAATGCAAGTTATGGTGAATATCTCTAGTGTTTCTCCGCTGTCGATGATTGTCCATAGCCTTGACAAAGTCACCCTGGTGTTACAAGACTTGCTTCTCTATCGGTGAGTGTCCATATCCCCAACGAAGATAGTTGCATGTCCCATGTGATCTGGAATGACTTTCCCCAAGCCTCTACCTTTTTATAAAATTTGATTTTCTTATGTTTAGAGAGAGGCTGATGGGGGGATTCCAATTATATTTTAAAGGCACTAGGGATGACACTAGTGATAGTGGGATTTTCTAACTTGATTATAGATGAGAAAAATCCATGAGTAACACTCTCTGGAATACTACAAACATCTCTCCCAAATCATTTTCTTTTAGTCCACATGATACAAATATCTATTCTTAAATAAGGCCCCCGATTCCTTCCTTCATTGCAATATTCTTGTATTTTGATGAGCTATGTTCCTCTACTAGATCTTACTTAGGGTAGTGCATGAAAAAACTACGTGATTAAGATGGGATGTGTCTGGAAGTCAAGTCACATATTTATTAGGCTATTGACACCAAATGTGCTACGATCGAGACACATAACCAGGACTAAGTTACCAAAGATTTGAGAAACTTAAGGAGGAATTTTTGTAAAGAAGGAAAAGAAAAGATCTCAAAATCGAACAAGATAGAAAATGCTAAAAAAAAACATAAAACAAAGTAGAAGCTGAGCAGGAAATAGAAAGATGAAAATCAAGATTTTATTTATGTACAAAGGAGTAGCTGCCACAAAGGCTAGTTGATGTAGTGGTTGAGAATATTTCCATTAATGTGGAGGAGGTCAACTTCCCCTTGAATATTTTGTAACCAGTAAGTACCCTAGCCAATCTTCTCCATGATAACGTAGGGCCCAAGCCATAATTGTTGGAATTTTGAATGCTTCTCCTTATCTTGACGTGGATTGTCCCAATTGAGGACTAAATCCCCAACTTAGAATTCTTTGTCACCAACATGTTTCTTATCAAACTAGTGTTTAACGATCTCTTGACGAGTCTCAAACTTTCCTTTAGCTTTGGCATGATTTTTTTCTAAGTGCAACAAGGTATTGATATGTCGCTGAATGACGAGACATTCTCTTCCTAGATATTGTTGGGTGAGTTGTAGGGATGGAAGGTAGATATTTAAGTGTAAAATGACTTCTTTCCCATAGACAACGAAAGATGGGGATTTCCCTATTGAATCCTTAGGAGTGATGCGATCATCCTAGAGGGTGTTTGATAAAGCATTATTCCATTTTCTCTGATGATCAACTATAGTTCATTTGAGGATCCATACTAGGTTCTTGTTTGTAGATTCAACCAAGCCATTAGCCTAAGGATAATAGTTGGTTGAGTACTTAAAAATAATTCCCTTTTCCAAGGAAAAATCAGATAAATTCAAAGATGAAAAATAAGTTGCGTTAACATCAAACACTATAGAGTTAGGAACTCCAAACCTTGTGATGATGTATTGTTCAATAAAATTAATTACTACCTCTTCATTTACTTTGAATAGTGGTATTGCTTCAATTGCACATGTAAAATAATCGGTAGTGGTTGGGATATACCTGTGTTTCTTGGAGTAATGAGGATTAATCTCACCAATTGTTGGCCCTTGGTTATGGAAGGAAACAAATATTAAGGAAAGAAGCGCGAAGTACGAACTACGTGGAAAGCACATTGACTGAGATTGGGTCGAAGTGGTTAAAGAAGAAGAAAAGAAGGAGTGAAGTAAGAGAAAGTGAGTCATTGAACGAAAAGACTGAGGAAGATAGATCAACAAGGAAGATGGGTCATGGACAACTCAGCAAGCGAAAAAATCCACCAATAGATTCTTTGGAGCACCTCGTGGGAAAGAGGTAAAGACAGGCTGGAGAAGCCCTGAAAATGTGGGTCAAGTTGACCTAGTATTTTTAGACACCTAGGGTTTTGTCACATAGGTTTCGGCCTAAGGTTGTCTGAGAGTCATTGTAATGTATAAATAAAGGTCAAGAGGACCTAGGATGGGGTCGATAAGGTAATGAGTGATTATTGTTGTTGAGAGAGAGAAGAGCTATGTGAGAGAGAATTTTGTATTGTAAGATCTTCAGCTGAGTGTGAAGATCAACCCTGCAGCTGGGTGCACAGGGCCAGGAGAGAAAGAGAGAGAGAAAGAGAGAGATTTTCTAGCTCAGAGCGCAGATAGAACTGTATGTTTTCACATAATATATCAAGATACAAAATTCTGTGGATGTAGCCCTAGGGAGAGGGTGAACCACGTAAATCTTGTTGTTGTGTGTGATTGATGTTGTGTTCTTCTTCTTTCTGTTATACTATTATTGCATCCTTGTGTTAGATTTGAGATATAACTTACGTAGTAGGCTTAAGGGAGATAAAGGATAACTAGATTGTCGTGTATTATTGTGTTGAATCCACTTTTCATTTCCTCTATTTTTAGACACCTATGTCCTGCAACCCCCTATTGCTACTTCAGGTGAGACTGCATCTACTTCGCAGGTGTTGCCGAAAGGGCCAATAGTTAGGGCTTGTTGGTGCGCTATTAGAGTTGAACCATGGGTCTGCTCCTGTGCTAACAAATGGATCTATTGTCGGGACCAGGATCTTCTTGAGGGAATGTCAAGGTGGTTTCCATTGAAGACAAAGATTCATAAGTGGATAGAAGAACAAGAAAAGGACTTCACAGAAGCTCATAAAAAGAACCCTAATCTTAGTACAAAGGATTGGTTGGGAAGGTATATCTTTACCGGCATACAGGAGATCTTCTTTGGAGGGATCCATCAGGAGCTATATAAGTGGCTAGCCAGATTAGCAGATACCCAGTTTGAAATCAGACTCATACCACCCGTGGTTTGGACGTCAGTGCTGATCAAGAAGGTCAAGAGAGTTGATAACGTCGTATCAAGAGAAGTCAATATATACCATTGGAGGGTACATTGCTGAGTTTTCTATTAACAGAGTAGATTCATATAGCCAAGTAGAGAGATATTTCTTTAAGGTACCAAGGGGAAGATTTTTGTGTTTCCTGAAGTTGCAGATCAAGATGTTATTGCATGAGAAGAACATCTTGAATATACAATAATCGGTTGGAGTAAAGAGCTAATGTTCAAGAAATCAGATGGCGACAACGACACAGAGGTTGGACACACGTGCAGTGGGAGATTTTTTAGAGAAGCTCCTTTGGTGAACCTGTTTGAGCAGGGTCACGAGACACTAGCACAAGATGAAGGGTTCTACAATGGAGAAGAAGAAGAGCTGGTGAACGAGGTAAATTCAGATTCTGCTAGGGCAGAAGAAGGAAAGACTGAAGAATCTTGCCAAGAAGAGTTAAAAACTTCAATAACTGTGCAGACTGTTGAAGTAAGTACTATTAATCCTCCTGTTGTTTTAGCATCATTAAGTAACCAGAGTAATCTAAGTTATCAGAGCACTGGTATAAGTGGTTCAGTGCATACTCAGTCAAGAAACCTAGGAAAATCTATGGCATATGAGATGAGGTTACCCACCTTTAGGGGAGATGGGTATGAAGATCCTGATCAACATTGGTTCTTATGCGAAGATTTATGGAGTATTAAGAATATCACTGACGAATCTGTTAAGAGAGCTCAGTTTAGTACTACCCTGAGAGACCTCTCACTGATCTTGTACATGGAATTTGTCTAAGGAGTTGTACATCCTAAAACACTAAATGACATTAAGATTGCGTTGATTTCTGAATTCAAGAAACCTAATTCAGAGTCACAGTGAATTGCATAGCTGAAAGAAATTAAGAAAAGAGTAGTTGAACCTATTTGGAATTTTGATTAGAGGTTTAAGACCTTGACAGGTCATTTCAGTTTTCAGATCCTAGACAAACAGAATAAAGAATGGCTCATTGCTTCCCTCTTTCCACACAACATAGTCCCTCTGATGCAATAGAAGATCGCTTCGCAGGCTGAGTGATCCAGATTTTATGAGAAAAACAAAATGACTACAAATTATTACCAGATGCTTAACAAAGAATAATAGAGATACAATAAAACTGGTTTTCTATTTAATAAGGAAATAAGTTGAAACTGTAAAATGCAATGGAAAACAAGCTTGTTGGAATGGTGGTGTCTTATCTCTGAGAAGAGATGTGAAGGTTGCGCTCATCTGCAAGAAGATGATTACAATGAGGCTCTCAAGGAATGTTTACAATAAATAAGAGTTTCAAAAACACTAAACATCCAAAAACCTAACCCTAGGAGATGAAGCGCCAAAATTCATGTGGGCCTCGTTTGGGTAAGTCAGTACATCAACTTCTCGGGGTCGTAACTTTTGCATACAATCTCTATTTTAGGCATATGATAGCCCATTGGAAAGATCTATCTGAGGAATACAACAATTGCACAAAATTTCATGTTGAAATTTGGCGAAAACAACATACCCCAAAAAATGTCGTTTAGGGCCTCAAAACGGATCTGGAAGTTCACAACTCGAAAAACTACTAAAAATAGTAATTTATCAAAATTGTTAGAAAGTTGTTTTGAGCCAGCTGGAAAAGGTGTGTGGCCACTGATATCCACCTGGATCAATCCTCCCTGCTTAGGAAGCAATGGTCTCCATTGTGTTGAGTTCCCCCATTAGATGAGGAAATTTCTGTTGAATTTGGCCCCAGGTGAGCCACTTGCCTTGGTGCTGGAGTTGCCCTGCTTTGACGACTCGATAAAGTTGGATCCTTTGTTGTCGAGTGACCTTGATCTGTGTGTCCACAATCTGAACACTAGATGCTTGTTGTATGTAGTTGGGATTGAGCTCTGTTGGTGCCAGTTGTTCTGCTATGTCTGAGGTGTCCAATAATGGTGGGAAATAAGGCCGAAGGAGGTCCACGTTGAACAATGGGTTCAGGCCAAGGAAAGGAGGAATGTTGAGATCAAAAGCATTATCCCAAACAACCTTGGTGATGGTGTATGACCCATAATGGAGTGGGATAAGCTTCTGATGGGGTCTTGTAAGGCGTTCTTTCTGCAAGTGTAACCAAACTTTGTCGCCCATCTGAAACTTATGTGGCACCCGATGTTGATCATGGCGCTGCTTGTATTTGTCATTGGACTTCTATAGGATATCCTGAACCTGTTGGAAAATGTGCTGGATCCTCTCAATGAACTGGGTGGCTTTATCAGTCTCAGTTGGATCAGGAGAGGAGTCGGTCGAGGTGACTGCAAGAGGAAGTGAAACACATATGGGACCCAATGGTTGGAATCCCAACCCCACCTGAAAGGGGCCGTGGTCAGTTGAGCTATGCAGGCCTCGGTTGTAGCTATACTGGACATAGGTAAGAATCTCATCTTATGTGCGAGGGTCTTTGGAATTATACATGCGTAGAATATGCACGATCATTCGATTTACGACCTCGGTTTGGCCATCGGTCTGGGGATGGAAGGCCGTGGATTTTGTGAGCTTGGTGTCCAGTAGTGACCAGAGGCTCTACCATAATGTGCTGAGAAATTGATTGTCCCGATCTAAGACAATGTTTTGTGGAATTCCAAAATGTACCTAGACTCGTTCAAAGAAGATCTTGGCAGTGGCTTATGTTGTGATTCTCTTCTTGGAGGCAACCGAAATCGCCATTTTAGAAAAGCGATCAACAACCACAAAAAGACAGTCATTTCCCCACTTGGTGGACGGGAGGCCCGACATGTAGTCCATTGAGATGGATTCCCATGGCCTGTTAGGAGTAGGAAGAGGGGTGTACAAGCCTTATTTCTTAGTGGTTGGTTTGGTAATAACGTAGGCAGTGAAAGACCTAATATACTTGCTGACCTTCTGTCAAATTTTCGGCTAGTAGAAATGTTTTTGTAGCATCACCATTGTCGTTTTAACGCCGAAGTGTCCTACCACTTGAATGTAGTGGGCTTCCTAGAAGTATGTACACTCTTCCATGTGGGGGAGTGCAGAGGGGGGGTACCCCCTCTGTGGGGTCTGGGGGGGCTATCCTCCTGGCTAGGGGGTTTGGGGGCGAAGCCCCCGAAGGAAAAATTTCCTTGTAAATGTATATTGTAATTTCATTGTAAATCTGGACTATTCATTATAAGGTCGTAGATATAACGGTAGAAATTATGTTAGGGTTTTTCACCCTAGAAGGCAACCCTCTGTTATGAGGGAAATATATTGCGGCTATGCATGATGGAAAGTATTGTATTCTGAGAGAGGATACTGTGAGAGAGAGAAGAGGAAGTTACAATGGGTTTTTCTGTAGGTTGTATCCCTTCATTTGCTGGATAATAATGAAGGAAGGACCTGGAAATTTATTTGCTGGACGTAGCCCACACTGGGTGAACCACGTAAATTTGTGTCTCTCTTGTATTGTGTATCTTCTGTGTTTTTGTTTCTGCATTTATTTTATTTTATTTCTCTGCGGACCTATTTTTGTAACAACTGGTATCAGAGAGAAATTAACTCGCGGGAAAATAAGGTTCCTGGTTCGAGTGGGAGTAATGTCGGAATATGGAAAGTTTAGGGTTGAGAAATTTAACGGCCAAAACTACTAGTTATGTAAGATGCAAATGGAAGATTATTTATATCAGAAGGATCTATTCCTACCATTGGGTGGAGTAGCAAAGAAGATGACGACCATGAAGGATGAAGAATGGGAGATTCTTGACAGAAAGGCTCTAGGAACGATATGGTTGAGCTTGGCAGCGTCGGTGGATCAGATGGACACATTGGCTAAACTGTATGAAAAACCCTCAGCATCTAATAAGGTATTTCTAATGAAGAGGTTAGTTAATATGAAGATGTTAGAAGGTGGGTCTGTTGCATATCATTTAAATGAATTTAATACGGTTACTAATCAACTAAGTTTTGTAAAAGTGGATTTTGATGATGAGGTTAAGGCTCTTCTAATATTGTGCTCATTACCAGAAAGATGGAATGACTTGGTCATGGCTGTAAGTAACTCTATCTCTGGTTCAAATACTTTAAAATTTGATGATGTTGTTGGTGTTATCCTTAGTGAGGAAATGCGATAGAAAAGCACATGTGAGACATTAGGTAATGCGTTGAACATGAAGAACAGGGGAAGACAAAAGGATAGAGGAAAGGGCTCAGGGAACCGTGGGAATTCTAGGAAGGGTAGATCCAAATCCAGACTTGGAAAGATAGAGTGATGGAATTGTTGGAAGAAAGGACATCTAAAGAAAGACTGCAGAGCTCCAAATAAACAAAGAGATGGACAACATGAGAGAAATTAGGAAGCAAATGTAACAGGTGATGTCTTACAAGATGCTTTGATTCTTTCTGTAGATAATATTTTTGAGTCTTGGGTAGTAGATTCAGGGGCTTCATTTCATGCCACACCCCATAGGAAACATTTTCTATATTATGTTCAAGGTGATTTTGGACAGGTTCATTTGGGTGATGATGCACCATGAAAAATTGTTGGAATGGGAAAGGTAAAAATAAAGCAACGTAATGGAAACCAATGGTTGTTGAAAGAGGTAAGACATGTTCCAGATTTAAGGAAAAATATGATTTCAACAGGGCAGTTGATGAGTGAAGGTTGTGTATCCATATTTACAAATAATACATGGAAGGTCATCAAAGGATCATTGGTGATAGCAAAAGGAGAGAAGGTTGGTACATTGTATTTATGTACTGGTAATAATGACTCTTCTATCTCTTTAGCTTCTATAGGAGTGGATACAACACTGTGGCATCATAGGCCAGGACACATGAGTGAGAAGGGTATGTAGACACTTCAAAAAAGAAATTTGTTGCCAAATCATAAAAAAATTGATTTGGACTTCTGTGAGCATTGTGTTTATGGAAAACAAAAGAGAGTCAGATTTCTCAGAGTCAGAAAAGAAAAGAAGAATGAAAGGTTAGAGCTTGTGCATACATATGTATGGGGAACAACTCAGGTATCATCTCTTGGTGGCTCTCATTATTATGTTACTTTTATTGATGATGCAACTAGAAAAACTTGGGTTTATTGCATTCGA
>ML777655.1:786631-862967 GCA_009831015.1 Picea engelmannii | reverse complement strand
TGGGTGCTGCAAAGAAAATCCTTGGCATGAGAATAACAAGAGATAGAAAAAATCACAAATTGACATTGTCTCAGGGTGAGTACATAGAGAAGGTGTTGGAGAGGTTTAGAATGCAGAATGAAAAACCAGTTAGTACACCTTTGGCCAGCCATTTCAAATTAACTAAGTAAATGTGTTCCAAGACACATGAGGAGATAGAATACATGTCTAGGGTCCCTTATTCATCAGAAGTTGGCATCTTGATGTATGCAATGGTTTGCACAAGACCAGATATTGCACATGCAGTGGGAGTTGTGAGTAGGTATATGAAAAATCCAGGTAAAGAACATTGGGAGGTAGTAAAGTGGATTCTCAGGTATTTGAGAGGTACTGCTACTCATGCATTATGTTTTGGAGGTTCAAACACTTTTCTACAAGGATATGTTGATTCAGATATGGCAGGTGATAAAGACAACAGGAGGAGCACCACAGGTTATGTTTTTACTATAGGTGGAACAACAGTAAGTTGGATTTCAAAACTGCAAAAGGTTGTTGCACTTTCAACAATAGAGGCAGAGTATGTTGCTGCTACAGAGGTTAGTAAAGAGATGATTTGGTTACAAAGGTTTATGGAGGAATTGGGAAAGAAGCAGGAGAATAACAAGTTGTACTGTGACAGTGAGAGTGAAATTCATATTGAAAATAACTCAACCTTCCATTCGAAGACTAAGAATATACAGTTGAGGTACCACTTCATATGATCCACCTTGGAAGATGGATATTTGAAGTTGGAAAAGATACACACTAGCTAGAATCCTGCAGACAGGTTAACAAAGGGAGTAACTAGAGAGAAATTGAGTTCCTGCTCAGTTTTAGTTGGTCTTCAAGAATGAAGATGAAGATGAGAAATTTTCCAGGTCCAAGAAGGTTCAGAGTCCAGCGTATACAACAGTGGTGGATTTGTTGAGATCAGTCTCCAAGTGGGAGATTGTTGGTTGTGGAGCCTGATTATCTTCCTGATTCAAAGGTCCTTGCTTTTAGCCGTGTTTATAACCCATGAAGACTCTACACCCCAGAAGTATGTACACTCTTCCATGTGGGGGAGTGCAGAGAGGGGGTACCCCCTCTGCGGGGTCAAGGGGGCCTATCCCCCTAGCTGGGGGGTTCGGGGGCAAGCGGGCCCACGAAGGAAAAATTGACTTGTAAATGTATATTGTAATTTCATTGTAAATATGGACTGTTCATTATAAGGTCGCAGATCTAACGATAGAAATTATGTTAGGGTTTTTCTCCATAGAAGGAAACCATCTATTACGAGGGAAATGTATTATGGCTATGCATGATGGCAAGTATTGTATTATGAGAGAGGAGACTGTGAGAGAAAGAAGAGGAAGTTACAACGGGTTTTGCTATAGGTTGTATCCCTTCATTTGCTGGATAATAATAAAGGAAGGACCTAGCAATTTCTTTAGTGGACGTAGCCCCCACTGGGTGAACCACGTAAATTTGTGTCTCTCTTGTATTGTGTATCTTCTATGTTTTTGTTTATGCATTTTTTTTTATTTTATTGCTCCGTGGTCCTGTTTTTCTAATAGCTCGCTCGCTTGATGGAACACATATATGGCCCAGACGACACAACAACCCATCCTGAAGATGGAAATTATCGACAATTTCCTTTGCACTCAACATTTGGTAGGTGGTTGCGAAGTCCGGGTCTATCTCATAGAGTTGGGGCCATCCAGAGGTCTCATGGCCACAAGAGTCTATCATTGTGGTGAGTGTCATGAATGGTGGTCTGCTGAGGCAATCAATGACGTGGTTGGTGCTTCATGTTTTATACTTGATGTTGAGGTGGAATTGCTGCAAGTATGTGGACCACTTTTGATGGCGTTCATTATGAAATTTTCCTTTCGTCTGCATGAACTACAATGGCTTATGATCGGTGTGGATGACTGTCTCCCTCCCGAGGATGTAATGTCTCCACTGGCTGTAGGCTTGCAAAATGGAGTACATTTCTTTGTCATAAGTAGGGTACTTATGGACAACATATGATAGTGTCTCACTATTATAGGCCATGAGGTGGCCATGCTGCGTGAGAACGTCATCCACAACATAGTCTGAAGCATCAATATCAATCTCAAAGGGATCCTGCAGGTCTGGTAGTGAAAGTACTGGGGTTGAGCACAAGCGCTGCTTCAAATCATCAAATGCTTGTTGTTGGGGCCAACCCCACGCAAATTTTTCCTTACCACCACCCCTGGTTATTTGGCTAAGGGCCCATGCAATATGGGAGAATCCCAACACAAACCTGCGGTAGAAATTGGCAAGGCCCAAGAAGCTCCGAAGCTCAGTGAGTGTGGTTGGGGCTGGCTAGTCATGGATGACTTGGATATTGGATGGATCCAAATGTACGACATGTTGATCAATAGTGTAGCCTTGTTAATGGACCTTGTCCATGCCGAAGGTGCATTTTTTCCAGTTGGCGTATAGTTTGTGTTGTCGCAGTGTGTGTAGAACCTGCTAAATATGCTGCAAGTGTTCGACCCAAGTCTTGTTGTAAATGAGAATGTCATCTAGATAGACCACTACAAAATTATTGGTGAATGGTCATAGGATATCGTCCATTATCCTCATGAAAGTGGTTGGAGCATTTGTCATACCAAAGGGCATGACCAACCATTCAAAAATTCCTTACTTTGACTTGAAGGCGGTCTTCCATACATCTTTCTGTTCTATCGGGACCTGGTGGTAGCCAAACTTCAGATCAATATTACAGAAGTATTTTCCCCCCATGAGTTGATCAAAGAGGTTGTCGATTTGGGGAATCGGGTACCGGTTTCTGACTATGATTTTATTCAGAGCCCGGTAATCAATGCAAAGTTGTCAGGTTCCATATTTCTTCTCTACCGACACGATTGGGCTCTCGCATGGTGATGATATATGATGGATGTGCCCCTTGTAGAGAAATTCTTGGATCTGTCGCTTGATCTCCTCATTCCCTAACAAAGAGCGGCGATAGACTGGCCCATTGGGCAGTGGTGCACTGGGGGTCAGATCGATGGGGTGCTTGACCTGGCAGTGCATAGGTACCCTAGTCGGTGAGTAGAAGATATCTGAATATTCTTCAACGACCTTATATAATTGCTTCTGCTGTGTGGAGAGGTAGACCGCAGAGACCCTAGACGTGGCTGTGATATTTCTCTCATTCTGAGAGCGAATCACGAAGAATACAAAATTCCCTATCTGAGAGATGACCTTCATGCATTTATTAGAAGAGATCAAGGAAATAGCACTGGGTGGGACAACCTCGGGCATCCTGTACAATTTATTGTTCAAAGTAATATTAACACTACGAGGCCTAGACTCATATACAACATGACGTTTCCATAAATAAGGTTGGCCCAAAAGAGCATCACAAACTTTGAGAGGTGAAACATCACACAATACCTTGTCTTTGAAGGGCTTGATGCCATACGACATTCGACACTGTTGGATGATGCAGTGATAGCTTCATTGCTGGAGCCATCCAATGGTGTAGGGTTGTGGTTGCAGCCTTGTCGACAGGGCCAACCGCTTGATGACCTCTGCTGAGATGAGGTTCTTATGGCTACCACTATCAACGATGAAGCACAACGGGGTGCCTTTTACCCACATCTGTGAATGGAAGAGGCGCTCTCCTTCTTATGGCTCGTCTGGTTCACCATGCTAGAGCTTGGTGGTAGCAACGGTGGAACTGGGTTCCGCATCAATGATCCATCTTCCCCTTTTTGGTTTTGACTCTGATTCAGAACCCACATCTGTTTCATAGGCTTTCAATTCAACCACCAATGACTGCTTTGAGCGATTGTCAGCAGTGTTATGCCAAGGGTTCTTATGGAAGTCGCACCACTTCCCGATATCTTTCTTTGTCTTTCAGGTGTCCTTCTTTGCTTGCATCTTGGACTGATTGTCCTAATACTATCCATCTTTGCTCTATCCTTTGTTCTGTGGGTTGGGGCCACCCTTTCCTGGATTTTTTTGTGAGGGGTTCCCCAGCCCAAATTGTCACGTCTTTTGTTTGAGCTTCTGCTCGATTTTGATGGCATATCGATAGGCCGCGTCCAAGAATGAGATGTCCAGAAATTACATTTTGGTCTGGATGTATCTATGTAGATCACCACTATACTTGAGCACCATATGTCACTCTAAATATTTGATACCCAGCTTGGTACGCAAGATATGGAAGATATTTGTGAAACCTAGCACCACTTGGTCTCTTTCTTGCCACTGTGTGGTCCATTTGGTATACAAGTTGTCCTAACTTCCGACAGGGTAGTATTGTTCCTTAGTATCATCCTTGAAGGATTCCCAGGTGGTAGTGACTATAAATAATGAGGGTTTCTCTATTTCTTTTTACTCACAGAAAGTTTCCCACCAATATTTGACATGGGGAATGACTTTGAGGACCGCAAAAGTAATCTTTTCTCTATTCGAAAAGTTATGGAAAGAAAAATAACCTTCTAGTAGATTCAACCACTTGTCTACAACATCTGTGTCTATATGACCTTCAAATATAGGAATATCGAAGTTTATTTCTACCTTGAAGTGGGCGGTGCCTCCGCTCGAATAAGATGCGTTGCTTGTTGGAAGGCGCCGAAGGATTTGCGCGAAATTATCCATCATCTCGTTCCTCTGTTGCATGAGGGATTCCTCAATCAACAGTTTGGAATGATGTCCTATTGTGTCATCTTTATTTTCTCCTTCCGTGAGAGGTTGCTTGGGTGTGCAAGAGATTTTTTCCTCAAGAGAAACAAGCTCGAGACCCAACTCTTTGTACTCCGACCTCGTTGGGGACATGCATTAAGACGACAAGGAGAAAACCACTCTCATACCATTGATCCAGATTTTATGAGTAGAGAAAAATGACTACATATTATTACCAGATGCTTAAAATAGAATAACAGAGATACAGTAAAAATGGTTTTCTATTCAATAAGGAAATAAGCTGAAACTGTAAAATGCGGCGAAAAAAATACTTGCTGGAATGGTGGTGGCTTATCTCTGAGAAGAGATGTGACGACTGTGCTCATTCGAAAGAAGATGATTACAATGAGGCTCTCAAGGAATTTTTACAATAAACAGGAGTTTCAAAAACCCTAAACATCCAAAAACCTAACCCTAGGAGATGAAGCGCCAAAATTCATGTGGGCCCCGTTTGGGTAAGTCAGTACATCAACTTCCCAGGGTCGTAACTTTTGGATACGATCTCCGTTTTAGGCGTATGATAGCCCATTGGAAATATCTATTCGAGGACTACAACAATTGAAAAAAAATTCATTTTGACATTTAGTGATAAAAACATACCCCAAAAAACCGTTTAGGGCCTCAAAACAGCTCCGAAAGTTCAGGACCCGAAAAATTGCTAAAAATAGTAAATTATCAAAATTGCTAGAAAGTTGTTTTGAGCCAGTTGGAAAAGGTGGGTAGACACCGATATCCACCTGGATCAATCCTCCCTCCTTAGGAAGAAATGGTCTCCATTGCATTGAGTTCCCCCATCAGATGAGGAAATTTCTGCTGAATTTGGCCCTGGGTGAGCCACTTGCCTTGGTGTAGGAGCTGCCCTGCTTTGATGACTTGATAAAGCTAGATCCTTTGTTTTCGACTGCCCTTGATCTGTGTGTCCACAACTTGATCACTGGATGCCTGTATGCAGTTGGGGTTGAGATTTGTTGGTGTCATCTATTCTGCTATGTCTGAGGTGTCCAATAATGGTGGGAAATAAGGCCAAAGGAGGTCCACATTGAACACTGGGTGTAGGCCAAGGAAAGGAGGAATTTTGATCTCAAAATCATTATCCCCCATAGCCTTAGTGATGGTGTAATACCTATAATGAAGTGGGCAAAGATTCTTATGGGGTCCTGTAAGACGTTCTTTCTACAAGTGCAACCAAACTTTGTCGCCCACCTGAAACTTACATGACACCCGATGTTTATCATGGCGCTACTTGTACTTGTCATTGGACTTCTGTAGGATATCCTGAACCTGTTGGCGTATGTGCTAGATTCTCTCAATGAACCGGGTGTCTTTGTCAACCTCAGTTGGAGCAGGAGAGAAGTCGGTCGAGGTGACCACAAGGGGAAGTGCAACATCTATGGGACCCAATGGTTGGAATCCCAACCCCACCTGAAAGGGGCTGTGGTCGGTTGAGCTATGCAGGGATTGGTTTTAGCTATGCTGGACATAGGGAATAATCTCATCCCATGTGTAAGGGTGCTTATAATTATACATGTGCAGGATATGCACGATCATTCGATTTACGACCTCGGTTTGGCCATCGGTTTGGGGGTGGAAGGTTGTGGATTTGGTGAGCTTGGTGTCCAGTAGTGACCAGAGGGGCGACCAAACTGTGTTGAGAAATCGAATGTCCTGATATAAGAGAATGGTTTGTGGTATTCCAAAATGTACCCAGACTCGTTCAAAGAGGAGCTTGGCAGTGGATTTTTCTGTGATGCTCTTCTTGCAGGTAACCATAATCACCATTTTAGAAAAGCGATCAACAACCACAAAAACACAGTCATTTCCCTATTTGGTGGACGCGAGGACCGACATGTAGTCCATTGAGATGGATTCCCATGGCCTGTCAGTAGTAGGAAGAGAGGTGTATAGGACCTGTTTCTTAGTGGTTGGTTTGGCAATAACACAGGCAATGCAAGACTTGATATACTTGTTGACCTCCTGTTGAAGTTTCAACTAGTAGAAATGTTTTTGTAGCATCGCCACTATCTTTTTGACGCCGGAGTTTCCTGCCACCCAACTGTAGTGGGCTTCCTAGAACATCTTTGCTCGCTCGCTTGATGGAACATAGATATGACTGAGATGACACAACAACCCATCTTGAGGATGGAAATTATCGACAACTGCCTTTGCACCCAACATTTGGTAGGTGGTGGTGAAGTTCGTGTCTGTCTCATAGAGTTGGGGCCATCTAGAGGTCTCATGACCACAAGAGTCTAGCACTGTGGTGAGGGTCACGACTAGTGGTTTGCTGAAGCAATCAACGACACGGTTGGTGCTTCTTGTTTTATACTTGATGTTGAGGTGGAATTGCTACAAGTATGTGGACCACTTTTGATGGCGATCATTCTGAAATTTTCCTTGTGTCTGCATGAACTGTAGTGGCTTATGATTAGTTTGGATGACTGTCTCCATCCCAAGAATGTCATGTCTCCACTAGTGGCAGGCTTGCACAATGGAGTACATTTCTTTGTCGTAAGTAGGGTACTTACAGACAACATATGATAATGTCTCACTATGATAGGCCATGGGGTGGTCGTGCTCCATGAGAACGACACCCACAACATAGTCTGAAGCATTAGTCTCAATCTCAAAGGGTTGTCTCAGGTATGGTAGTGAAATTACTGGGGATGAGCACAAGCACTACTTCAAATCAACGAATGCTTGTTGTTGGGGCCGACCCCATGCAAATTTCTCTTTACCACCACCCCTGGTTATTTGGCTGAGGGCCCATGCAATATGGGATAATCCCAACACAAACCTGCGGTAGAAATTGGCAAGGCCCAAGAAGCTCCGAAGCTCAGTGAGTGTGGTTGGGGATGGCCAGTCATGGATGACTTGGATCTTGGCTAGATCCACATGTACACCATGTTGATCAATGATGTAGCCTAGGTAATGGACCCTGTCCATGTCGAAGGATAATTTTTCCAAGTTGGAGTATAGCTTGTGTTGGCGCATTGTGTGCAAAACCTGATGAATATGATGAAAGTGTTTGGCCCAAGTCTTGCTTTAAATGAAAATGTCATATAGATACACCACTACAAAAGTATTAGTGAATGGTCATAGGATATCATCCATCATCCTCATGAAAGTGGCTGGAGCATTTTTCAGACCAAAGGGCATGACCAAATATTCAAAAAGTCCTTCCTTGGGTTTGATGGCAGTCTTCCATACATCTGTCTGTTCTATCGGGACCTGGTGGTAGCTAGACTTCAGATCAATCTTTCTAAAGTATTTGCCCCCCATGAGTTGATCAAGGAGGTCATCAATTTGGGGAATCGGGTACCGGTTTCTGACTATGATTTTATTCAAAGCCTGGTAATCAATGCAAAGTTGCCAGGTTCCATCTTTCTCTTGTATCAGCACAATTGGGCTCCCTCAAGGTGATGAGATGGGATGGATGTGCCCATTGTGGAGAAATTCTTGGATCTGTCACTTGATCTCCTCATTCTCTAATAGAGAGCAGTGATAGACTGACCCATTGGGCAGTGGTGTGATGGGGGTCAGATCGATGGGGTGCTCAACCTAGCAGTGCATAGGTACCACAGCAGGTGTGGAGAAGGTATCTGAGTATTCTTCCATGACCTTATCTACTTGCTTCTGCTGTGTGGAGAGGTCAGTCGTAGAGACCCTATATGTGGCTGTGATATTCTCTCATTCTGAGAGTGAATCATGAAGAAGACAAACTTCCCCGTCTAAGAGATGACCTTCCTGCATTGCTTAGCAGAGATCAAGGAAATAACACTAGGTGGGACAACCTCGGGTATCCTGTACAATTTCCTGTTCAAAGTAATAATAACACTACGAGGCCTAGACTCATATACAACATGACATTTTAATAAATAAGGTTGGCCCAAAAGAACATCAAAAGCTTCGAGAGGAGCAACATCACACAATACCTCATCTTTTAAGTGCTTGATTTCATACGACAGTCGTCACTATTGGCTAACGTGGAGATTGCTTCCTTGGCGGAGCCATCTAATGGTGTAGGGTTGTGGGTGTGGCATTGTTGGCAGGGCCAGTCGCTTGACGAACTCTGTTGAGATGAGGTTATTTTGGCTACCACTATCAACGATGAAGTGCAACGGGGTGCCTTTTACCCACATATGTGAATGGAAGAGGCACTCTCCTTCTTCTAGCTCGTCGGGTTCACCATGCTGGAGCTTGGTGGTAGCAACGGTGGCACTAGGTTCTGCATCAATGATCTGTCTTCCCATTTATAGTTCTGACTCTAAGTCAGAACCCACATCTGATTCAGAGGCTTTCACTTTGGCCACCAGCGATGGCTTTGAGCGACAGTCAACACTATTATGCCAAGGGCTCTTATGGAAGTTGCACCACTTCCTGGTATCTTTCTTTGTCTTCCCGGTGTCCTTATTTTCTTGTGGCTTGGACTAGTTGTCCTTATACTGTCCATATTTTCTCTGTCCTTTATTCTATGGGTTGGGGCCACCCTTTCCTGGATTTTTTTGTGAGGGATTCCTCGACCCAAATTGTCGCATCTTTTGTTTGAGATTCCGCTCAATTTTGACTACATATCGGTAGGCCACGCCCAAGGTTGAGATGTACAGAAATTCCATTTTGGTTTGGATGTATCTATGCAGAGCATCGCGATACTTGAGCACTATATCTCGCTCTGAATCTTTGATACCCAGCTTGGTGCACAAGGTATGAAAGCTATTTTTGAAATATGGCACTGCTCGGTCTCTTTCTTGCCACAGTGTGGTCCATTTGGTATACAAGTCATCATAACTTTTGATAGGGTAGTATTGTTACTTAATAGCATCCCTGAAGGATTCCCAGGTGGCCATGACTGTAAATAGTGAGGATTCCTCTATTTCCTTTTTCTCATAGAAAGTTTCCCACCAATCTTTGACATGGGGAATGACTTTGAGGAGCGCAAAAGTAATCTTTTCTCTATTCGAAAAGTTATGGATAGAAAAATACCCTTCTAGTAGATTCAACCACTTGTCTATAACATCTGCGTCCATCTAACATTCAAATATAGGAATATCGAAGTTTATATGTACCTTGAAGGGGGTGGTGCCTCTACTCGAAGAAGATTCGTCGCCTATTGGTAGTCGCTAAAGGATTTTCACGAAATTATCCATCATCTCGTTCCTCTATTGCGTGAGAGATTCCTTAATCAACAGTTTGAAAGGACCTCCTGTCCTATCATCTTTCCTTTCTCCTTCCATGTCAGGTCGCTTGAGTTTGCAAGAGATTTTTTCCTCAAGAGAAACAAGCTCGAGACCCAACTCTTTGTACTTCGACCTCGTTGGGGACATGCATTAAGAGGAAAAGCAACAGACCTCTCTGATACCATTGATATGGATTTTATGAGAAGAAAGAAATGACTATAGATTATTACCATATGCTTAACACATAATATCAGAGATACAGTAAAAGTGATTTTCTATTCAATAAGGAAATAAGCTAAAACTGTAAAATGCAGCGTAAAACAATATTGCTGGAATGGTGGTGGCTTATCTCTGAGAAGAGATGTGATGACTGTGCTCATTCGCAAGAATATGATTACAATGAGGCTCTCAAGACATTTTTACATTAAACAGGAGTTTCAAAAAACTTAAACATCCAAAAACCTAACCCTAGGAGATGAAGCGCCAAAAGTCATGTGGGCCCCGTTTGGGTAAGTTAGTAGATCAATTTTCCGGGGTCGTAACTTTTGCATACGATATCCGTTTTAGGCGTATGATAGCCCATTGGAAAGATCTATCCGAGGAATAAAAAAGTTGTACAAAATTTCATGTTGAAATTTGGCAACAACAACATACCCCCAAAAACATCATTTAGGGCCTCAAAACGACTCCAGAACTTCAGGTCCTGAAAAACTGCTAAAAATAGTAAATTATCAAAATTGCTAGAAATTTGTTTTGAGCCAGATGGAAAAGGTGGGTGGCCACCGAAATCCACCGGGATCAATCCTCACTCCTTAGGAAGAAATGGTCTCCATTGCGTTGATGTCCCCCATCAGATGAGGAAATTTCTGCTGAATTTGGCCCCAGGTGAGCCACTTGCCTTGGTGCAGGAGCTTCCCTGCTTTGACGACTCGATAAAGATGGATCCTTTGTTGTCGAGTGCCCTTAATCTATGTTTCCACAATATGATCACTAGATGCCTATTGTATGTAGTTGGGGTTGATCTCTATTGGTGTCAGTTGTTCTGCTACGTCTGAGGTGTCCGATAATGGTGGGAAATAAGGCCGAAGGAGGTCGACGTTGAACACTAACTGCAGGCCAAGAAAAGGAGGAATGTTGAGCTCAAAAGAATTATCCCCCACAACCTTGGTGATGGTGTATGAACCATAATGGAGTGGGAGAAGCTTCCAATGGGTTCCTATAAAGAATTCTTTCTGCAAGTGCAACCAAACTTTGTCACCCACCTAAAACTTATATGGCACCCGATGTTGATCATGGCACTGCTTGTACTTGTCATTGGACTTTTGTAGGATATCTTGAACCTATTGGTGGATGTGCTGGATCCTCTCAATGAAACAAGTGGATTTTTTAGCCTCATTTGCAGCAGGAGAGGAGTCGGTCGAGGTGAATACAAGGGGAAGTGCAACATCTATGGGACCCAATGGTTGGAATCCCAACCCCACTTGAAAGGTGTTGTGGTTGATTGAGCTATGCAGGGATCAGTTGTAACTATGATGGACATAGGGAAGACTCTCATCACATGTGAGAGGGTTCTTGTAATTATATATGTGTAGGATATGCATGATCATTTGATTTACGACCTCGGTTTGACCATCGGTCTAGGGGTGGACGGCCGTGGATTTGGTGAGCTTGGTGTCCAATAGTGACCAGAGGCTTGACCAGAATGTGCTGAGAAATTGGCTGTCCCGATATGAGACAATGGTTTGTGGGATTCCAAAATTTACCCATACTCGTTCAAAGAAGAGCTTGGTAGTGGCTTCTACTGTGATTCTCTTCTTGCAGGCAACCAGAATCACCATTTTAGAAAAGCAATAAACAACCACTATGACATAGTCATTTCCCTGCTTGGTGGACGGGAGGCCCGAAATGTAGTCCATTGAGATGGAGTCCCATGGTTTGTCAGGAGAAGGAAGAGGGGTGTACAGGCCTTGTTTCTTAGTTGATGGTTTGGAAATAGCGTAGGCAGTGCAAGGCATAATATACTTGTTGACCTCCTGTCTAAGTTTCAGCTAGTAGAAATGTTTTTGTAGCATTGCCACTGTCTCTTCAATGCCGAAGTGTCCTGCCACCCAACTGTAGTCGGCTTCCCATATAATCTTTGATCGCTTGCTTGATGGAACACAGATATGGCCCAGATGACACAACAACCCATCCTGAAGATGGAAGTTATCGACAACTGCCTTTGCACCCAACATTTGGTAGATGGTGGCAAAGTCTGGGTCTGTGTCATAGAGTTGGGTCCATCTAGAGGTCTCATGGCTGCAAGAGTCTAACACTGTGGTGTGTGTTGCGACTAGTGGTCTGCTGAGGAAATCAGTGATGCGGTTGGTGCTTCCTGTTTTATACTTGATGTTGAGGTGGAATTGCTACAATTATGTGGACCACTTTTGATGGTGATCATTCTGTTATTTTCCTTGTGGATGAATGTCTCCCTCCAAAGAATGTAATGTCTCCACTGGCGGCAGGCTTGCACAATGGAGTACATTTATTTTTTGTAAGTAGGTTACTTACGGACAAAATATGATAGTGTCTCACTATGATAGTCCACGAGGTGGTCGTGCTATGTGAGAACGACACACACAACATAGTGTGAAGCATCAATCTCAATCTCAAAGGGATGCTGCAGGTCTGGTAGTGAAAGTACTAGGGATGAGCACAAACACTAATTAAAATCATCAAACGCTTGTTGTTGGGGCTGACCCTAAGAAAATTTCACTTTAACACCACCCCTGGTTATTTGGCTGAGGGCCCATGCAATATGGGAGAATCCCAACACAAACCTGCGGTAGAAATTGGCAAGGCCCAAGAAGCTCTGAAGCTCAGTGAGTGTGGTTGGGGATGGCCAGTCACAGATGACTTGGATCTTGGTTGGATCCACATGTACACCATGTTGACCAATGATGAAGCCTAGGTGATGGACCCTGTCCATGCCGAAGGAGAATGTTTCCAAGTTGGTTTATAGCTTGTGCTGCCACAGTGTGTGCAAAACCTGCCGAATATGCTGCAAGTGTTCGGCCTAAGTCTTGTTGTAAATGAGAATGTCATCCAGATACACCACTACATAAGTATTGGTGAATGGTCGCAGGATATCATCCATCATCCTCATGAAAGTGGCTGGAGAATTTGTTAGACCAAAGGGCATGACCAACCATTCAGAAAGTCCTTCCTTTGTCTTGAAGGCAGTCTTCCATACATCTGTCTATTCTATCAGGACTTGGTGGTAGCCAGACTTTAGATCAATCTTACAGAAGTATTTTCCCCCCATGATTTGATCAAGGAGGTCATCGATTCGGGGAATTGGGTATCAATTTTTGACTATGATTTTATTCATAGCTCGGTAATCAATGCAAAGTCAACAGGTTCCATATTTCTTATGTACTAGCATGATTGGGCTCCCACACGGTGATGAGATGGGATGGATGTGCCCCTTGTGGAGCAATTCTTGGATCTGTCGCTTGATATCCTCATTCTCTAACAAAGAGCAACAATAGACTGGCCCATTGGGCAGTTGTGCATCAGGAGTCAGATCGATGGGGTGCTTGACCTAGCATTGTTCAGGTACCCCGGTAGGTGAGGAGAAGATATCTGAGTATTATTCCATGACATTATCTACTTGCTTCTACTATGTGGAGAGGTCAGCCACAGAGAATTTGGATGTGGCTGTGATATTTCTCTCATTCTGAGAGAAACTCATGAATAAGACAAACTTCCCTGTCTGAGAGATGACCTTCCTACATTGCTTAGCAGATATCAAGGAAATAACACTAGGTGGGATAGCCTCGGTTATCCTGTACAATTTCCTGTTCAAAGTAATAATAACACTATGACGCCTAGACTCAGATACAACATGACGTTTCCATAAATAAGGTTGGACCAAAACAACATCACAAACTTTGAGAGGAGCAACATCACACAATAACTCGTCTTTGAAGTGCTTGATGTCGTACGACAATTGACACTGTTGGCTTACGCAAAGATCGCTTCCTTGGCGGAGCCAACCAATGGTGTAGGGTTGTGGGTGCAATGTTGTCGGTAGGGCTAGCCACTTGATGACCTCTACTTAGATGAGGTTCTTCTGGCTACCAATATCAATGATGAAGTGCAGCAAGGTTCCTTTTACCCACATATGTGAATGGGAGAGCCACTCTCCTTCTTCTCACTCATCTGGTTCACCATGATGGAGCTTGGTGGTAGCAACGGTGGCACTGGGTTCCACGTCAATGATCCATATTCCCTGTTCGGGCTCTGAATCTGAGTCAAAACTTGCATCTGATTGAGAGGCTTTCACTTATGCCACCAACGACTTCTTTCAGCGACAGTCAGCAGTGTTATGCCAAATGCTCTTATGGAAGTCACACCACTTCTCGATATCTTTCTTTGTCTTTTCAGTGCCCTTCTTTGCTTGCGGCTTGGACTGGTTGTCCTGATACTATCCATATTTGATATTTCCTTTCTTCTGTGGGTTAGGGCCTCCCTTTCCTAGATTTTGTTGTGAGGGGTTCCTCGACCCAAATTGTCGCATCTTTTTTTTGAGCTTCTACTCAATTTTGACGGCATATCGGTAGGCCGTGCACAAGGATGAGATGTCCAGAAATTTGATTTTTGTCTGGATGTATCTATGCAAATCACCATGATTCTTGAGCACCAGATGTCACTCTGAATCTTTGATACCCATCTTGGTGTGTATGGTATTGAAGATGTTTGTGAAATTTGGCAACGCTTGGTCTCTTTCTTGCCACAGTTTGGTCCATTTGGTATACAAGTCATCATAACTTCTGATAGGGTAGAATTGTTCCTTAATAACATCCCTGAAGGATTCCCAGGTGGCTGTGACTGTAAATAATGAGGGTTCCTCTGTTTCCTTTTGCTCACAGAAAGTTTCCCACCAATCTTTGACATGGGGAATGACTTTAAAGAGTGCAAAAGGACCTCTTGTCCTATCATATTTCTTTTCTCCTTCCATGAGAGGTTGCTTGGGTGTGCGAGAGATTTTTTCCTCAAGAGAAACAAGCTCGAGACCCAACTCTTTGTACTCCGACCTCGTTGGGGACATGCATTAAGATGACAAGGAGAAGACTTCCCTGATACCACCGATCTAGATTTTATGAGTAGAATGAAATGACTACAGATTATTACCATATGCTTAACACAGAATATCAGAGATACAGTAAAATAAGAAATAATATGAAACTGTAAAATGTAGAAGAAAACAAGCTTGCTGGAATGGTGCTGGCTTATCTCTGAGAAGAGATGTGACGACTACGCTCATTCACAAGAAGACGATTACAATGAGGCTCTCAAGGAATTTTTACAATAAACGGGAGTTTCAAAAACCCTAAACATCCAAAAACCTAACCCTAGGAGATGAAGCGCCAAAATGCATGTGGGCCTTGTTTGGGTAAGTCAGTACATCAACTTACTGGGGTTGTAACTTTTGCATACGATCTTCGTTTTAGGAGTATGATAGCCCATTGGAAATATCTATCTAAGGACTACAATAGTTGCGAAAAATTTCATGTTGAAATTTTATGACAACAACATACCTAAAAAAACATCGTTTAGGGCCTCAAAACAACTCCGGAAGTTCAAGACCCAAAAAATTGCTAAAAATAGAAATTATCAAAATTGCTAGAAATCTATTTTGAGCCTACTGGAAAAGGTGGGTGGCCACCAATATCCACCTGGATCAATCCTCCCTCCTTAGGAAGAAATTTCATCCATTGCGTTGAGTTCCCCAATCAAATGAGGAAATTTCTGCTGAATTTGGCCCTGGGTGAGCCACTTGCCTTGGTGCAGAAGCTTCCCTTCTTTGATGACTCAATAAAGTTGGATCCTTTGTTGTCGAGTGCCGTTGATCTATGTGTCCACAATCTAATCACTAGATTATTGTTGTATGTAGTCGGGGTCGAGCTCTGTTGGTGTCAGCTGTTCTGCTACGTCTGAGGTGTCTAATAATGGTGGGAAACAAGGGTGAAGGAGGTCCACGTTGAACACTGGGTGCAGGCCAAGGAAAGGAGGAATGTTGAGCTCAAAAGAATTATCTCCCACAACCTTGGTGATGGTGTGTGATCCATAACAGAGTGGGCGAAGCTTCCGATGGGGTCCTGTAAGGCGTTCTTTCTGCAAGTGCAACCAAACTTTGTCGCCCACTTGAAACTTATGTGGCACTCGATGTTGATCATGGGACTTCTTGTACTTGTCATTGGACTTCTATAGGATATCCTGAACCTATTGGAAGATGTGTTGGATCCTCTCAATGAACTAGGTGGCTTTTTCAGCCTCAGTTGGATTAGGAGAGGAGTCGATCGAGGTGACCGCAAGGGGAAGTGCAACATCTATGGGACCCAATGGTTGGAATCCCAACCCCACCTGAAAGGGGATGTGGCTGATTGAGCTATGCAGGGATCGGTTGTAGCTATGCTGGACATAGGGAAGACTCTCATCCCATGTGCGAGGGTTCTTGGAATTATACATGCGCAGGATATGCACGATCATTCGATTTAAGACCTCATTTTGGCCATCGGTCTGGGGGTGGAAGGCTGTGGATTTGGTGAGCTTGGTGTCCAGCAATGACCAGAGGCTCGACTAGAAAGTGTTGAGAAATCGACTATCCCAATATGAGACAATGGTTTTTAGGATTCAAAAATGTACCCAGACTCATTCAAAGAAGATCTTGGTAGTGGCTTCTGTTGTGATCCTCTTCTTACAGGAAACCATAATTGCCGTTTTAGCAAAGCGATCAACAACCACAAAAACACAGTAATTTTCCATCTTGGTGGACGGGAGGCCCAACATGTAGTCCATTGAGATGGATTCCCATGGCCTGTCAGGAGTAGGAATAGGGGTGTACATGCCCTATTTCTTAGTGGTTGATTTGGAAATAATGCTTACAGTGCAAGTCCTGATATACTTGTTGACCTCTTGTCGAAGTTTCGACCAGTAGAAATGTTTTTGTAGCATCACCACTGTCTTTTCGATGCCGAAGTGTCCTACAACCTGACTGTAGTGGGATTCCCAAATCAAATTCCCTCACTCGCTTGATGGAACACAAATATGGCCTAGACGACACAACAACCCATCCTGAAGATGGAAATTATCGACAACTGCCTTTGCACCGAACATTTGGTAGGTGGTGTCGAAGTCCGGGTCTGTCTCATAGAGTTGGGGCCATCCAAAGGTCTCAAGAGTCTAGCAGGAAGAGGGGTGTACATGCCCTGTTTCTTAGTGGTTGGTTTGGCAATAGCGCATGCAGTGCAAGTCCTAATATACTTACTGACCTCTTGTTGAAGTTTCGACCAGTAGAAATGTTTTTGTAGCATCGCCACTATCTTTTCGATGCTGAAGTGTCTTGCCACCTGACCATAGTGGGCTTCCCAGATCAACTTCACTCACTTGCTTGATGGAAAAAAAATATGGCCCAGACGACACAACAACCCATCTTGAAGATTAAAATTATCGACAACTGCGTTTGCACCCAACATTTGGTAGGTGGTGGCGAAGTCCGGGTCTGTCTCATAGAGTTGGGGCCATCCAGAGGTCTCATGGCCGTAAGAGTGTGGCACTATGGTGAGTGTCATGACTGGTGGTCTGCTAAGGAAATCAACGACTTGGTTGGTGCTTCCTATTTTATACTTTATGTTGAGGTGGCATTTTTGCAAGTATGTGTACCACTTTTGATGGCGGTCATTCTGCAATTTTCCTTGTGTCTGCATGAACTGTAGTGGCTTATGATCAGTGTGGATGATTGTCTCCCCCCCAAGAATGTAATGTATCCACTGGTGGTAGGCTTTCACAATGGAGTATATTTCTTTGTCGTAAGTAGGGTACTTATGGACAAAATCTTATAGTGTCTTACTATGATAGTCCACGGGGTGGTCGTGCTGTGTGAGAACGAAACCCACAGCATAATATGAAGCATCACTCTCAATCTCAAAGGGCTATTGTAGGTATGATAGTGAAAGTGATGGGGTTGAGCACAAGCACTGCTTCAAATCATCGAACACTTGTTGTTGGGGCCGACCCCACGCAAATATTGCATTACCACCACCCCTTGTTATTTGGCCAAGGGCCCATGCAATATGGGAGAATCCCAACACAAACATACGGTAGAAATTGGCAAGGCTCGAGAAGCTTCGAAGCTCGGTGAGTGTGGTTGGGGCTGGCCAGTCATAGATGACTTGGATATTGGATGGATCCACATGTACACCATGTTTATCAATGATGTATCCTAGGTAATGGACCCTGTCCATGCTGCAGGAGCATTTTTCCAAGTTGGTGTATAGCTTGTGTTCCCGAAGTGCAGTGCAGAACCTGCTGAATATGTTGCAAGTGTTCGGCCTAAGTCTTGTTGTAAATGAGAATGTCATCCAGATACACCACTACAAAATTATTGGTGAATGGTCACAGGATATCGTCCATCATCCTCATGAAAGTGATTGGAGCATTTGTTAGACCAAAGGGTATGACCAACCATTCAAAAAGTCCTTCGTTTGACTTGAAGGCGGTCTTCCATACATCTGTCTATTCTATTGGGACCTGGTGGTAGCCAGACTTTAGATCAATCTTACTGAAGTATTTGGCCCCCATGAGTTGATCAAGGAGGTCATCGATTCGGGGAATCAGGTACCGGTTTCTGCTTGTGATTTTATACAGAGCCCAACAATCAATGCAAAGTCACCAAGTTCCATCTTTCTTCTATACCAGCATGATTGGGATCTTGCAAGGTGATGAGCTAGGACGGATGTGCCCCTTGTGGAGAAAGTATTGGATCTGTTGGTTGATCTCCTCATTCTCTAACAAAAGTGATGATATACTGGCCCATTGGGAAGCGATGCGCCGGGGGTTAGATCGATGGGGTGCTTGACCTGGTAGTGCAGAGGTACCCCGGTAGGTGACGAGAATATATTCGAGTATTCTTCCAGGACCTTATCTACTTTCTTCTGCTGTGTGGAGAGGTTGGATATAGAGACCCTGGATGTGGTTGTGATCTTTCTCTCATTCTGAGAGCGAATCACGAAGAAGACAAACTTCCCCGTTTGAGAGATGACCTTCCTACATTGCTTAGTAGAGATCAAGGAAATAACACTAGGTGGGACAACCTCAGGTATCCTATACAATTTCTTGTTCAAAGTAATGATAACACTACGAGGCCTAGAGTCATATACAACATGAAATTTCCATAAATAAGGTTGGCCCAAAAGAACATCACAAACTTCGAGAGGAGAAACATCACACAATACCTCGTCTTTGAAGAGCTTGATGTCGTATGACAGTTAGCACTGTTGGCTGACGCAGAGATCGCTTCCTTGGCAAAGCCATCCAATGGTGTAGGGTTGTGGGTGCGACGTTGTCGATAGAGCCAACCACTTGATGACCTTTTCTGAGATGAGGTTCTTCTGGCTACCACTATCAACGATGAAGTGCAGTGGGGTGCCTTTTACCCACATCTGTGAATGGAAGAGGCACTCTCCTTCTTCTGGCTCGTTTGGTTCACCATGCTGGAGCTTGGTGGTAGAAACGGTGGCACTGGGTTCCATGTCAATGATCCATCTTCCCTTTTCTGGTTCTAACTATGA
Organism: Picea engelmannii; assembly: GCA_009831015.1. Taxonomy (NCBI): domain Eukaryota; kingdom Viridiplantae; phylum Streptophyta; class Pinopsida; order Pinales; family Pinaceae; genus Picea; species Picea engelmannii. The sequence goes on along the minus strand of ML777655.1, from coordinate 843,457 downwards.
ATCAGAACCCACATCTGATTCAAAGGATTTCACTTTGGCCACCAGCGACTGCTTTGAGCGACAGTCAACAATGTTATGGCAAGGGATCTTATGGATGTTGCACCACTTCCTGGTATCTTTCTTTGTCCTTCTGGTGTCCTTCTTTGCTTGCGGCGTGGACTGGTTGTCATGATACTTTTCATCTTTGCTCCATCCTTTGTTTTGTGGGTTGGGGCTGCCCTTTCCTAGCTTTTTTTGTGAGGGGTTCCCCGACCCAAATTGTCACGTATTTTGTTTGAGCTTCTGCTCGATTTTGACGGCATATCAGTAGGCCGCGCCCAAGGATGAGATGTCCAGAAATTCAATTTTGGTCTGGATGTATCTATGCATAGCACCGCTATACTTGAGAACTAGATGTCGCTCTGAATCTTTGATACCCATCTTGGTGCACAAGGTATGGAAGATATTTGTGAAATCTGGCACCGCTTAGTCTCTTTCTTGCCGCAATGTGGTCCATTTGGTATACAAGTCGTCATAACTTCCGAAAGGGTAGTATTTTTACTTAATATCATCCTTGAAGGATTCCTAGGTGGATGTGAATGTAAATAATGAGGGTTCCTCTATTTCCTTTTTCTCACAGAAAGTTTCCCACCAATCTTTGACATGGGGAACGACTTTGAGGAGCACAAAAGTAATCTTTTCTCTATTTGAAAAGTTATGGACAAAAAAATACCCTTCTATTAGATTCAACCACTTCTCTACAACATCTTCTTCTATCGGACCTTCAAATATAGGAATATCAAAGTTTATTTGTACCTTGAAGGGGGCGGTGCCTCCGCTCGAAGAAGATGCGTCGTCGGTTGGCACCGCCGAAGGATTTGCACGAATTTATCCATCATCTCGTTCCTCTGTTGCGTGAGGGATTCCTCACTCAATATTTTGAAATGACCTCTTGTCCTATCATATTTCTTATCTCCTTCCATGATAGGTTGCTTGGGTGTGCGAGAGATTTTTTCCTCAAGAGAAACAAGCTCGAGACCCAACTCTTTGTACTCCGACCTCGTTGGGGACATGCATTAAGACGACAAGGTGCATACCTCTCTAATACCACTGGTTTGGATTTTATGAGAAGAACAAAATGACTACATATTATTACCAGATGCTTCACAAAGAATATCAGAGATACAGTAAAACTGGTTTTCTATTCAATAAGGAAATAAGCTGAAACTATAAAATGCAGCGAAAAACAAGTTTGCTGGAATGGTGGCGACTTATCTCTGAGAAGAGATGTGACGGATACACTCATTCACAAGAAGATGATTACAATGAGGCTCTCAAGGAATTTTTACAATAAACAAGAGTTTCAAAAACCCTAAACATCCAAAAACCTAACTCTAGGAGATGAAGCGCCAAAAGTCATGTGGGCCCTGTTTGGGTAAGTCAGTACATCAACTTCCCGGGGTCGTAATTTTTGCATACGATCTCCATTTTAAGCATATGATAGCCTATTAGAAAGATCTATCCGTGGGCTACAACAGTTGCACAAAATTTCATGTTGAAATTTGGTGACAACAACATACCCCAAAAAATGTCGTTTAGGGCCTCAAAACGACTCCGAAAGTTCAGGACCCGAAAAACTGCTAAAAATAGTAAATTATCAAAATTGCTAGAAAGTTGTTTTGAGCCAGTTGGAAAAGGTGGATGGCCACTGATATCCACCTAGATCACTGAGGCTTTGGAGATTTCCATGAAACTGGAATCATCCCCTATGGGAGAGTCCAGCTCAGGCATGAGTCAAATTTTAAGTCAACTAACTAGCTTATCGCTGCAGGTCGAAGATATGAAGAAGGATAAGGGAAAAGATAACAGAGAAGATATATGGTGTATCATATGAAAATCCAAGGGCCATGAAAAAGAGAACTGTCCTATATTTTTGAGTACTTGTCTTCAGGAGCTCCGAGCCCTTTGAAGCAGGTTAGTCTACCTTGGTGCGCAATATGTAGAAATCGACATCGCTCTAGTGAATGCTATTACATGAAAAAATATGTCCAGACACCTACCAAACTTTACTACACATTCTGTAAATTTGTGGGGCATGATGAGAAATATTGTAGGGCTTATAAACTCTTGCATGAAAGATCAAGAGTCACATATAGAATTCTAGGCGAAGTACGGCAGGAAGGAAATACTACGTGGCTTAACTCCCCAAGAAGAGGAAACTTCAACCCTCACGGTGGATTCAGAGGAAGAGGAAGAGGAGGAGGTATGGGTCTAGTTCAAAGTCAGATAATTTGTTATAACTTTGCACAACCAGGACATTTGGAAAGGGACTGTTAGAACCCTTGTACCACTTGCAGCTACTGCAACTCATATGAACATGTTATTGAAGATTTTCCTATGTTGTTAGCCAAACTTCAAGAGAGACGAGGAGGAAACCCACAAGTACAATTAATCTCCGCAAAACCTCGCGATGTGGATCCTACAGTCATTGTTATCACTAGAGGAGATGTTGCTATAGGAGAATTCAGGGTGACTCCAACAAAGACTACATAAGAATCAGGGGTTAGAAGAGCTGGAAAAAAGACACAAGAGTTTGATCCGAGGAAAGAAAAGTAGATGTTTGAAGATGCAAGAAGAGAATTTGGAGGAGATCAGGTTTCTTCATCAAAATCACAACCATAAGTGAGAGAATGTGGGATGCCTATGGAAATTGATCAGTCTTCATAAACGGGAGAAGGAAAATAGGTAAGAAAGGTTGTTTGTTTATTGTATACGTTCATTGATTTGATTAAGGATGAAAGAGCCATACAATAACTACAACACTTGATTTGATAGTATGAACCACGGAAGGTAGACCCTCTGCTCAATAGAGCAGTACATCAAGTATCCAAAAAGAGAAGGACAAAGAAGGAACTACACCTTAATGCTCAGATTGGATATTATGATATAGATTATGTGGTCCTGTTGGAAGCCAATTAAATTTTTTCTATTGTCCTATCAGCTGCCTACACCTATGTCTTCTGAACTTCAAATTGTCGTCGCATTTTTCAAATAGACAATATTTTCATTTCTTGCGACACTTGCAAATTGGTCTCCATTTAGTTTTCACGACTATTAGCATGAAAACTTCTCCTTTCGTGGTCACATTTCGATTACTATTTGAATTGTCGTTATCTCTTTATCGATATTTTCTATGGCACTTACCTTTGGTTTATCGTTATATGGCTAAAAGGACTTTTAAAACTATGTTCTTTGGACATTCTTGCTTTGATTGCGTAACTTGATTTTATTAAACTGATGAGGCATTGAGCATGTGAGTTTATACTTGATTTTATGAATTCCATAAGGGTCATGACTTATTTTTGTTTTTATATATAATGTGATCCTTATGATAATCTTTTTATGGCTCTTGGCTTGCAAAGTTTATGAATATCGATTGGCGCAATGGTTTAAAACATTTGATTAAACATTTATACAATGGCGCATGGTTAATATTTGGGGTTGATTTTACATTGAATGCATTCTTTTGAAAAGCTATAGGTAATGGCGCGTTGGCATATGGCTCACCATTTGATTTTTTTGGTTGGAAAACGATTGGTTTTTGAGCTATGGTATGATTGATTGAACAAATGTGGAATTTTCCGGTTGTACCTTACCATAACTATTGTGCATGGCGGTGAACAACTCCACCATCCTCGCATGTGCACATTAATGCTCTCCCCTTTGATCGTTCATTGCTGTTAAACCAAATGACTCTGCTCCTTTGCATTGGTGAATTCGAACCAAACCCTTACCATGTGCTCACACCATGGCTCCAGTCGTGAGGGCTAAACCCAATGGGAGCCAGGCTCTGTTGATGTTCGACAGTGCCCGCAGTGAACTCGAGGAAAATGGGTGGCTTCCATTTATACAGAAATTTGAGGGTTTTAACCTCTACGTAGCTCGACAATTCGCATTGACCTTTGATGGCTGTCGAGCCAAGGTCGGCGATATTCAATTGGAAATTAACGAGTGGTTTATTAGTCTTGCTACGGGTTTTCCTGCCTCTGGACAACGATGGTCCAAGAATTGAAAAGTAGAGGAGGTCCCTTGGACACTGCTCTTCCAGTCGCGTAAAGTTATCACCTGCGAAGGTCGGTACGGGTTTGTTTTCTTACACCACCTTCATTTGCTTGTGGTTTTTATGGGTTATCAGCTCAATGTGCCTTATTATTTGCATAGAAGCCTATTTAAAATGTCAAAGAAGTACAAGAGGAACCAGGCTGATAGTAGCCTTTTTCATTATGGGCTGGTTAAGATTATTGTGGTCTGTCATTTGAGTTTACACGGTGATTGTTGGAGCAATTTCATTGCTCAGAATGATTTTGAGGATTCGAATCCTCCACAGGTTGACAAACTTGTGGTGAGTGAGGTTAAGTATGTACCCTTAGTACCATACAACATTCTGCTACCTAGACCCTTGCCCGACTCACCTATCGACCTGCCCCACTCTATGACTAAGGATGTCGAGACTGTCAAGCCCGTGGGAAAAAATCCCAAGGCAGAACCCACTGTAAACGCCAAAGGCAAAAAGACTGTCCGTTTAATTTCGTGAATGGCAAGAAATAAGACAAAGCCTCCTATCAATCCAAACCCTATTGTGTTGAGTGAGGACTCCGATTATGAAGTGGAGCGTTTCTTGGCTAGCGAATACCCCTATTCGCAAGGTCTGTGTGCCGAACCTTCGTATGACTTTGTGACAAACCTACCCCCTTGCCTACAAAACGACCCTGACTACCCAGGCATTAAGCTGCCTTGTGAAACCCCGGGTCATTTAGCTAAACCCTCTCCTGCTCTGTCTAAACCTACAGTGCCACCCTGTGATCAATGCAGCTCATGGTTGTGAGAGGTATTACCTTGATGTTCTGATTCTAAAGTCGAGAATTCACTCTTTGGAGGACCAGGTTGCATTCCTTACCAGTCAAAAGGATAAGCTACAAGCCACTGATAAAAAACAAAGGACGACAGGCTCCATCTTGTTTAAAAATGTGGAATCAGCTACAGCGGCCGTGAATTCTAAGTTGGCATAATTTGAGCAGCCTCACACAGGTATGTTTTGATATCACTTGTTTATATAACGAATTTGAATTCGATTTTGAATAGCTCTATTTCCAGCATCGATTGGCTCTATGACACTGTATGGATTCTATACATAGCTTTGTTTTGATTAACGGAAGTTCGTTTCCCAGTTTAGCATCGATTGGATTTTCATTGATTTGGATAATCCTGGTGTGGATTTGATTTCTTTGATTTAGCTAAAATGAATGCTTTGCTGTCAATTGAAGGCATTTGTATCTATTCTAAATAGGAGCCGTTTCTCATATTCAGTTTTGAACACAACCACATTTTGTTTCGATTTCGTTATAACGTATACGCTATGATTGGCAACAGTTTTGATATGGTTAATTGTTACAGTTTTATGTCTCATATGATCTTGACCAACAGGAATACAATTCGGATTATTTTTAATGTGATTCTGTACAAGTTCACCCAAATCGTGAATAGATTCAATTCATAACAACTATGCTATAAACTCAGCCGATTAATTTGCATTGGTTTGCTATTAGTTCCACCATGTTATCAGTTGGATCCATATTTCAATGAATATGATGTTTGAATTTGATTCGTAGAACGAATTAGACTATATCCAGATTCACAATTTATTTTCAAACTCAGTCGTGATTTGTTTCGATTATTTGCCCAGTTTGCAATTATAACTTCTGTTGATTCTATTAAGATTGCGATCACAATTAATGGATCCTGTCTGTTGACTGTGCAAGGATCAATCACAAATTTGGTTGGGTTAATGCTGTTACATATGATTTCGTTAACACATAATCAAAACAGTCTTTCTATCTTTATATTTGATTAAACGATCTGAATCTTTTGTTATATGATTATAGCTATAACGAGTGGAAAATGGTTGTGTTGGATTAGATCGTATCACATACGATATGATCTACTATCGATTCCAATTGGAAACGAAACAGTCTTGTTACTATTCGACCCGATTTTATGGTGAAAGTAAAACAGAGTATTCTTAACCCTGTTTTCGATTGAATCACTTTTGATTATGATTAATGTTAAAAGATAAAATCATTTGAATCTTGAGTGATTCGTTTTAAATGATCATTGGAAGAAAATCAGTTTTAATTGTTTTAAAAGATTTGATTTGATTTCGATTATGATCCTGTATGTTATTTTAGACTAGCTACAGAATCAGATGATTTTGTAGCTAAGTCTGTAGGATTAGATTTTTATTGTTTTGCTAATAAAATATCTTTCTAACTTGTTATTTTTGTTCTATTGCAGATGAATTCGAAATTGCAGTGGATTTGATGAGCAGTTAGGGGATATTTGAAATATTTTACTTGCATTTTAGTTTCCTATTTTAGTTGATTTTGGGAATATCTTCCCAGATTATGTAAACAGTTTGATATTATCCACAGGGAGTTTTTACCCTGTGGAGAGACTTATAAATACTTATCATTTTTGTAATAAGATCATCATCATTCATGGGAGAACAAGGATATGGAATTTTAATACTGACTGAGACAGAATTTGATATTCTGCTACAACTTTGGCTTTTCATGATATCAATATTTTGTTTTATGTTTATGTGTATCTATTTGCATTTGGTTAATGACTACTTTAGCTATCTTAGTCTTTTGCAAATGATATAATTTAATCAATATAATCCATATCTGATTTCTTCCAAGCATTTAAAAATATAGCAATTTCTTAATTCAGTTTGTGAATGACAGATTTCTCTTCTTCATAAGTTGAATTATCAAGTATAAGTTTTCGCATAACAGGTTTCCCTTATTGCAGAAATTTATAAATATTATAATTGTTATGATTTTTTATGTCTTGTTTGTCCTGTAAAGAAATCAAAGAGCAGTGCAGCCTATCGTTTACGAGAAGCTTCTGGATTAGCCAGTGCGAGTTTCCTTCCTCCGACCATCTTTAAAGTCACCATACATAGGACAAATTGGGAGCGTTTCCAGGTCAGTTTGTGATTTGTTTGTTAGTGTATTTATTAGTAGTTCATCTTAGATATAAGTTTAGTTAGATTTATAGGTAGAATCAGTATATTAGATTGTTTAATTTCAGTAAGTATATTAGATTGTTTAATTTCAGTAAGTTTCATTTCTTGTTCATAAAATCAAAAATATATCTCTGGCTGTCTTAGGGCAGAAAGCAAATGATTTTTACAGGTTTTATTCAAATCTGCAAGTTGTAGATAATGTATATTTGTGAATAAGTTGTAATTCAGTTAGTAATAAAATAGTTAATTATTAGAGTTAGTGTAATAGTAATTAGTAGTTTGTATATAGAATAGTTAGAGTAGTTAATATTTAGTTTAGTATAATTTATTTAGTAGTCTGTTTTAATTAGATTAGTGTATTAGTTTGTTTTTTTATTTATTGTTAGTTAGTTTCTTGTATTTAGTTTTAGTTAGATTGTTTTATTTAGTTTTAGTTTGTTTTATTTGTTTTATTTAGATTAGTTAGTTTAGTTTAGTTTTCTACTTGGTTTTCTTAGAACCTTAGAATGGCCAACGGAGCCACTAAACCCGTCAGGGTGGTTCATTCGAAACGGCTTGGGTTATTAGACAACCCCAGACAAGCTCCACTCTCTAAGTTGACGGATGGTCAATTTTGCCCATCAACAAATGGCGCTAGAAGGAGGGCCTGGACTTAATTAATGGCACGAGGCGGTCACAAGACTCCTCCCCCCCCTAATCGCTCACCTATAGTGACTAGAAGCCGTTCACACGATAATATTCCCCTTCAAACAACAACCACTTCAACCGAAGATCCGCAGATCACAGTTGAGCCAACAACCCCTAATCCTACAGGTGGTGACTTGGAAGAGATTGTCCACCGATCTCTTATTAAAACACATAGTGACTTAGCTAGTTTGAGACAACCAAACCATCCGTGGGGTCGACCTTTGGACTTCTCTGATATCAGAGAACAATTAGGTCACTAGCCTCACTGTGAATCCTATAGATTCAATCACAAATTCTATTGCAGGAGGATCTGGGATACCTCCTTCACCACCTCCCTCATCTCCTTCCTCTTCTAGAGGAGATTCCTCTTCTGACGAAGGAAATTCACCTTCTCGTCCTTCCACACCCACTACCCCGATGGGAAATCAGAACAACCCTGCTAGACCCTGGTTGGACCAGGATGCCGTAGCTGTACTTGGAGCCCAACATCCTTTACCTAAGCACCCGGAGAAATGGCTTCCCAAGTTTGATCCTGATTCAAAACAGATAGCCGAAGATCATATCAAAAAAATTATGTTAGCCATCAAACTCCGTAATTTTGAACATGAAGACGTCGTCTGTAGGTTGTTCCCTTATACTTTTGAGGGTAATTCATCCACTTGGTACTTTTCCCAACAACTCCATACAATCGTGTCTTGGGAAAAGTTTGAGTCATGCTTTTTGGAAAAATTCGGAGATGGTAAACCTCCGGAAGTCTTAGTCATGGATATTTCAAGCTTAAAAATGAACCCAAAAGAAAAAGTTAAAGATTTTAATCAAAGATTCTTAACACTTAAAAATTGAATCCCTACAGATTCTATGCCTGCTGAGAGTCTTGTAATAGCTTATTACACTAAAGCTTTACATTAGAGTATAGCTATTTGGGTTAAACGATCCAAAAATGCCACATTGTTAGAAACCTTCGAAGAGGCTACTCAGATTGAAAAATATATACTTAGCCTTAAGGAATCTTCTAGCAATGAAAATGAGACTGTTTCTTCTTCCAAAAAGAAGATTGAAATTCTCCCCAGACCCACACAAAGCAAAACACAACCTGAAAACTATGATTTGGAAAATTTAACTAAAGTTGTACAAAAATTGTCTAATCATGTTATAGATTTAGAAAGGTCTACTGGAGAAGCTTCCTCGAGTAAAGGACCCTACAAACCTCCTTTCCGAAAGCCTTTTCCTACCAACTGACCTAACCCAAACCTTGAAGGCTTAAATCTAGAAAATTTGCAATGTGCCCTTCAAACAATTCTAGAAGCCCAAGATAACTTGATACCTCCTGAAATCCCTCAGGAGGAGGTTGAACAGGAAATAGTTCAAGAAGAAGAATCTCATCCAAACATCTTTGGACACTTCTCGGACAACATCTTTCAAGACAACTTCGAGACTGTTCACCCTTATAACACTAGGAGTAAGACAACAAACAAACCTCCTACCGCGAACACTACAACTTCACCTCCAAAGCCATCTAAATCAGTAGAAACTAAACAGAGTAATGTCAACCCTAAATTAGATTACGATGTTGTTGAAGATCTTAAAAAATTAAGTGCTAACATTTCTATTTATGATTTATTAAAATTTCCGTTTTTGTTACAGAAGATGTTGCAAAATATTTTAGAGAACGGGAAAAACGGTAATTCAAATGGTAACAAGGTTGTGCAAAGCAAAGTTCCGCAGAAGACTTCCACTAAAAGTAATCCTGATTCTCAAGATAAACGAAGCCTTCCTGTAACCCCTATAAATAATTTAAATAATGTAAATAATGTAGATAAAGTAGCATTAGAAACTGCGAGTAAGAAACCACAATCTACTACTCTAAGTAATCGCAAGAATGTACCTTCTTTTCTTTTAAATTTCAAAATTTTCAACAGAAATGTGCATAATTGTATGGTTGACTCGGGAGCGTCATCAAATGTGATGCCCTGGTCTGTTTTCCAAAAGATTAACGCTGAAGTAGAACCATCTTCTTTGAAAATCATACAACTTGATCGGACGGATGTTAAAGGATAGGCGAACTAAAGAATGTATTGATTAGATTATCATCTAACCCTAAGGTTCATCAGCTTATTGATATAATTGTGGTGGATATTCCAGAAGTCCATGGTCTATTTTTGAGGAGGGACTGGTCGGAGCAGCTACATGTTTACTTCGCAATGGACTGGTCTCACTTATGGCTTCCAGAGAACGGTAAGCCCAAAAAGATCATGGCGAATCATGAGCATTAACTCAAGTTCACGGTTACAGATTTGAACGACCCTAATGAACAATACACACCTACTGTTGATTCACCCGAAGTCCAAGGGATGGACTCCTTCTTCGGAAACTTCACGGCCGAGGTTTCACCTATCAACAATCCAGAACAACAGTCCGAGATCATAGCATACATGCAACCAACAACTTCTATGCAACAGTCCCCTGAGCCCGATGGAAATCAAATTTTGTCTCTATATTTCGACGGTTCCAAGTCTAAAGAAGGAGTTGGTGCAGGCTACATCATTATCGATCTGGCAGGTAACAAGACATTATTGTCTTGTAGACTAGAATTTGAATGTACTAACAATACTGCAGAATATGAGGCTTTACTGCAAGGTCTCAGAAAAGCTCTGGATATGAACATTCAAAATCTGGTTGTATTTGGCGACTCTGAAATAGTGGTTAGGCAGGTAAGAGACTCTATACACTATCTTTCCCCGCACCTCAAAAGTTACCAGTCTGAGGTATGGAGTTTAATGAACAAATTTTCTGCTTTCAATATAAATTCCATTCCTATATTAAATAATGCTGAAGCAGATCTACTAGCTAATGTAGCCTCTAAACTTCTTCCTGCAGAAGGCTTATCCCCAAACGCGTTCTCCGTGGAGCTATTGTTTCGACCATATGTTCCTGACAATATTACAAACTGGAGAGTATTTGACGATGATTAGTAGATCATTAACTTTATGCACATGGAAGAAACCTTTCAAGGCACAGTGATAGATGAACGCGCACATGACGACAATTTGCACGACTTTATGGTAATACCTAATCCGAAATCTCCTGAAGCTCTATCGGACATGGTAAATTACATACCCAAATATGTTGTTCGATTAGAAAAGTTTTATGATTTTGAAGATAAATTTAAAAAGATGGTCAATTGAAAAACCAATAGTTCCTCGTTGTCTTATGAAAAAGTTAATTTAGGGACTAGTGAAAATCCTCAGTGTATCAGTCTTGGCTCGGGATGTTCTAAGCAAGAAAAAGATGCTTTTGTTAAATTATTTAAAGAATTCAAGGATGTCTTTGCATGGACTTACGATGATCTCAAAACGTTCGATCCTAATATCATACAGCATATCATCCCGACGAAACCCCAAACCTTACCCTTTCAACAGAAATTGAGGAAAATGCATCCTAAACTAGAACTGACCATTCAAAAAGAATTGAATAAAATCCTAACTTCTAAAATAATTTTTCCTGTTAGACACACTCAGTGGGTATCCAACCTCGTCCCAGTACGGAAGAAAAATGGGGAAATTCGACTTTATGTCGATTTCCAAAACCTCAACAAAGCGTCTGACAAAGATAACTATCCTGTCCCACCCATGGAACAGATCCTGCAACAGGTATCTGGTTCCGAGAGGCTATCTTTATTGGATGTTTTCTCTAGATACAACCAAGTTTTGATGTCTCCACCAGACCAACTAAAAACTACCTTCCGTACCCCGTGGGGCACTTATGCTTATCGCAAAATGCCCTTTGGATTGATTAATGTTGGTGCTACCTTTCAGAGAGCAATGGACATTGCTTTTCGAGGCTTAATCAATCACTCTGTTGTAGTTTACTTAGATGATGTGACCATTTACTCCAAAAACAAAGACGATCATCTAGCTCACTTACGAGAAGTTTTGCTACGATGTCGTAAATACAACATCTCCTTGAACCCCAAAAAGTCCATCTTTGCAGTAAAACAGGGTAAACTACTAGGGTTTATTGTGTCTAGTGATGGGATGATTATTGACCCCGAGAGGACTCAAGTCATCGCTAAACTTCCCCCTCCCACATCCAAGAAATCCATGCAGTCTTTCTTAGGCCAGAATAATTTCGTGAGAAGATTTGTCCCTAGTTTTTCCGAAATGGTCAGGCCTCTACAAAACGTGATTAAGAAAGACACCCAGTACCACTGGGGACCCACAAAAAATAAATATTTTAATGCCATAAAGAAGGCCCTAATAGACGCTCCGTCTCTGATGAGCCCTGACTTCTCTCAAGACTTTACACTCTATACTTTTGCCTCTGATCGTTCCTATGTCGCAGTCTTAACTCAGAAGAATTCCGAGAACAACGAAGTACCCATCGCCTTTATGAGTTCTGCTTTCAAAGGTGCTGAACTTAACTACCCAGCGGTCGATCGGCAAGCCTACGCTATTTTCAAAGCAGTTAAGCACTTCCAGTCCTATCTTTTGAAGTCAAGGACGAAGGTCATTGTCCCTTACCCTGCCGTAAGGAACTTGTTAGTGCAAAAGGAGTTAGGAGAGAAGAGAGCCAACTGGGTCACCTCCTTGCAGGAGTATGACTTAGATATCACTCCAGCTCAGATCGTGAGAGGCCAAGGGTTGTGTAAATTGGTTGTTGATTCAGAAACACGACAAGAAGAATATAGTGATACGTCAGACCTAGAACAACGCGATCAAAGTTTGATTTGTTGCGCACAAAACCTCGTTAGTCCTTGGTACGACAATATTAGATTTTGTCTTGAACATGGGTCAGCACCCCGTCACCTTGACCCCGCCAAAAGAAGAGCGTTCAGACTAAAGTCTGCCTCCTTTCATCTAATTAACGGTATACTGTTTCGTCATAATTTTGACGACGTACTGATGCAATGTCTCGAAAAAGATGAAGCAGAAAGAGTCTTGCTTGAGTTGCATGCAGGAGAAGCTGGTGGTCACTACTGGCCCATGATTTTTAGAGACACCCATGCCTTGTGTCGTAAATGTATCATCTGTCAGAAAGCATCAGGGCGGTTGCAAAAACCAGCCTTTCCCTTGCAACCCGTTTCAGTAGATTCTCCTTTCCAGCAATGGGGCCTTGATATCATAGGTCCTATTAAACCTCCATCCTCACAACAACACAAGTATATCGTGACAACTACAGATTACTTTACACGATTGTCCGAAGCTGCTGCGCTAATAACTATTAACACCAGTCAGGTTATCGCTTTTCTAAATTCGAATATCATCACTCGTTTCGATATCCCTGATTGTATACTCTTTGATAACGCTTCATACTTTTCTTCTCTTGAGATGAGTGGGTTTTCTTTGGAAAAAGGAATAAAGCTGAAGTATTCTGCTAGTTACTACCCCCAGGGCAATGGCCTAGCAGAATCAACAAACAAGAACTTTATAAAAATTATCAAGAGAACCGTGGCTGAAAATCACAAGAACTGGCACAATGCACTACTAAACGCACTGTGGGCTGATAGGGTAACACGCAAGGCCGCTATAGGTAACTCCCCCTTTTTTCTCGTTTATGGCAGAGAAGCCATTCTGCCACCTCACATTCTTCTTCCTTCACTTCAGTTGTCACAAAAAGTCCAAGAAGAAGATTGTCCTCCTTTAGAAAGCCGCAGTAACGCTTTGATGAAGTTGGAAGAAGCAAGAACCCAAGCTAAGCGTAAATTAGATCAACATCAACAATTGATTAAAAGCTGGTTCGATTCTAATTTTGCTTCTGATAGGAATTTTGAAGTAGGCGATCCCGTCTTAAAGTGGGACAAACCACACAAAGGAAAGGGTGAGCACACCAAGTTTCAAAACTTATGGCTTGGGCCATTTTTAATTGCTGAAAAGTTGGGTCCTAGTTCTTTTCGATTATAGAATCTTGAAGGGCAGCTTGACACCTATCCGGTGAATGGCCAAGCCCTGAAAATATACTTTGCTTGATGACTACCCTTGTATATTATGTAAATATTTCATTTTTGTTTGCATCTTTCGTTTGCTTTTTATTTTGGTTTTGATTTGAATTGATCAGTTTTTTGTAAAATACGCCTACCTGTGCACTGAACCATTCAGACAAAGACCATAGAAAAATTTCTTCGCTGAAATAACTTCTGAAAGTTTGTACAAACATCAGTGATATATTTCTGAAACTGATATTTATGTTGGAAAATTTTGTTGTTTGAAAGGAGTTTACTAATTTGAATCTCTGAGCAAAGTTTGTCATGATCATCTATTATCTTTTCACGCTGTCCCTTTTCTGTAAAGGAATGACTCAAAAGGATGTCTCCCTGTCATAAGAAGTTGTGTTTATAAAACATCTCTAGAACTGAATAAAGGACAGTGTTAAAAAATTCTGATGAGGTCTGAAAAAATATATTAAAATATCAAGACTTTCAGCGTCACCCCGCTCAACTATATATCTGCAAAAGAAAAACAAAATAAAATTATTAATAAGAGCTGTGGGAAGTGCTTGTAAACCCGTCGGGATACTGAACAGGTCCACTGGCAGCGGGTAAATGCATGCATGATTCCAAGACAACTTCGTCGGGGTACTGAGCAGGCCTGCTGGCAGCGAAGCAGTGTTGGGTACATGATAATCTATAAAAAATATGAGGGACCTCTTTAATGTCCTTTATTCTGATCTAGAACTTCTTGACAGGATACAGATATCAGAGTGGGTTAAATGGAAACCCTGTTGAGGCTATGGACGCCTGTTGGAAGCAGTGTCCATGCCAACAGTATTGAAGATTTTATCTTTAATATCGTGACTTGTTGACCTTAAGACTGTTCTTGGTTTTCGTCTTTTAAAACACTGCTGGAAAAAAATGATTAATAATGATGTTAGTACGATTTTTGGTTGTTGTTTTTGAGTTGAAATTCTCTTTGTTGTCCTAATCTGAATTTATTTCTTTTGACAGAGATAACTGCTTCTACCAGTGTGTCGCCATTGTTGGCAGCCAATTCAATTTTTTCTATTGTCCTATCAGCTGCGTACACCTATGTCTTCCGAACTTCAAATTTTCGTCGCATTTTTCAAATAGACAATATTTTCATTTCTTGCGACACTTGCAAATTGGTCTCCATTTAGTTTCGATGACTGTAAGAGTGAAAAATTCTCCTTTCGTGGTCACATTTCAATTACTATTTGAATTGTCGTTATCTCTTTATTGATATTTTCTATGGAACTTACCTTTCGTTTATCGTTATATGGATAAAAGGACTTTTAAAACTATGCTCTTTGGACATTCTTGCTTTGATTGTGTAACTTGATTTTATTAAACTGATGAGGCATTGAGCATGTGAGTTTATACTTGATTTTATGAATTGCATAAGGGTCATGACTTATTTTTGTTTTTATATATAATGTGATCCTTATGATAATATTTTTATGGCTCTTGGCTTGCAAAGTTTATGAATATCGATTGGCGCAATGGTTTAAAAATTTTGATTAAACAGTTATACAATTGCACATGGTTAATATTTGGGGTTGATTTTACATTGAATGACATTGTTTCGAAAAGCTATAGGTAATGGCACATTGGCATATGGATCACCGTTTGATTTTTTTTGTTGACAAACGATTGGTTTTTGAGCTATGGTATGATTGATTGAACAGATGTGGATTCGCCGGTTGTACCTTACCATAACTATTGTGCATGGTGGTGAACAACACCACCACCATCGCATGCGCACATTAATGCTCTCCCCTTTGATCATTCATTGCTGTTAAACAAAATGACTCTGCTCCTGTGCGTTGGTGAATTCGAGCCAAACCCTTACCATGTGCTCACACCATGGCTCCAGTCGTGAGGGCTGAACCCAATGGGAGACAGGCTCTGTTGATGTTCGATAGTGCCCGCAGTGACCTCGAGGAAAATGGGTGGCTGCCATTTATACATAAATTTGAGGGTTTTAACCTCTGCGTAGCTCGACAATTCGCATTGACCTTTGATGGCTGTCGAGCCAAGCTCGGCGATATTCAATTGGAAATTGACGAGTAGTTTATTAGTCTTGCTACGGGTTTGCCTACCTCTGGAGAACGATGTTCCAAGAATTGCAAAGTAGAGGAGGTCCCTTAAACACTGCTCTTCCAGTCGCGTAAAGTTATCACCTGCGAAGGTCAGTACATGTTTGTTTTCTTACACCACCTTCGTTTGCTTATGGTTTTTATGGGTTATCAGCTCAATGTGCCATATTATTTTCATAGAATCCTATTTCAAATGTCAAAGAAGTATAAGAGGAACCAAGCTGATAGTAGCCTTTTTCATTATGGGCTGGTTAAGATTATTATGGTCTGTCATTTGAGTTTACACGGTGATTGTTGGAGCAATTTCATTGCTCAGAATGATTTTGAGGATTCGAATCCTCCACAGGTTGACAAACCTATGGTGAGCGAGGTTTAGTCTGTACCCTCAGTACCATACAACATTCTGCTACCTAGACCCTTTCCCGACTCACCTATTGACCTACCCCACTTTGTGACTAAGGATGTCGAGACTGTTAAGCCTGTGGGCAAAAATCCCAAGGCAAAACCCACTGTAAACACCAAAGGCAAAAATACTGCCCGTTTAATTTCTCAAATGGAAAGAAATAAGCCGAAGCCTCCTATCAATCCAAACCATATTGTGTTGAGTGAGGACTACGATTCTGAAGTGGAGCATTTCTTGGCTAGCGAATACCCCTATTTGCAAGGTCTGTGTGCCGAACCTTCGTACAACTTTGTGAAAAACCTACCCCCTTGCCTACAAAACAACCCTGACTACCCAGGCATTAAGCTGCCTTGTGAAACCCTTGGTCATTTAGCTAAACCCTCTCCTACTCTGTCTAAACCTACAGTGCCACCCTGTGATCAATGCAGCTCATGGTTAGAGAGGTATTACCTTGATGTTCCAATTCTACAGTCTAGAATTCACTCTTTGGAGGACCAGGTTGCATTGCTTACCAGTCTAAAGGCTAAGCTACAAGCCACTGATAAAAAACAAAGGATGACAGGCTCCATATTGTTTAAAAATGTGGAATCAGCTACAACGGTTGTGAATTATAAGTTGGCATAATTTGAGCAACCTCACATAGGTATGTTTTGATATCACTTGTTTATATAACGAATTTGAATTCGATTTTGAATAGCTCTGTTTCTAGCATCGATTGGCTCTATCACACTGTATGCATTCTATACATAGCTTTGTTTTTATTAATGGAAGTTCATTTCCTAGTTTAGCATCGATTGGATTTTCATCGATTTGGATAATCCTGGTGTGAATTTGATTGCTTTGATTTAGCTAAAATGAATGCTCTGCTGTCAATTGAAGTCGTTTGTATCTATTCTAGACAGGAGCCATTTCTCATATTCAGTTTTGAACACAACCACATTTTGTTTCGATTTCGTTATAATGTATACGCTATGATTGGAAACAATTTTGATATGGTTAATTGTTACGGTTTTATGTCTCATATGATCTTGACCAACAGGAATACAATTCGGATTATTTTTAATGTGATTCTGTACAAATTCACCCAAATCGTGAATAGATTCAATTCATAACAACTATGCTATAAACTCAGCCGGTTAATTCGCATTGGTTTTCTGTTAGTTCCACCATGTTATCAGTTGGATCCATATTGCAATGAATATGATGTTTGAATTTGATTCGTAGAACAAATTAGACTATATCCAGATTCACGATTTATTTTCAAACTCATTCGTGATTTGTTTCGATTATTTGCCCAGTTTTCAATTATAACTTCTGTTGATTCTATTAAGATTGCGATCACAATTAATTGATCCTGTCTGTTGACTGTGCAAGGATCAATCACAAATTTGGTTGGGTTAATGCTGTTAAATATGATTTCGTTAACACATAATCAAAACAGTCTTTCTATCTTTATATTTGATTAAACGATCTGAATCTTTTGTTATATCATTATAGCTATAACGAGTGGAAAATGGTTGTGTTGGATTAGATCGTATCACATACGATATGATCTACTATCGATTCCAATTGGACAAGAAACAGTCTTGTTACTATTCGACCCGATTTTATGGTGAAAGTAAAACAGAGTATTCTTACCCCTGTTTTCAATTGAATCACTTTTGATTATGATTAATGTTAAAAGATAAAATCATTTGAATCTTGAGTGATTCATTTTAAATGATCATTGGAAGAAAATCGGTTTTAATTGTTTTAAAATATTTGATTTGATTTCGATTATGATCCTGTATGTTATTTTAGACTAGCTACAGAATCAGATGATTCTGTAGCTAAGTCTGTAGGATTAGATTTTTATTGTTTTGCTAATAAAATATCTTTCTAACTTGTTATTTTTGGTCTATTGCAGATGAATTCGAAATTGCAGTGGATTTGATGAGAAGTTAGGGGATATTTGAAATATTTTACTTGCATTTTAGTTTCCTATTTTAGTTGATTTTGGGAATATCTTCCCAGATTATGTAAACAGTTTGATATTATCCACAGGGAGGTTTTACCCTGTGGAGAGACTTATAAATACTTATCATTTTTGTAATAAGATCATCATCATTCGTGGGAGAGAAAGGATATGGAATTTTAATACAGACTGAGACAAAATTTGATATTCTGCTACAGCTTTGGCTTTTCATGATATCAATATTTTGTTTTATGTTTATGTGTATCTATTTGCATTTGGTTAATGACTACTTTAGCTATCTTAGTCTTTTGAAAATGATATAATTTAATCAATATAATCCATATCTGATTTCTTCCAAGCATTTAAAAATATAGCAATTGCTTAATTCAGTTTGTGAATGACAGATTTCTCTTCTTCATAAGTTGAATTATCAAGTATAAGTTTTCGCATAACAGGTTTCCCTTATTGCAGAAATTTATAAATATTATAATTGTTATGATTTTTTATGTCTTGTTTGTCCTGTAAAGAACTCAAAGAGCAGTATAGCCTATCGTTTACGAGAAGCTTCTGGATTAACCGGTGCGAGTTTCCTTCCTCCGACCAGCTTCAAAGTCACCATACACAGGACAAATTGGGAGCGTTTCCAGGTCAGTTTGTSATTTGTTTGTTAGTGTATTTATTAGTAGTTYAGCTTAGATATAAGTTTAGTTAGATTTATAGGTAGAATTAGTATATTAGATTGTTTAATTTCAGTAAGTATATTAGATYGTTTAATTTCAGTAAKTTTTATTTCTTGTTSATAAAATCATAAAATCAAAAATATATCTCTGGCTGTCTTAGGGCAGAAAGCAAATGATTTTTACAGGTTTTATTCAAATCTGCAAATTGTAGATAATGTATATTTGTGAATAAGTTGTAATTCAGTTAGTAATTAGATAGTTAATTATTAGAGTTAGTGTAATAGTAATTAGTAGTTTGTATATAGAATAGTTAGAGTAGTTAATATTTAGTTTAGTATAATTTATTTAGTAGTCTGTTTTAATTAGATTAGTGTATTAGTTTGTTTTTTTATTTATTGTTAGTTAGTTTCTTGTATTTAGTTTTAGTTAGATTGTTTTATTTAGTTTTAGTTTGTTTTATTTGTTTTATTTAGATTAGTTAGTTTAGTTTAGTTTTCTACTTGGTTTTCTTAGAACCTTAGAATGGCCAACGGAGCCACTAAACCCGTCAGGGTGGTTCATTCGAAACGGCTTGGGTTATTAGACAACCCCAGACAAGCTCCACTCTCTAAGTTGACGGATGGTCAATTTTGCCCATCAACAAATGGCGCTAGAAGGAGGGCCTGGACTTAATTAATGGCACGAGGCGGTCACAAGACTCCTCCCCCCCCTAATCGCTCACCTATAGTGACTAGAAGCCGTTCACACGATAATATTCCCCTTCAAACAACAACCACTTCAACCGAAGATCCGCAGATCACAGTTGAGCCAACAACCCCTAATCCTACAGGTGGTGACTTGGAAGAGATTGTCCACCGATCTCTTATTAAAACACATAGTGACTTAGCTAGTTTGAGACAACCAAACCATCCGTGGGGTCGACCTTTGGACTTCTCTGATATCAGAGAACAATTAGGTCACTAGCCTCACTGTGAATCCTATAGATTCAATCACAAATTCTATTGCAGGAGGATCTGGGATACCTCCTTCACCACCTCCCTCATCTCCTTCCTCTTCTAGAGGAGATTCCTCTTCTGACGAAGGAAATTCACCTTCTCGTCCTTCCACACCCACTACCCCGATGGGAAATCAGAACAACCCTGCTAGACCCTGGTTGGACCAGGATGCCGTAGCTGTACTTGGAGCCCAACATCCTTTACCTAAGCACCCGGAGAAATGGCTTCCCAAGTTTGATCCTGATTCAAAACAGATAGCCGAAGATCATATCAAAAAAATTATGTTAGCCATCAAACTCCGTAATTTTGAACATGAAGACGTCGTCTGTAGGTTGTTCCCTTATACTTTTGAGGGTAATTCATCCACTTGGTACTTTTCCCAACAACTCCATACAATCGTGTCTTGGGAAAAGTTTGAGTCATGCTTTTTGGAAAAATTCGGAGATGGTAAACCTCCGGAAGTCTTAGTCATGGATATTTCAAGCTTAAAAATGAACCCAAAAGAAAAAGTTAAAGATTTTAATCAAAGATTCTTAACACTTAAAAATTGAATCCCTACAGATTCTATGCCTGCTGAGAGTCTTGTAATAGCTTATTACACTAAAGCTTTACATTAGAGTATAGCTATTTGGGTTAAACGATCCAAAAATGCCACATTGTTAGAAACCTTCGAAGAGGCTACTCAGATTGAAAAATATATACTTAGCCTTAAGGAATCTTCTAGCAATGAAAATGAGACTGTTTCTTCTTCCAAAAAGAAGATTGAAATTCTCCCCAGACCCACACAAAGCAAAACACAACCTGAAAACTATGATTTGGAAAATTTAACTAAAGTTGTACAAAAATTGTCTAATCATGTTATAGATTTAGAAAGGTCTACTGGAGAAGCTTCCTCGAGTAAAGGACCCTACAAACCTCCTTTCCGAAAGCCTTTTCCTACCAACTGACCTAACCCAAACCTTGAAGGCTTAAATCTAGAAAATTTGCAATGTGCCCTTCAAACAATTCTAGAAGCCCAAGATAACTTGATACCTCCTGAAATCCCTCAGGAGGAGGTTGAACAGGAAATAGTTCAAGAAGAAGAATCTCATCCAAACATCTTTGGACACTTCTCGGACAACATCTTTCAAGACAACTTCGAGACTGTTCACCCTTATAACACTAGGAGTAAGACAACAAACAAACCTCCTACCGCGAACACTACAACTTCACCTCCAAAGCCATCTAAATCAGTAGAAACTAAACAGAGTAATGTCAACCCTAAATTAGATTACGATGTTGTTGAAGATCTTAAAAAATTAAGTGCTAACATTTCTATTTATGATTTATTAAAATTTCCGTTTTTGTTACAGAAGATGTTGCAAAATATTTTAGAGAACGGGAAAAACGGTAATTCAAATGGTAACAAGGTTGTGCAAAGCAAAGTTCCGCAGAAGACTTCCACTAAAAGTAATCCTGATTCTCAAGATAAACGAAGCCTTCCTGTAACCCCTATAAATAATTTAAATAATGTAAATAATGTAGATAAAGTAGCATTAGAAACTGCGAGTAAGAAACCACAATCTACTACTCTAAGTAATCGCAAGAATGTACCTTCTTTTCTTTTAAATTTCAAAATTTTCAACAGAAATGTGCATAATTGTATGGTTGACTCGGGAGCGTCATCAAATGTGATGCCCTGGTCTGTTTTCCAAAAGATTAACGCTGAAGTAGAACCATCTTCTTTGAAAATCATACAACTTGATCGGACGGATGTTAAAGGATAGGCGAACTAAAGAATGTATTGATTAGATTATCATCTAACCCTAAGGTTCATCAGCTTATTGATATAATTGTGGTGGATATTCCAGAAGTCCATGGTCTATTTTTGAGGAGGGACTGGTCGGAGCAGCTACATGTTTACTTCGCAATGGACTGGTCTCACTTATGGCTTCCAGAGAACGGTAAGCCCAAAAAGATCATGGCGAATCATGAGCATTAACTCAAGTTCACGGTTACAGATTTGAACGACCCTAATGAACAATACACACCTACTGTTGATTCACCCGAAGTCCAAGGGATGGACTCCTTCTTCGGAAACTTCACGGCCGAGGTTTCACCTATCAACAATCCAGAACAACAGTCCGAGATCATAGCATACATGCAACCAACAACTTCTATGCAACAGTCCCCTGAGCCCGATGGAAATCAAATTTTGTCTCTATATTTCGACGGTTCCAAGTCTAAAGAAGGAGTTGGTGCAGGCTACATCATTATCGATCTGGCAGGTAACAAGACATTATTGTCTTGTAGACTAGAATTTGAATGTACTAACAATACTGCAGAATATGAGGCTTTACTGCAAGGTCTCAGAAAAGCTCTGGATATGAACATTCAAAATCTGGTTGTATTTGGCGACTCTGAAATAGTGGTTAGGCAGGTAAGAGACTCTATACACTATCTTTCCCCGCACCTCAAAAGTTACCAGTCTGAGGTATGGAGTTTAATGAACAAATTTTCTGCTTTCAATATAAATTCCATTCCTATATTAAATAATGCTGAAGCAGATCTACTAGCTAATGTAGCCTCTAAACTTCTTCCTGCAGAAGGCTTATCCACAAATGCGTTCTCCGTGAAGATATTGTTTCGAACATCTGTTCCTGACAATATTACAAACTGGAGAGTATTTGACGATGATCAGTAGATCATTAAATTTATGCACATGGAAGAAACCTTTCAAGGCGCAGTGATAGATGAACGCGCACACGACGACAATTTGCACGACTTTATGGTAATACCTAATCTGAAATCTCATGAAGCTCTATCGGACATGGTAAATTACATACCCAAATCTGTTGTTCGATTAGAAAAGTTTTATGATTTTGAAGATAAATTTAAAAAGATGGTCAATTGCAAAACCAATAGTTCCTCGTTGTCTTATGAAAAAGTTAATTTAGGGACTAGTGAAAATCCTCAGTGTATCAGTCTTGGCTCAGGATGTTCTAAGCAAGAAAAAGCTGCTTTTGTTAAATTATTTAAAGAATTCAAGGATGTCTTTGCATGGACTTACGATGATCTCAAAACGTTCGATCCTAATATCATACAGCATGTCATCCCGACGAAACCCCAAACCTTACCCTTTCAACAGAAATTGAGGAAAATGCATCCTAAACTAGAACTGACCATTCAAAAAGAATTGAATAAACTCCTAAGTGCTAAAATAATTTTTCTTGTTAGACACACTCAGTGGGTATCCAACCTCGTCCCAGTACGGAAGAAAAACGGGGAAATTCGACTTTATGTCGATTTCTGAAACCTCAACAAAGCGTCTGACAAAGACAACTATCCTGTCCCACCCATGGAACAGATCCTGCAACAGGTATCTGGTTCCGAGAGGCTATATTTATTGGATGGTGTCTCTGGATACAACCAAGTTTTGATGTCTCCGCCAGACCAACTAAAAACTACCTTCCGTACCCCGTGGGGCACTTATGCTTATCGCAAAATGCCCTTTGGATTGATTAATGCTGGTGCTACCTTTCAGAGAGCAATGGACATTGCTTTTCGAGGCTTAATCAATCACTCTGTTGTAGTTTACTTAGATGATGTGACCATTTACTCCAAAAACAAAGACGATCATCTAGATCACTTACAAGAAGTTTTGCTATGATGTCATAAATACAACATCTCCTTGAACCCCAAAAAGTCCATCTTTGCAGTAGAACAGGGTAAACTACTAGGGTTTATTGTGTCTAGTGATGGGATGATTATTGACCCCGAGAGGACTCAAGTCATCGCTAAACTTACCCCTCCCACATCCAAGAAATCCATGCAGTCTTTCTTAGGCCAGATTAATTTCGTGAGAAGATTTGTCCCCAGTTTTTCCGAAATGGTCAGGCCTCTACAAAAAGTGATTAAGAAAGACACCCAGTACCACTGGGGACCCACAGAAAATCAATATTTTAATGCCATAAAGAAGGCCATAATAGACGCTCCGTCTCTCATGAGCCCTGACTTCTCTCAAGACTTTACACTCTATACTTTTGCCTCTGATCGTTCCTATGTCGCAGTCTTAACTCAGAAGAATTCCGAGAAAAACGAAGTACCCATCGCCTTTATGAGTTCTTCTTTCAAAGGTGATGAACTTAACTACCCAACGGTCGATCGGCAAGCCTACGCTATTTTCAAAGCAGTTAAGCACTTCCGGTCCTATCTTTTGAAGTCAAGGACGAAGGTCATTGTCCCTTACCCTGCCGTAAGGAACTTGTTAGTGAAAAAGGAGTTAGGAGAGAAGAGAGCCAACTGGGTCACCTCCTTGTAGGAGTATGACTTAGATATCACTCCAGCTCAGATCGTGAGAGGCCAAGGGTTGTGTAAATTGGTTGTTGATTCAGAAACATGACAAGAAGAAGATAGTGATACGTCATACCTAGAACAACGCGATCAAAGATTGATTTGTTGCACACAAAACCTCGTTAGTCCTTGGTACGACGATATTAGATTTTGTCTTGAACATGGGTCAGCACCCCGTCACCTTGACCCCGCCAAAAGAAGAGCGTTCAGACTAATGTTTGCCTCCTTTCATCTAATTAATGGTATACTGTTTCGTCAAAATTTTGATGGCGTACTGATGCAATGTCTCGAAAAAGATGAAGCAGAAAGAGTCTTGCTTGAGTTGCATGCAGGAGAAGCTGGTGGTCACTACTGGCCCATGCTTTTTAGAGACAACGATGCCTTGTGTCGTAAATGTATCATCTGTCAGAAAGCATCAGGGCGGTTGTAAAAACCATCCTTTCCCTTGCAACCCGTTTCAGTAGATTCTCCTTTCCAGCAATGGGGCCTTGATATCATAGGTCCTATTAACCCTCCATCCTCACAACAACACAAGTATATTGTGACAACTACAGATTACTTTACACGATTGTCCGAAGTTGCTGCGCTAAGAACTATTAACACCAGTCATGTTATCGCTTTTCTAAATTCGAATATCATCACTCGTTTCAGTATCCCTGATTGTCTACTCTTTGATAACGCTTCATACTTTTTTTCTCTTGAGATGAGTGGGTTTTCTTTGGAAAAAGGAATAAAGCCGAAGTATCTTGAAGGGCATCTTGACACCTATCCGGTGAATTGCCAAGCCCTGAAAAGACACTTTGCTTGATGACTACCCTTGTATATTATGTAAATATTTAGTTTTTGATTGTATCTTTCATTTGCTTTTTGTTTTGGATTTGATTTGAATTGATCAGTTTTTTGTAAAATACACCTACCTGTGAACTGAACCTTTCAGACAAAGACCACAAAAAAATTTCTTCGCTGAAATAACTTCTGAAAGTTTGTACAAACATCAGTGATATATTTCTGAAACTGATATTTATGTTGGAAAATTTTGTTGTTTGAAAGGAGTTTACTGATTTCAATCTCTGAGCAAAGTTTGACATGATCATCTATTATCTATTCATGCTGTCCCTTTTCCGTAAAGGAATGACTCAAAAGGATGTCTCCCTGTCATAAGAAGTTGTGTTTATAAAACATCTCTAGAACTGAATAAAGGACAGTGTTAAAAAATTCTGATGAGGTCTGAAAAAATATATTAAAATATCAAGACTTTCAGCGTCACCCCGCTCAGCTATATATCTGCAAAAGAAAAACAAAATAAAATTATTAATAAGAGCTGTGGGAAGTGCTTGTAAACCCGTCGGGATACTGAACAGGTCCGCTGACAGCGGGTAAATGCATGCATGACGCCAAGACAACTTCGTCGGGGTACTAAACAGGCCTGCTGGCAGCGAAGCAATGTTGGGTACATGAAAATCTATAAAAAAATATGAGGAACCTCTTTAATGTCCTTTATTCTGATCTAGAACTTCTTGACAGGATACATATATCAGAGTGGGTTAAATGGAAATCCTATTGAGGCTATGGATGCCTGCTGGCAGCAGTGGCCATGCCAACAGTATTGAAGATTTTATCTTTAATATCGTGGCTTGCTGACCTTAAGACTGTTATTGGTTTTCGTCTTTTAAAACACCGTTGGAAAAAAATGATTAATGATTATGTTAGTACGATTTTTTGTTGTTGTTTTTGAGTTGAAATTCTCTTTGCTGTCCTAATATGAATTTATTGCTTTTGACAGAGATAACTGCTTCTACCAGTGTGTCGCCATTGTTGGCAGTCAATTCAATTTTTTCTATTGTCCTATCAGCTGCCTCCACCTATGTCTTCCGAACTTCAAATTGTCGTCGCATTTTTGAAATAGACAATATTTTCATTTCTTGCGACACTTGCAAATTGGTCTCCA
Source organism: Picea engelmannii (assembly GCA_009831015.1). NCBI lineage: Eukaryota > Viridiplantae > Streptophyta > Pinopsida > Pinales > Pinaceae > Picea > Picea engelmannii. Next base: position 817,343 of record ML777655.1, on the reverse strand, counting down.
TTTAGTTTTCACGACTGTAAGCGTGAAAACTTCTCGTTTCGTGGTCACATTTCGATTACTATTTGAATTGTCGTTATCTCTTTATCGATATTTTCTATGGCACTTACCTTTGGTTTATCGTTATATGGCTTAAAGGAATTTTAAAACTATGCTCTTTGGACATTCTTTCTTTGATTGCGTAACTTGATTTTATTAAACTGATGAGGCATTGAGCATGTGAGTTTATACTTGATTTTATGAATTGATTAAGGGTCATGAGTTATTTTTGTTTATATATATAATGTGATCCTTGTGATAATCTTTTTATGGCTCTTGGCTTGCAAAGTTTATGAATATCGATTGGCGCAATGGTTTAAAACTTTTGATTAAATAGTTATACAATGGTGCATGGTTAATATTTGGGGTTGATTTTACATTGAATGACTTTGTTTCGAAAAGCTATAGGTAATGGCGCGTTGGCATATGGCTCATCGTTTGATTTTTTTGGTTGGAAAACGATTGGGTTTTGAGCTATGGTATGATTGATTGAACAGATGTGGAATTCGCTTTTTGTACCTTACCATAACTATTGTGCATGGCAGTGAACAACTCCACCACCCTCGCATGCGCACATTAATGCTCTCCCCTTTGATCGTTCATTGTTGTTAAACCAAATGACTCTGCTCCCGTGAGTTGGTGAATTTGAAACAAACCCTTACCATGTGCTCACACCATGGCTCCAGTCATGAGGGTTGAACCCAATGGGAGCTAGGCTCTGTTGATGTTCGACAGTGCCCGCATTGACCTCGAGGAAAATGGGTGGCTTCCATTTATACAAAAATTTGAGAGTTTTAACCTCTGCGTAGCTCGACAATTCGCATTGACCTTTGATGGCTTTCGAGCCAAGGTCGGCAATATTCAATTGGAAATTGACGAGCGGTTTATTAGTCTTGCTACAGGTTTTCATGCCTCTGGACAATGATGGTCCAATAATTGCAAAGTAGAGGAGGTCCCTTGGACACTCCTCTTCCAGTCGCGTAAATTTATCACCTGCGAAGGTTGGTACGGGTTTTTTTTCTTACACCACCTTCGTTTGCTTATAGTTTTTATGGATTATTAGCTCAATGTGCCTTATTATTTGCATAGAAGCCTGTCCAAAGAAGTACAAGAGGAACCAGGATGATAGTATCCTTTTTCATTATGGGCTGGTTAAGATTATTGTGGTCTGTCATTTGAGTTTACATGGTGATTGTTGGAGCAATTTAATTGCTCGGAATGATTTTGAGGATTCGAATCCTCCACAGGTTGACACACCTGTGGTGAGTGAGGTTAAGTCTATACCCTCAGTACCATACACCATTCTTCTACCTAGACCCTTGCCCAACTCACCTATCGACCTACCCCACTCTGTGACTAAGGATGTCGAGATTGTTAAGCCTGTGGGAAAAAAGCCCAAGGAAAAACCCACTGTAAACGCCAAAGGCAAAAATACTACCCATTTAATTTCGCGAATGGCAAGAAATAAGTCGAAGCCTCCTATCAATCCAAACCCTATTGTGTTGAGTGAGGACTCCGATTCTGAAGTGGAGCGTTTCTTGGCTAGCGAATACCCCTATTCGCAGGGTCTGTGTGCCGAACCTTCATATGACTTTGTGACAAACCTACCCCCTTGCCTACAAAACGACCTTGACTACCCAGGCATTACGCTGCCTTGTGAAACCCCCGGTCATTTATCTAAACCCTCTCCTGCTCTGTCTAAACCTACAGTGCTACCCTGTGATCAATGCAGCTCATGGTTAGAGAGGTATTACCTTGATGTTCCGATTCTACAGTCGAGAATTCACTCTTTGGAGGACTAGGTTGCATTTCTTACCAGTCAAAGGCTAAGCTATAAGCCACTGATAAAAAACAAAGGACGACAGGCTCCATCTTGTTTAAAAATGTGGAATCAGCTACAACGGTCGTGAATTCTAAGTTGGCATAATTTGAGCAGCCTCACACAGGTATGTTTTGATATCACTTGTTTATATAACGAATTTGAATTCGATTTTGAATAGCTCTGTTTCCAACATCGATTGGCTCTATGACACTGTATGCATTCTATACATAGCTTTGTTTTGATTAATGGAAGTTCGTTTCCCAGTTTAGCATCGATTGGATTTTCATCGATTTGGATAATCCTGGTGTGGATTTGATTTCTTTGGTTTAGCTAAAATGAATGCTCTGCTGTCAATTGAAGTCGTTTGTATCTATTCTAGACAGGAGCCGTTTCTCATATTCAGTTTTGAACACAACCAAATTTTGTTTCGATTTCGTTATAACATATACGCTATGATTGGCAACAGTTTAGATATGGTTAATTGTTACGGTTTTCTGTCTCATATGATCTTGACCAACAGGAATACAATTCAGATTATTTTTAATGTGATTCTGTACAAATTCACCCAAATCGTGAATAGATTCAATTCATAACAACTATGCTATAAACTCAGCCAGTTAATTCGCATTGGTTTTCTGTTAGTTCCACCATGTTATCAGTTGGATCCATATTGCAATGAATATGCTGTTTGAATTTGATTCGTAGAACGAATTAGACTATATCCAGATTCACGATTTATTTTCAAACTCAGTCGTGATTTGTTTCGATTATTTTCCCAGTTTGCAATTATAACTTCTATTGATTCTATTAAGATTGCGATCACAATTAATCGATCCTGTCTGTTGACTGTGCAAGGATCAATCACAAATTTGGTTGGGTTAATGTTGTTACATATGATTTCATTTACACATAATCAAAATCGTCTTTCTATCTTTATATTTGATTAAACGATCTGAATCTTTTGTTATATCATTATAGCTATAACGAGTGGAAAATGGTTGTGTTGGATTAGATCGTATCACATACGATATGATCTACTATTTGATTTCTTCCAAGCATTTAAAAATATAGCAATTTCTTAATTCAGTTTGTGAATGACAGATTTCTCTTCTTCATAAGTTGAATTATCAAGTATAAGTTTTCGCATAACAGGTTTCCCTTATTGCAAAAATTTATAAATCTTATAATTGTTATGGTTTTTTATGTCTTGTTTGTCCTGTAAAGAACTCAAAGAACAGTGCAGCCTATCGTTTACGAGAAGCTTCTGGATTAACCGGTGTGAGTTTCCTTCCTCCGACCAGCTTCAAAGTCACCCTACACAGGACAAATTGGGAGCGTTTCTAGGTCAGCTTGTCATTTGTTTGTTAGTGTATTTATTAGTAGTTCAGCTTAGATATAAGTTTAGTTAGATTTATAGGTAGAATTAGTATATTAGAGTGTTTAATTTCAGTAAGTATATTAGATTGTTTAATTTCAGTAAGTTTCATTTCTTGTTCATAAAATCATAAAATCAAAAATATATCTCTGGCTGTCTTAGGGTAGAAAGAAAATGATTTTTACATGTTTTATTCAAATCTGCAAGTTGTAGATAATGTATATTTGTGAATAAGTTGTAATTCAGTTAGTAATTGGATAGTTAATTATTAGAGTTAGTGTAATAGTAATTAGTAGTTTGTATATAGAATGATTAGAGCAGTTAATATTTAGTTTAGTATAATTTATTTAGTAGTTTGTTTTAATTAGTTTAGTGTATTAGTTTGTTTTTTTATTTATTGTTAGTTAGTTTCTTGTATTTAGTTTTAGTTAGCTTGTTTTATTTAGTTTTAGTTTGTTTTATTTGTTTTAGTTAGATTAGTTAGTTTAGTTTAGTTTTCTCTTTGGTTTTCTTAGAACCTTAGAATGGCCAACGGAGCCGCTAAACCCGTCAGGGTGGTTCATTCCAAATGGCTTGGGTTATTAGACAACCCCGGACCGGCTCCACTCTCTCAGTTGATGGACGGTCAATTTCGCTCGTCAACAGGTCCTCAACTTAGGATCAGAAGTAAATGTTATGACAAAGCAGACCTGGGCACCAATGGGAAAACCTAAGTTAATTTATTCCCCTATTAGGCTTAGGATGGGTAATCAACATGCAGTGAGCCCCTTTGGGAGACTGGAGCATGTCCCTATGGACATCGGTGGGGCAAGGAAATTTTTGGACTTTGAGGTGATTGAGGTAGTTGATGATAGTTGTCCTTATCCCACACTGTTAGGAATTGATTGGGATTTCAACATTTCCACTATTGTTGACTTAAAGAAAAGAAGTGTGAAATTTGAAGGTGATGGCCTTAGGGTCATTGTACCTCTGGATCTGGATGAAGGTAGAAGATACACAGAACCCATCAGAGAAGAAGATTGTGCATATGAGCTAGAGAATATATATAAATTGATAGCGAGACAACAAGATTACATTAACCCTACAACATATGGGAATTTAAGATGGTGAAGGGAAAATACATGCTCATCGGACTCAGAAGAAGCAATGGAGAATTGGCAGAACAAAATGTATGCATTTTTTGCATAGAGGTGTGCTAGATTGACCAGGGAAGTTCACTGGATTGGCAAAGAAGTAAGCAATCTTCCCACATTTGATGGTTTAAATAAGTTAGAAACATTCTTATAAGATTTTGAAGAAATTGTACTAGTACAATAGATATTGTTGGCACTAGATGAGGCTTTGAAAGAAACACTAGCAAGATAGTGGGGGACACATAAAAATAACATCTCAAACTGGATGCAATGTCGCACTTTGATTGCAGTGTTCTTTTTAGAACAAGTAGAAGGATGCAAAGTTTGATACACAGGTCAAATCTGTCTGAAGGACCATGTGCGAGGTTGTGAGGAGGCCTAGAGAAGCATTCCTCAAGAAGAGTGGGTGCAGAAGTTCATAAACACTCTGGACACAATGCCTATCAATTGGTATCTTCAAGCAGAACTATGCCTCACCACTTCAGATTGGTATAGTATGACTCAGAACTTTGCAGCTGCATTTTTATTTGAAATCCAATACCCTTCAGTAGATCAAGATCTACAAGTTGTAAGACAAAAATTCTTTGAGGAGGCATCTAACGTCCCCATTGATAAAGAAGAGGATGAATTGACTACACCTCTTCAGAAATTGCAAGGATGTTACAATATCAATGCCAATGAAGATGACGATCCTAGGAATGTGAACATCACAAAAATAGAAGGAAAAAGAGATGTAGAAGGACTGGGAGTCGAACTACCTTTCATTGGATAGACGATCAAAATCAAGAAAGTTAATATTGGAATAGAGCAAGTACCTAAGCTTGCTAATGTCGGAGATTACTGGGATGATGCCACCATTGATAAGATAACAAAACTACTACATGAATATTAGGACTTGTTCCCAACCAATTTCACTGATATGAAAGGAATTAAGGGGCCCATGGGAGAGATGAAGATCCCCTTGAAGCCAGATGTCAGGCCAGTTAAATAGGGACCCTACAGATTGAATCCCAAATATAAGAAGAACATGAAGATTGAATTAGACAGGATGTTGGAAGCATGAATCATAGAACCTGTTGAAGAGTCAGAATGGGTTATCCCTATGGTGGTACAAGATAAGAAGGTAGTAGAGATCAGGATCTCTGTAGATCTCAGGAAGTTGAATGATGCCTGTTTGCATGACCCATTCCCTACATTGTTTACAAATGAAGTGTTAGATAATGTGGGAAGTCATGAAGTTTACTACTTCACAAATGGATTTTCAGGTTATCACTAGATCAAGATTTTCAAGGAAGATCGCCACAAGACCACATTTGAAATAGAATGGGGATCCTACCAGTACACAGTGATGCCTTTTGGATTGAAGAATGCACTAGCCATATTTTCTAGGGTGGTGGTCGAAGCATCCAATGGGTTTTTACATAAATTTTTGGAAGCATATATTGATGATTGGACTGTTTTTAGATTATTGCAAAACCATATTGAATGTTTAAGACTAATGTTGGATAAGTGCAAACAATGTCAAATTTCCCTGAACCTGAAGAAGTGCATCTTCTTTTCACCCTTTGGAGTACTACTAGGACATATTGTGTGCAAGCAGGGGTTGCTGGTAGATCCATTCAAGATTGCTATTATTGTTGATCTACCCCCGCCTACTTTAGTCATACAAATGCACACTATGATGGGACATACTGGATACTACATAAAGTTCATTAAGATCTATGCACATATTGCAACACCTATGGAGAAGTTATTAAATTAATATTGTGAGTTTCAATGGACAAAATAATGTTAGCAGAGCTTCAAAACACTAAAACAGAAAATGGTTACTACGCCTATTTTTGTTTTCCCAGATTGGAGCAAGGCATTTCATGTGCATGTCGATGCTTCATCTATTTTGCTAGGAGCAGTGTTAGCACAACCAAGAACAGGAGATATTGACCATCTATTATCCTTTGCTAGTAGGAATCTATCTATAGCTGAGATAAACTACACTACTACTGAGAGGGAAGGTTTAGCCATGGTGTACACACTGCAGAAGTTTTGATGCTACTTATTGGGAGGACACTTTAAGATGATCAATGATCACTCTATGTTGAAATACCTAGTCAACAAGCCAGTGTTGGGGGGAAGGATATGCATATGGTTACTGCTATTCCAGGAATATGATTTTGAAATTGTGGTCAAGCTAGGAAAAATGAACAAGGGACCTTTCCACTTATCTAGGTTGGAACATGGAGAGGAACCTACTAGTTTGGAGGATACACTACCAGATGCATAGTTGCTGGCCATCAGGAGGGTTGATGATCACTTCGCTGAGATAGTCTAGCTCCTATCAAAAGGAATGGCACCTTGCATATATACAATCATTCAGAAGAAACAACTGGTAGTTCACGCTGCAAATTTTTCAGTTATAGCTGGACAACTATACAAGATGGGACTGATGAGATCTTGAAGAGATGTGTTATGGAAGCAGAAAGACCACATATTCTAGCAGAAGCACATGAAGGCATCGCAAAAGAACACTACGCAGGAAAAGAAACAGAGAAAAAGGTTCTTAGAGCTGGCCTTTGGTGGCCTACTTTACATAAAGATGCTAAGGAATACTATAAAGCTTGCGATGTATGATAAAGAGTTGGGAAACCTTCCAGAAGAGATGATATTCCAGAAATGGTCTATTGATTTTGTGGGACCTATTAACCCACCAGGAAAGCACACAAGAGCTAGATACGTCATCACTGCGACAGAGTATTTGACCAGATGGGCAGAAGCAAGAGAAGTGAAGGACTATAGTGCAACTACAACTACACAAATTATATTTGATGATATCATAACCAGGTTTGGATGCCTGAAGACCCTGATGAGTGATCAAGGTACACACTTTATTAATAAAATAATCAAATCTTTAACTCAGGAATTTGAAGTCCACGATCAGAAGAGTACCCCCTACCATCCACACGCGAATGGGACAGTCGAATCTTTCAACAAGATCTTGGAGACAATGCTGACGAAGATTTGCAGCGTGAACAGGGATGACTAGGACTTGAGAGTACCAACAGTGTTATGGGCCTATAGAACTACTTGCAAGAAGCTGACAATGCATAATCCCTTTAAGTTAGTTTATGGTCTATAAGTAGTTGTCCCTATGGAATATTTGGTTCTTAGTATCATAATTGTAGCATTCATAGATATGGATGACAATGGAATTGTTCAAGAGAGGCTCGCCCAGTTGGTAGAACTAGAAGAAGACCAATTTATTGTAGTATTTCACCAGCAGGTACATAAGGAATGAGAAAAGGCCTACCATGACAGGGAAATTCAGAACACATTCGCTTGGGCCATTTGAGGTCGCCTATGTTACAAAATGAGGAGCTGCATAGTTGAAGACATTGAATGTAGAGTGGAAGGAAGGTTTAGTGAATGGGATTCGGTTGAAATTGTACTATGAAAACCCTCACAACTCTCAGTAAAAGTAGAAGGAGACGGGTCTAGGTACTAGGTGCAGTTGAAAATGGGTACTAGACACCTAAAAGATAGTCTTCACAAGGAATAAAGGGACATAGCAGAAAGAATAGGCTGCCCCGCGCAGTCTGAAGTCGAAGTAAAATAGAAGGTTCAGACCTGAAGTGCCTCGGGACGAGTCACATGTGAGTGTTGGGGGATTATTGACCCTTGGTTATGGAAGGAAATGAAGATTAAAGAAAGAGGTGCGAAGTATGAACTATGTGGAAAGAACATTGAATGAGATTGGGTCGAAGTGGTTAAGGAAGCAGAAAATAAGGAGTGAACGAAAAGATTGAGGAAGATGGATCAACAAGGAAGATGGATCGTGGACAACTCAACAAGAGGAAAAAGCCACTAATACATGCTTTGGGGTACCTCGTGGGAAGGAAGGAAAGAAAGTCTAGTAAAGCCTTGAAAACGTGGGTCAAGGTGACCTAGGGTTTTTAGACACCTAGGGTTTTGGCATATTAGGGTTTTGACACCTAGGTTTCGGCCTAAGGTTGTCCGAGAGTCATTGTAAAGTATAAATAAAGGTCAAGAGGACCTAGGATGGGGTCAATAAGGTAATAAGTGATTATTTTTGTTGAGAGAGAGAAGAGCTACGTGAGAGAGCATTTTGTATTGTAAGATCTTGAACTAGGTGCAAATATCAACCCTACAACTGCATGCGTAGGGTGAGGAGAGAAAGAGAGAGAGTAGGAGAGATATATACAAGATAAGAGCACAGATAAACCTGTATGTTTATTCACATAATATATCAAGAAACATAGTTCTGTGGATGTAGCCCGAGGGAGAGGGTGAACCACGTAAATCCTTTTGTTGTGTGTGGTTGATGCTGTGTTATTCTTCTTTCTATTATACTGTTATTGCATCCTTGTGTTAGATATGAGATATAACTTGTGCAGTAGGCTTAAGGGAGATAAAGGATAACCAAATTTTCTTGTATTATTGTGTTGAATCCACTTTGCATTTCCTCTGGTTGTAGACACCTGTGTCCTGCAACCCCTTATTTCTACTTCGAGTGAGACTTCATCTGCTTTGCAGGTGTTGCTGAAAGGGCCAGTAGTTAGGGCTTGTTGGTGCATTTTTAGAGTTCAAAAGTGGGTCTGTCCTTGTACGAACATGAATGATGGCCAACCCCTACTATTCAAAGGGTTCTTCAACAACAATGGGTTGGGGCAGGATGACATATTTATACTTTGTTCATGCATCTTTTCAGTATGCTTCACAGCTTCATGAATATGCATGGGCATGTTTGAACAACATGGGCCAGTAGTATACAACTCTTAATACCTTGTGAGTTGTCACATCTCCTAAAAAATGGCCTCTTGTTGGTCCATCATGCAGGTCCTTAAGGACTTTATGAATGTCTTGTTTTTCAAGGCACTGGAGTAACACTCCATCATAGTTATTTCAAAACAAAATGCCATGTACTAGTTTATATTTCAGATATTTTAATCTAAGTGCTCTTTTTTGCTTGGCGTTGAGGTGATCTAAATTTGTATAATGTTGAAGGTAATAATTGAGATCATTTTTATATGACCCTTCGATAACTGGGATGTAAGGGACATGTTGTGTATACATCGTTGTTTCTTCTTTCCATTTGTCCTCTTCTTAATTTTCATCGTTGGTATTCTGTATCACCAATTTACAAAGGTCTTGACCTTTAACAATGTTGGTTGGTTTAAAATACGGGTCATATTTTTGTAAGGTCATGATACAATTACCTCGTCTCTCTCCCATATTTGGATGAAAAGAGATATGACCTCTAGGTGAGGGATGATAAATTTCATGTGATTCTTCAGAATGTAAGGTATGAACTGTTTGATTTCTTTATGGACAAGAAAATATTTCTTATCCATCAGTGGATAGTTCATCTCAACACCTTGTAGTCCAGTGCTCATGAATGCGATGGTATATTTATTTCCTTGCTCATCCTTTTGTGTGATCATTGCTGCAAAGGAATGATGAGATGAAAAGGTGTATAGTAAGAAATCCTTGGTGAAATATGGACTTCAAAGAGATGAGGCAACAACTATGGAAAATTTGATATTCTCAAATGCTTCCTTCTCCATTGGTGTCCATTTAAAATGAACATACTTATTAATCATTCTTTTAAGTTGTTTATCAATTTCATCAAAGTACAGAACAAATCTCCTTACAAAATTGATTTTTCCAAAAAAGGATTGCATTGATTTCTTACTATGTAGTGGAGGGATTTGCATAATGGCTTTTCTCCTTTCTAGGTCCACCAAAATTTCATCTTTGGAAATCACATGACCCAATAGTACTCCTTCTAAAAAACAAAACAAAGTATTCTTGGGATTCAATGAGATCCCATATTTTCTACATCATTCAAATATTTGTTTCATATGTCTTGGGTGATCTTCCCTCTTCTTCGAATAAAGAGTGACATCCTCGAGATAAACCACCACGCTTTGAATGATTAACCCTTTGAAAGCGATATACATTTCCCTTTGAAAAGTAGTGCTTGCATTAATCAAACCAAATGTTATTCTCCTATATGTGTATGTCCCCCACTTGGTCTGGAACATGGTTGTCAATAGGTTGGGTTTTTCCATGAGAACCTGGTTGTATACTAAGAACCCGTCTAGTAAATAAAATAGCTTGGAGATGAAGATGAGTTGCAATATTTGCTCCATAGGGGGGGCAATATAGTTTTCTTTTTTGAAATATCGATTCAAGTTCAGGAAATCTATACATATTCTGATTTCTCCTTTGCCTCATCCTCAATATCCTTCTCAAAGCCAATGCTCTGATCATACTTCCCCACCCAATAACACATCCCAATCCTATTCCAAATTTCCACAAATCCCACCAAGCCACAGTCTGCTCACCGTCCTTTTCCTCTCCTCCTTGGGATAAGAAGTATGATCGTTGTAGTTTCTTTGAACCCAAGGCCCACAAAGTTCAGGATTACCCAAGAGAACGAAGATGCCTCAAATGTGACCAAATGTGGTACATTTGGGATCCTACTGGGAATATTATTATTTGATAGGCTTAAATATCCCAGGAAGCTTAGGTCTGCAAATGTTTCAAGTATTATTACCGACAACTAGTTACATTCCATATCTAAGGCTTCTAAATTTGTTATTTCGCCAAGTTGGTGCAGAATAAATCTAGTAAGGTGATTGTGCGAGAGATTTAAATAATGTAAACCCTAGAGATATCCAATGACCTTGGGAATTTCACCACTAAGGTTGTTTGTCGAGATATCCAGAGAAGTGAAAGTAGAGAGGATGTATTTATAGGCCCATCTTTTACCCTTTACCATTAGATAAACTTTTTCCTTAGTAATTTCAAGTACAACATACCACAAACTTGTGAAATATTTATTCCTCAATGCTGATAAGTTTGAGAGATCTCGTGGTATCAAGCCTGACATATGGTTCATTGTTAGGTCAAATATTTGGAGATTCTGAAGGAAACCAATCTAAATTGTTATTTCACCTTCCAATTTATTTTATCTGATAATGAATATGAAGAGGTTTGAGAGATCCGTAATCCATTCACGAACGTTTCCCGATATTTTTTTCCACTTGAATCCAAAATTTCCAACATCTTTCAATTTGGTAGGGATGAGGGAACATTCCCACTTAACCTATTGTTATTGATGTCCAATTCCTAAATTTTATTCAGTTTTACCAGTTCCACCAATATTTGTCCTTCCAAATTATTATTTTCTACGTTCAATACCTTCAGAGAAGAGAAATTACTGAACTTGGTAGGTAACTTCCCATATGGATTATTTCCTAAAAGATCCAGAGCCTCTAGATACATTGTTTTCTCACAAATGCAAGGAGGAATCTGCCTCTTGACCTTATTTGATTATAAAGATATGAAAGTCGAAGTATGAATCATCCTATAGATTTATGATGGGATTGGACTTGTAATGTTATTAATTGACAGATCAAGTTACCAAGGGAATCTTACAACATAACTACATCATGGATTCGATAGATTTCCATGCAACTAATTGTCTCATATCTCTACCTGCTTTAGAGATGTGAACTTATACAACTGAGGTGGTATTGGCCCTTCCAATTTATTGTGCAATAGGATTGTCATCTCAGGATTGGTAAGGTTCCACAACCATGGAGGGATTTTTCCCATGAGGGTGTTATTGGACAGATCCAGTGTTGTCATAAAACGTTGACCTTTCACAAAAAGAGGAAGAGGCCCTTGTATTTTACATTGAGATAATCTCAACACATCTGATTGGAACGGAGGAGTCCAATTGGAGGTGATACTAAATAGAAATATGTTATCAGAGATGTCAATATAATTTAGATTTCTCAGGACGTAAAAGTGTGACTCTGAGATTGCTCGGCTTAAAGTGTTTTTAGTAAGAGTGATATTCGTCAGTTTAGACAACTATCCTATGTATAATGGGATAGTTCCCATCAATTTGTTGTAGCCTAGTTCTAGTATATTAAGCGATCAAAGGAGGCCCAATGATTCTGGAATCATTCCCCTCAAGTTCTTGTTGTGTAGTTGTAGCATAGCCAAAGATGATAGATTTCCTATAGAATATGGTATGGGGTTGTACAAACCATTGTTTGGAATTTGGAAATAGACTAGGCTATTCCACTAGCTCTGAAAAATATGGGAAACATTGGCAGATAATATATTATTTTCCCACAAAATACTATTTAAGAGAAGTGATTGAGAAAGTTCAAATGGAATAACCCATTTAGATTTTCATTGGTCATCTCGAGAGATACCAAACTAGTCTTATTCCCTTACCAACTAGGGAATTCATACTGAAATGTGTTTCCATTGAGATGGAGAATTTCTAGGGATGTAAGTTTTTGCAGGGAAGGGGAATTGAATCTGGCAGTCCGCAATTTGACATTGTAAAGTTTCTAAGCTGAGAAATAATACTTACTAATTTTTTGAAAAAGAAACAAAAAGTGGGAGAAAAACAGGGTAAAACAGAGTACAAAAGAGATTATTTTAGACTACTATATATGAAAGAAAAAGCTAGATTTAAATTGCAAACAAAGTTCTATTACATTCAGTGTTGATGCACACTATATTCTTCTTCTTCTCCACTAATACCTTCTCCTTCTGTTATACATATAAATATGAATACATCTCCACTACTTATTAAAAAACATAGGTACTGATGTCTTACCACTACAACCATAAATGTTTAATTTCTACTGACTAGCTAAAACATTTTTAATAGGTTCAAGAGTTGTTTGTGAGTGAAATTCAAAAGAGGTCATAGGGAATCTATCTGAGACTAGTATTTTCCATGGTTTGGTGAGTGCAAAGAATTTATTTCAGACCAATCATCGATCTTATCTTCAACACTCCCCCTTAAACTTGACTTCACTAAACTAATAATAACCCCATGAGGTATGGCTACAAAGAAACTTTAAGTTTGCAAGACTGAAGTGATAGTTGAGGAATCACTCAAGTGTTTATTGAGGTTGACGAGTCCCACATCTTCTCTTAGTTTCTCAAAATTATCCTTTGGAAATGTTTTTGTGAGTATGTCTATAAGTTGCTCCTTTGACTTGCAAAATTATGAATTTATTTCTCTAGTCTCAAGAAATTCTCTTCTAAAATGGTATCTTATGCATTGAACCCAAGAAATAACTCTTTTTATCACTACTTTTTGATATTTTCCTATCTACTTCAGTGTTAGTTACCTTTCATTTCCACATTCCATTACATTAGTGCTACTATTTCTTTGCATACACTCTTGATTTGAGGTTACAAAGGACTAAACCAGGTAAAAGTCCATTTATTTTTATAATTTAATTAATTCCTTTTGAAAAGTATTCTAAAACTGATAAGTTATAGAAAGAAGGATATTTTGTAGCCATGACCTAATTATGTAGTTGACTTGCAGGCTCATATAGTTACAGGTGTGGAGCAGTGAATATATGAGTTGGATGAGATAAAAAATCAGGTTCTTCAACTTTTCCATCTATCTGGTATCCTCTAACGAATTCTGGGTCAATGGTAGAGTAAAATCAAAGGCATGGTCAACACCACGATGTAGATTATAATAAGGTCCAAGTTTAGATGTGAATCAGTTCAACAAAATTACTAGATCTTATATCAATAGGTAGTTTGAGAAATTCATGCGTGGAACCATGAATTTCACAAATGTGGACACAACATTCTTGTTCCTCCTTTCTAGAAATATGAGATATAGATTGCTCTATTACAGAGTAGCATAACGAGATCCAATAACTCTTTATTTTGAATTGTATAAAGACCCACTGCCTCTATGTAGAGGATACTCTTAACTTTTGTATGAGATACATTCTGAGACTTAATACAATTTGTTGTTGTTGATTCAATTATTCTTTGTCTGTGTATTTTGTGAATGAATTCATAGTTTTAATTAAAGTTTTAAAGTCCTTACTTTAGAAACTTAGTCCAGTAGCGTTGAACCAAGCCAGGAGGGGCCCCTGTTTTATTCTACGTTGCTTCTTTATTACTGTAGTATCTAATTGATTTTGATCTTAAGTTTGATGTTGCAGAATTTTCATTCATATAGTGTGAAGATACAGTTTGATTGCTCATCTAATTCATTAGTCACTTGTTTCATTTACAAGCTTCATTAGTGGAAATATGAAACAATAAATCCTTTGTATTGATTCATTATTTACTAAATGAGTAAAATCATATTTATGTCATTTTCTTGAATTGCAATAACTAGTTAATTTTTAGAATTGTGATCTATTTCTCATAAGTTAAGATTTGGTTTATTATATTAACAAGTAAGTGATTTTCAACAAAACAAAAAGAAAACTAGATTCATGCATACACATTGCATACACTTCATAAATTTTACATTCCCAGGTCGATGATTTAATGTAACAAAATTCTCAATCAATATAATTGACTGAGTTTTTTGGATTCATTGTCGGGGAAGTGTAAAAAGACACTTAGTTTTTCTTTTATCATGATAAGTAGGATGCATGAGTCGATGTAGGGATAATAGAGGTAGATTCACTAGTGGTAGAAGTACCCAAAACATCACTTCACTCACTTTATCATGTGGTACTGTAAGAGCCACACCATGAACTAACCCATCTACATGTAGAACTACAAGAGGAGAACGAGTAAGAATAATTGTGACTACAAAGACTAAAGCAAAAACAAAAGTTGGAGAATCTAGTTCCAAATAAAAAATTATAGAGACCAGTTCCACAACAGAACATCCAGAAATCTCACCAAAAATTGTTCTACTTATAGTAACTCCTCATGAGAAAGAAGTAATTAGCGGTCAATCTGAAATACAATTTCCAGAAAATCCAATTTTAGAACCAAAATTTTCTGCTTCTTCAGAAGAATTTGTTCACTATGTAGAAAACATCATGTCTGTAGTATGCAATGACTGAGAAGATAGAGGAATTGGATGAGGTGAAGAAGAGAGAGAAGAGCAACCAAAAGGAGAAACACACCAAGAATAATAATTTGGATTTCCAATTCTTGATCCAACAGATAACATTCAAATGAAAAACATACCACCATTTGCATTACCTAACTTTCATGGTATGGTTTCTGAGGACCCTGAAACATTTATTTTTGAATTTGATGTGCTATGTCGTAGTTATGATTATTTCTCTGATGCTCAAAAATTGAAATTGTTTCCAGATACTCTTAAGGACTATGCATTATGTTGGTTGATGGGTTTGGGAACAAATATTATTAGTAATTGGGATGGAATGGAAAAAAATGTTTCTTGAAAAATATAATGATTATTGTACAAATCAAGGAATGAGAGAGGAGATGTTTAAGATGACACAAAAATAAGATGAGAGATTAGAATATTACTTAGAAATGTTCCATTATACTATTAAAAGAGAAAAACAACATCATCTTGATATTGATGCTTTAAAATATATTTTACTTCATGGTATTTGAGATGAATGGATCGATATGCTTAATTTAATGGGTAGAGGAGATGTTTCACACTTACGCTATCCAGAAATTTGTGACTTATAAAAGAACATCTCAAGAGGAAAGTCCAAATATGGTAAGGGACCTAGGGAAGCTATCTCCAGAGTCAACAAATCAGCTACTCAATGGGTAAGTAGAGAAGAAATAGGTAATCTATTAGACAATTTTAAAACATATATTCTCAATAATCTTGGTTCTCAGTTAGACACATTAAAAATCAAGAAAAAGAAAGAAGTAGAGAATGATGCATTATCTATTTATTGTCAAAAATGTAGAAAGAAGTATCCTTTACGTGAATGTCCTTTGGATAACATTGAAGTTTGTGGAGTATGTGCAAAAAACCATGGCACAGAAAAATGTCCATATTTACCAGAGCTTAAGGAAACTTACCAAGGGAATCAAGATACTGCATAACATTTATGTTTTGTGGCAACAAAAAGACCTTGGCAACCAATAAATCTATGTATGTTTCAAGATCCTTGTCAGCAATTTAATCCTCATTTTTCCCAATAATTTCCACAAAAAAATCGAACCACCCCTATGTAATGGAAAGGAATGGCACCAAAGAAACTTCAAAACCAACCTTGGCAACAAGGTTGGTGAGGAACTGGCTATGGGACTATGCATTCCCAGCCTTATCCTATGCAACATCAATATTCTTCATATTCATTACTAAACCAATACCCCCCATGATTTCATCAATAATATTCCACTCAACCACCACAAATTCAATTGCCATCAAATAAACCTCCCAGACCAACCCAGCTTCCTGCTCAACCTGTTACTAATCCCAATAATAAAGTAGCACAACCTGCTTACAATGTTGAGTTACAAAAGTTTCTTGCTTACATGATAACTTCTCTTGATATTAATGATATTCATCTTAGATCGAGAAAAGTACTTCATCAATATGCATTGATTATTGTTGAAGAACCTATAGAGGATGTAACTCCTAATTTAATAAACAATAATGATGAAACCAATTCAATAAATCAAACTTCTTCATCACTAGTAAATCACATAAAGAAATCTACTTCACCACCTTTCCCTATAAGGTTGGCATTAGAAAAACAAATTATTCCAACATGTTATGATTTATTAAATGAATTGAAGAACGTTTGTATTAAAATTCCATTACTACAAGAAATAAAAGACATTCCTATTTATACAAAAGAAATAAAATAATTGTGCATAAAGAAAACCGAAAGGAAAAAGAAAGACCCACCAACAGATCTTATGTCGGGTAAAATATGTTGATCCCAGTAGTCTCATAGTAAAAATCCATATAAATAATATTGCAATTGCAAAAAAACTAATAGATTTAGGAGAAGCAATCAATGTGATCACAAAATATACCATGAATAAATCACAATTGTCTAATATTTGTAATACACCCACAGTTTTACAATTAGCTAATAGATCTACAATAAAACCAAAGGTTATATTAGAGGATATAATAGTCTCCTTATATTATTGGGAGTACCCTGTATATTTCATGGTGTTACAACCGAAATCTAATTTGGGTAGCCACCCATTAATCCTAGGAAGATGACGCAGACCGCACTCCAATGAGCACATCCGCCTCCTCAGGACCTTCTTATCCTCTCGGCCTGAAGAACTTCAAGGTTCTTCCGATCCCTTATTGGGACCTCTCAATACCCACAGAACTCTCTCCGTGATCTCCCCCTTTTTCCTTATCGGGAAATCGGGTTTCACGTTATCGCGAAACTTGAACTCACGGAATCGGGTCTTGTAAATCCCCGAACCTCGATGACTATTTGCCTACGACTTCCTAGCTTCTTATCGGGAATTGCCCCGTCGGGAAATCAGTACTCATGCTGTCGTGAGTCACTACTCGTGCGAATCCCCGATTCCCGATCTCCGATGGTACTTTTGTGACCCTTAGCCCCCTCTGGCTACTCTTTCGCATGGGACCGCTGGCCACGAGACCTCGGTCCTCTTCCCGTTCGGAATTTCGAAATTTGCGAAGTAGAAATGCATAGAAATTACGCTCGTGGGATCTCCAATCCTCCGATCCCCGATGACACATGTCCCCCTTTATTGCGCTCTTTGTGGCCCCACATGCTAATCGATGGTTGTCGAGATATCGCCTCTCGCGACCTCGCAAACCTTGATGCAAATATTTGCGTCTCCAACTCGCGAACCTCCGAGCTCCCGATATGTCGATGCCACCTGTCGCTGTCTCCCTACAAGAGCTGACCTTCCGACACCTGTCCTCCACCAAAATGGTGTTACTGTGGGACCATCGCGTTTCGTGAAATTGCGGTTCCTCCTGCTGTGATTCCATTGTATGCGAGAGCCCCAAAATGTCGAACCCAGACTCCCCGGGATCTCGCGCCACGTATCCCTAATGTGACCAACGACCCTATTCCTCTCAGGATTTTGCGGGTCACGATTTCTTTCCGCAAGATTTCACGACCACCAAACCCCGATATCCCGAACTCCGAATCTCTGGGATCCTCCTCTGCTCCTTTAGGCTTAAACCCGACGCAACTCTCTTGAGATCTAACGGTCGACGGGACTTCGTTGTTTTCCTCTGCGAATCCTAACCGTTGGTTCCTCCCCCTTGACGATTTCTTGAGAAGGCTAAGTGTTCCTTCTCAACGCTTTCTCTCCAAGCGTGCGCTTGCAACTCCTGCTCAAATCTTCTTCGACACAAACCTCCTATGCTCCCTTTCAATGATTATCCCGAAGGTTCTATACCTCCTGAGCTTTTCCACTCTGACTCTTTCAGAGGAATTTGTGTGCACTCTTCGCGCTCGACATTCAACAACTTCCCAAGTATTGAATCTTTCAGACTCTGTACACTTCCCGCAGCAACAGTCTTCAACTTCCTTTGCTCAGATTTACAACTGAGACTTCTTCTTCATCCTACACACTCCTTGCATGGCTTCAACAACCTATTTCCACTTCTGGGTGAATGAGAACAAAGTCAAACTGCTGAGCCTTCATCAACACACTCCTTGCGGATGAGTTCAACTGCATACCTTGCAGGAATCTCCTGGCTCACATAGAGAAACAATTGAAACCCATTCCATCTCCCCTTCAGACTTCAGTTTCAAACATGAAATCTCATTCACAACATATATACAAAGAAAATTCATATCCAGAAAGCAAACATTCATAAGCACATGAACAATATACACAGAGAAACAACACAAGCCATGGATTTGAATAAGAACTGTCTTCTATAAATTCAAATGCCTGTACATGAGTGTTTTTCACAATTTTCTTTGATTTCTCTTCTCTCTTGAATGTTTTCTGAATTTTTTATCCACAATGATACAAAGGAGGGTGTCTATATCCGTTTTCCCTCTCGAATCTCTAAACTATCTATTCTGGAATTAAAATCCTATCTACATGCATTAACTAAATTAAATGCCTCCTATCTACTTCAGACAAGAGCGTAAGGCTCAAGGTATGATACAATACAACATGTGCTCCTTCATAAATGTTTCCTTGAAGGTTTGGCGCTTCATTAAAGACTTGCATCACAATCCCAAAGCACTTCAAAATTTGGGTTTGTTTATCCAGCTGATCTCCGCTTGATGTGCTGGCTCACTTGATGAGTTGGCGATGCGCCTGCATCAGAAGACCTTGGTTAGCTATTGCTAATGCATATATCAGTTGTCGATAAGGGGATATGACAATTGCATATGAATATTTAGTAAAGAAATGCAATATTTATCCACCAACTAAAGCTTTAACTAAATCTATATTTTGACAATGCTTTTAAGAAACAAATGACAATGTAGTAATAGTGAAACCCATTTTAATTATTGATCAAATCATGAACTTCTAAAATGATATCGAGGGAAATCAAATCATCAATTTCATTAATAATTATGAATTTTCTCAATATCACAGGGGGGTGCAAGTTTTTGATCATCAATATATCTTGGATAAATATTTTCAAGAAAGTTGTACTTGGAATCTTTGTCAAAAATGTTGGATGAAGTTTCAACATCAGGGGAAAACAATAATGAAGCTTCAACATTAGGATCAAATAACAAATCTATTGAAACATTTCAAGGAAAAATACTAAATATCAATTCTAACCTTGAAATTAAAAAGGAACAATTAATCAAAATGTTACAAACACATTTTTATGCATTTGCATGGGAATATACTGATATGCGAGGAATTCTCCCCAATACTTGTATTCATCATATCTATATAGAGGATAGTTCTAGGCCTATTAGGAAACTTAAAAAATAAATGAATCCACTATTGAAAGAAATTGTGAAAAATGATCTGCAAAAATTACTTGATGTAAATTTTATTTATCCTATTTCTAATAGTAAATGAGTATCTCCACTAATTATTGTTCCTAAGAAAAATGGAAAATGGTGTGTTTGCGTAGATTACGGGGAATTGAATAAAGGAACTTTGAAATATCATTTTCCTTTTCCATTCATAGATTAGGTGTTAGATAAATTAGCAGGTAAAAAATACTTTTCCTTTATGGATGGTTTTAGTGGTTACAACCAAATTCAAATAGCTCCAGAGGATCATGATAAAACAATATTTACATCTCCATGGGGAATGCATGCATATAGGGTACTACCTTTTGGTTTATGTAATGCACCTGCAAATTTTCAATGTGTTGTGTTAGGTATTTTTTATGACCCAATTCATGATTGTGTGGAAGTTTATATGGATGATTTCATAGTTTATGGAAATACTTTCAAATAAGCATTGGAAAATTTAGAAAAAGTGTCAATTAAATGCAAGGAAACTAATTTGGAACTAAGCAATGAGAAATGAGAAATGTTACAAACTGAAGGCATTGTTTTGGGTCATTGTGTGTCTTTTGAAGGTATACATGCGGACCCAACAAAAAATTGAAGTCATCACCAATCTTCTTGTAACAAAAAATAAAAAAGATGTCAGAAGTTTCCTAGGCCATGCTGGTTACTATATACAATTTATAGAAAATTTTACAAAAAATGCATCTCCATTGTTCAAACTTCTTAGTAAGGATAGTGAATTTTTTGGAATATTCCTTGCCACACTGCTTTTGAAACTTTAAAAGAGAAAATTTTTGTAGCTCCTATTTTAAGAGGGAAAAATTGGTCCCTCCCATTTCATATAACTACATATTCTTATGATTCAACCTTAGGAGCAATATTATGTCAAAAGGAAAATCAATTGTCATATGCTATCTATTTTGTGAGTAAAAATTTAACACCCTGTTGGGCCCCAACAACGCCCCCTAAATTTTTACAATATTTAAAGGGCCCCCATTATATTCTTGATAATTATAATGAGCTACATAATCAACCTTTTCAAATAGTTCCATACCTTGGATTTATTTGAGACAAACTTAAAACATTCACTATAATATGAGACATTCATTACAAGAGTATATGTCAAAAGTTAGAAACAAGCATAGAAATCTTAATTTAAACAAAAATGTTAATTTTTATCAACTGTTTACTTTCGTTTAAATTATGATTATGTGTTCATTCTTTTGCTCATTAGCAAGTTTGACTATTTTGAATAATGGGTTCAATACTTCATCAAATAATATCTTGGTTGGTTTCTCATTTTCACAAAATCATTTGGTGGGATTAATTAATTAATTTTTTTTTTCATTTTGCATCTCATTTCAAAATAAAAATAATAATAAAAAAAGAATCATCTATCATTTGTTTGATTTTGTGAAAACCCAAAATTAATATGTTTCTCCTCTCCATCAACTTGAAGCTTCTAGAATTTTAAGATCATATTTGAAAGAAAAATATAAACAATGTTTTTTTTATAATTTATCTAGTTAATTTAAATTCAGTTTTGATTTTATTGTTCTAGATATTGTTTTATTCACAATTTTTAGGTTATTAATTTATGTTTCTTTTTGTTTCACAGGTTTCTATTATCAGTTATTTGGTACATATCTGATCATGGACCGATTTATTATCTAAATACATTCAAGATGATTGATCCAAAAATAATATTGGATTGCTGCAAATAAATTTATGAGCAACAATAGATAAAATTTGGAAAAGCGTCAAGAACATAAATACGATTTTGCGGGACTGATTGCAGCCAAATCGTGATGAATCTGAAGAAATGGTTGAAAACCCATCTCCAAAATGGACCCATTTAGCTTACTCGCAAGAATTTTCTCAAATAAATGCACGATTTGAGAGATATGTGTGTGTCTCTTTACGAGACAAATTTTAGGTGGTGGAAATGATTAGTGACACCCAGACTGTTCATTCATTGTATAAATATATGAGAAAGTTCAAAGCCATGGAATCCAAGAAATTGAGAGGAAGATTTGTATCCTTTCTCTTTTGTATATTATTTCTTTTGTAAACTTTTTTCTTTTCAAATGGAGTAATGGATGGTTGGAATCTTTGGAAGAATGGATGAGTATTTTCAAAGAAGAATATGGAATTTCAGGTTGTTTAATTGCTTTTGTCCTGTGAGTAAAATAGTTTTATTTTTATTATAATATATTCATATTCTTTGAATAATTGATTATGCATTGATTTAAATTAGCTTTAGTTTATTTTATCAATACATGGTTAATTGCTATCATTAATATATTAATTTTTTCAATCTTTAAGAGTCTATTATCACAAAAGTTCTTCTTGGACCATATGATGAACATATTTTGTTGAAACTATATGAGAAAACATTTTACTCTTTGGCTTTTGTGTTTTTGTAGATTGTGCAATGTTAATATTGTTTCTCATATAATTTATGAATATGAAACTTTATTTGTATTGAACTAGCTTTAGACTGTTCTGCATATATTTTTTCATATTATGTTTTCATTTATATGGTTCATTATCTTTTGGTTTAGTTTATATCTGTGACTAATCATCTATTCAAGTATTTTGAGTTTACATCCGATGCTAGATAGTTGGTAACATCATTCCTGAGAATTGAAATTTATGTCATTTTCAGTTATTGGACATTTCAAGGTCACAAGATATATAATTATTTGTCTTTTTGTCATTATAAACTCGCTCCAGAATATGAAACACTTCTTTGAATTTCTTTAGGAAGTATTATGCTTGCTTTTGTCATAGTTTTACACTTGACACAGGTTAAGAGGAGCTTATACAAATACAGAGAGATGAATTTAGCTTAGTATTGCTGATTAGTGAGAGGTTAGTAGGTGCATTGTTTTCTTTTATTCATATTTGTTTATATATGAATGAGATGATGATTGCATTAATTAGCTTTAACTGTTTCTGTGTCATTGTTTCAATTGTATTTTCTTAGCATTTATTAGTTTAAAATCTTTAAACATTAAAAAAAGAAAAAAGATTTTTGTTCTTACTTTATCTTATTTTGAAACATTATTATGAACATTCATTTTCGCAAGATTTGAAGTAAACCTTGTAAATTGTATATAGATTGTTTATAATCATTTGTGTATTCATGTTTCTTTTTAATAAACATTAGTAAGTAATATATCATTTGTTAGAATCATAGCTTTAGATTAATTTATTTCTTTTACTGTTTTTGGGACTTTGGTTGGCCAACAAAGCCATTAAACCTATCGGGTCATTTCATTCCAAACGACTTGGGTTATTTAGACAACCTCGGTCTGTATTTGACCTTCCAGTTGATGGTGTGTAACTTACGCCTATCAAAAAATGGCACTAGAAGGAGGGGCGAGGTAATTTTAATGATTAAATGTTTCACCCCTCAACCTGTCATAATTCCAGATTTATAAATTCTTCTTCTGTGTCATCTTGAAATGCACTAGAAGGTAGGCTAGACTGACAAGCCAGCGTTGCATGAGTCTTTGTTTTGAATGTATTTAATTTCACATGGCTCCCCAAATCACTGTGTTGGAACTTGCTTTTCACTTCTCATTACCCGATATTCCCAATGAGACAGTCTCTCGCTTGTCCAAACTCACCTTTGATGGTTGGGAGAATGTGTCTACAAAAGACTATCTTAACAAGTTTTGGTGTAAATGCATCAAGCATGATATTTCTGATTTAAAGGTTTTATGTAGATTGTTCACTTTTACTTTCAGGGGTCGGATTAAACATTGGTTTGAGTCTTTTCCAGCATATCATATTATTGATTGGTTTCAGTTTGTAGATGAATTTTTAGATAATTTTGAAAACTGTGATTACAATCAATTATGTGAAGAATTTCAGACTTTACTAATCAATGACAATTCATCTCTAGAAGGCTTTTCAACAAGAATCCATCATGTTCTCTGTAAATTTAATCTTGATGACATGTCATTTGTACTAAATCTCCTCTATGATGCTTGTGTCCCTTTCATCTAGTCATATTCAATCACGAATGATGAATTGGTTACAAATCCTATCACTCAATTGTGAGAAGAATTTTGTTCGCAAGATGAGAGGAATCCATCTAAAAATTTTGAACAAGCAAGGGAGGTAGAACCTATTGAAAATGATCTTACTGACAATCAAATTGGGGTTTCCTCTGAATCATTGTATACTCAGTCCTCGACCATTGTGGAAGAAGATTTGATGTTGGGTCAAGGTGAATGTCCATATTCTTCTAACTCTTGCTCTAATCAGTACTTAAATTCAGTTATTGAAGAACACTTAGGTGATGAAAAATATCTTAAGCATTCTAACATTCCAATGAAACTGATTAGAGATGTAGATTTGCAATTGGAAGAAGAAACCTTAAACCTTCATCCAGAAATCATACCTTATCCACATGAAAGATTAGATGTTTGTTGTTTTTCATAAAAGTTTTCAATTATCTATCATACAAGAGACAAATTTAGATGATCATATTATGTTGAAGAATTTATCACCAAAATAGAGTGAAATTTTTAATGAAAGTGAAGAAGAATGTCTTCAGAATACAAATATCATAGCTCAAGAGATTATTTTCATGTGTTCATTTATGATTAGTTTTATTCTTTATATCATGATCTCTTCTTAGATTTTGGTGGACTTGATACTTTATCCATGGTATCTTTTTTCCGTCACAATCATATATTTTTGATATGCCAAGATTTGGTGAAATTAATTCCAAACATAACATTTATGAGGTCAGATTTGATGCTCTTTCACTTTCATCACTTGCATTGAAAAAAGACATGTTGCAAGATGATTTTACATGATTTATTTTTGAAAAAGACAATGCACTCATTCTTATGGAGTTCGAATATTCTACATTGCATATTCATTCTTTAATTAGTTCGAATTTTAATGTTTATGCAACACATTTTGAAACGATCAATCTCATCAAAGGAAGCATTCAAACCAATAATCTAACTGATGTCATAAATCCTCTTATGATGTGCTCCCAATTGATATATCCATTTCATCAAATTCATAGTTTGCATCCTAATTTTTATGATAGGATCTTAGAATGGATTGAAGATTCGTATCTAAAAAATATTCATAATAAAGATAAAGTGGTTCTTGCTTTGTTTCTACCTAAATATATAGGAAGTAAGAATGACATGATTTTTTTAGATCCTCCATGTGAAGAAATGGATGAACACTTGGAGAATTGTTAAGAGGATGGGGCACTTCAGCCTTGGTTGATGGTTATGTCAGGTCCCCATAATATTGACAAATTTTCCAAACTTACTTACACTCTTTCATGCCATTATGACCCATATCATGACAAGATTTCAAAATGGTTGGAGGATTCATACATCAAGAAGTTTCAAAAAAATGGTAAAGTCATGCTTGTTTTGTTTTTAAAAGAATATATAGGAGGTAAGTATGACATATTTATTTTGTATCTGCAAATACTACATTCTTTTATTCTGATTTTTGATTTTCTATGCCTTGCAGGATTGGAGATGCTCTTGTGGCTGCACTGGAAATACGATTTTACTTAGCGTTTTGATCTATTTAGTAGTTTAGAGTAGGTTTAGGAGTAGGTTTCCTTTAGTTTTATTTTCTTAGTGTTTCTCTTTGTAATAATTATTTATGAACACAAGTGGGCACACCAAGAGAACCATAATATGAATTTTGTCAAGAAAGTCCACCTTAAATCTTTTTCTCTCTTCTTTTTGTTGAATGTTTCTTTTCAAAAACGCAGTATCATCATGAAAATTTTAAATGGAAAGTAAAGAGATAAGTAAATTTGAACTATCAATTCAACCCTAACCCAAGGTACCACGAGCAGGACTGCACTCATATTAGTAAGAATTTTTCTATTTTCTTTTAGTCTCTTTTATTTTTAATAATAATGCTTGGTCAAAGTAATATCTTATGCATCACTATCTCAAGAAAAGAACTTGCCCGCACATGAGATTTTATATGATTTAGTTCTTCCTTTATTTTATAGTGGGATGTTAGTATATCCCAAAGCTCGAGTTTATCTTTGGCCAAAATTGTTTATGAAAGTGTTCTTTTGCTATTTCGATTTTGTTTGTTTTGATATACTTCTGATTTTGAATCCCATTAATAAAATCTGATTCAGTTTGTTGTGAGTTAGTTTTTTTATTTTTTTCTTTCTTTGACTGAACCTTCTTCTTGTCTGTCTTTTTGAATAATTATATTTCTGATCAAAGAGAAATTGTTGAATGAAGCATTCATTTCAAGATTTATGTTTTTGAAGGCAATTTGAAACAATTTAAACAGTTTCTGATGTTAAGGTTCAACTCAGATATTTGATTTGTAAGTTAGTTGAGTATTATGAAATCCTAAACGGTCTTTGTCAGAGTATTACCCCTGAAATGTGTCAAGATCTTTGGGAATTACGATTATCCTTAGACTTTTTACACCGTCCACATTCTTAAGGAATCACTTTTAAGTGGTTCTCCATTCTCTAGATGATTTCTTAAATGAAATCTAAAATTTCTAAACCATGATAAAACTTCTAGTTCTAAAAGCAAATAAAAAAAATATGATTAATTGTTCACCTGTATTGCAATTAACCTCCAGTATCACCCCGCTCCCTTTGTCATCAATAAATATATAATTGTATTATTATTTAAAAGTGGCATAAGAGGGTTGGAAGCACTTAAGTTTGGGAAGTGTGTGTAAATCCGTCGGGGTACTGAACAGGCTTGTTGGCAATGGGTAAATGCACACATGATACAAAGACAACTTCATCAGTGTACTGAAAAGGCCTGCTGGAAACGAAGCAATGTCGGATCGAGAGGTAGCATGCATATGCTTTTAAATTATCTTTTATGGAAGTATACATCATGTGGATACAACTATTGGATGGGATTAAAGCATTTGAGTGGGTTAAATGAAATCCATGTCGAGGCTATGGACGCCTATTGGCAGTAGTGGCTCTGTCAACGGTATTGAAGTTCTTTTATAAACATCATGACTATTTGATTAAAACACAACTTTAGGTTATAATCCACTGTAAAATCATTATTTAATTCTTTTCTGATACATTTCTATAAATCTGAGCTACTCTATAAATCAAAACCCCGAACTTTGATGTGCATGTGCGCTATCTCATTGCCACGTCACCTCCTCTCTCCACTCTATCGGGAATCGCGGGATCGCGATTTATCCATTCACAATTCCTTTGTAGTGGAAAGTCCCAAATGTCGAACCCCGATCTCTCGAGATCTCACGCCACCTGTCCCGTGGAAATCAACGGTTCCTACTGATTCGGGAAATCGCTACTCGCGATTTTGACGAGTATGAGCTCTCACCTCATCAAACGCTGAAGAACGAACCCTGATACAACGCCACCTGTATTCCACTAGCCTCTGGGGTCCCATGCTGCCACATCCTCTTCGGGATTTCGCGGATCGCGAATCCGCAATGCAAGAATTCCTTGACGTCGAGAACCCCGATTTTCCGAATCTCGATTCCTCGAACCACGACTCCTAGGGATCCTTTGACGCGTGTCCCACAAATCGACGGGTGTGATTATATCGAGGAATCATAGGTCGCGATTTCAACGACCGCAATTCTTTTGCATCGCAAAACCCCGAACCCCGATCTTACGATGCTACCTGTCAATACCTCTTGGTGAGGCCTAACACCTTGACACCTGTCTCCCCCTTGTGCTATCAGGAAATCGCGATTCGGGAATTCGCGTTTCCTGATGCACAAGACCAAAGTCCTTGCAAAACCTCAAACTCCGACTCCTCAGGATCTTGCGCCACGTGTCCCCGTTCGGATCGACGGCTCCCGTCGAATCGGGAGATCACAACTCGCGATTTCATGAGGTGTAAAACTCTTACCTCGCCAACCCCCGAACGCCAAACCACCGAAGCCCAATGGACCTTTATCCTTCCTCGCCTGTGCTTACGGGTTATCTCCCGCGCAACTCCTCCACGATCTGACGGTCCTCGGGATTTCGCAAAACTTCACTGGAATTACACGTCGTCGATTCTCTTCCTCTTGAGAATCCTCCAGCTTCCAAGCTTTCCCTTGGTTCAAATCTCTCCCAGGCCTGTTCCTACGATGCTTGCAAGGAACTACCCCTCTTGATATTTGTCTCTCTCTGACTCCTTCAAAGACTTCTCACGCTCTTCCTGTGCTCGACTTCCAAGAGCTCTCAAAGCGTTGAAGTCGTCTAGACCTGTGCAATCCTGCTAACAGCAGTCCAGTCTTCCTTCTCTTAGACTCGGCTCTGAGACTTCAATTCGACCTGCACTCACCTGCACGGTTCGAATAACCCAACTCAACTCGAGTCGACGAGAATAAGGACTTCACGGTTGAACCTCCTCGATGCGCTCTAAGCGGAGGAATTCGACTGCACTCTATGCAGGAATATCCTGGTTCGAACAGTGAAACAATTGGAACTTATTCCATCATTCTCTCAGGTTACAAGCCTGATATGCAATCACGTACGCAGCATATAGAAGATAAGCATATAAAGAAGCAAGTATGCAACAAAATAATATCAACAACACACAGAGATCAAACACATCCATGGGATTGAAACCACAATCTTTCTTCTATTAGTTCAATCTGTACATGGGTGTTCTTCACAAGTTCTCTGCTCTGCTCTCTCTTGCTCTTCTCTGCTAATGCTGGATAATGATCAATTACACAAGGAGGGTGCCTATATTCGTTTTCCCTCCTGGAAAATGAAACTGTCTAATCTACAACTAACCCTATCTACCAGCATTTAAAACTGTTAAATGCCTTCTTATCTACATTACATTACGAGTGCATTTCATATGAATGCATTCATTCAAACGACGACACAACAATATTTTCAAAGAAATTCAAAAAGGTATGCGCGGGTGTTGTCCAACTATTCTTCTCTTTCCTCCACACTGGCTCGCTTGATGAAGTCGTAGATGCTCCTGCATCATACTCCTCGGCTCAAAATATTTCATGGGCTCCTGTCCATGAGCTCCCGCACACTATGCCCATGCTTCTGTATAATGGCCTCTGTCTCCCAGCCGGCATCCTCCACTGGGTGGTTCTTCCATTTTACCAGGTATTCAAAATATTGTTTCCTCCTGGTCTTCCTGCCTACTCTCTTGTCTAGTATGCACTCCATCTGAGGCTTCTGTGCCATTGACAACTGCTTCTGCCATTGGATGGCTGGTTCCTCAACACTTCCAGCTCCTGCATCTACGGCCTTATATGGGTATAGGTACGAGACATTAAATATCGAAGATATCTCGATGCCCTCTGGCAACTCAAGTTCATATGCATTCTCGCCGAATTTCTTCAGGATTTGGCACGGCCCAATTTTCTTCATCTTGAGCTTGTTATATGTTCCCCTAGGGAACCTTTCTTTCCTCAGGTGCGCCAGAACCATGTCCCCAACTTCAAAATGAAGTTTCCTTTTTCTCTGATCGGCTCTGCGCTTGTACTCTTTATTGGACTTTTGCAGTCGTTGCTTCACTTGTGTGTGAAGTTCTTGCATTGCTTCAGCAAATTCTTCAGCCCTCGCGCTGCTAGTCTCAGCCTGTTCTGACTCCCTGAGCTCAAAAACTCCCCTCGGCTGTGTCCCATACAAAATCTGAAATGGGCTCTTACCTGTACTTCGATTCACCGAATCATTGTACGCGAATTTTTCCTGGGGTAAGATCTGATCCCAACTACTGTGATGCTCCACCATTAGGCTCCTCAACAGATCCCTTAAGCTTCTGTTGACTACTTCCATCTACCCATCTGTCTGCGGATGGTAAGCAGAGCTGAATGCCAAGTCAGTCCCCAACTTTTTCCACAACGTCCTCCAAAAATGACCTATGAACTTGGTATCCCGATCCGAGACTATACTTCTCGGCAATCCATGCAATCGGACAATCTCTTTGAAAAATAAATTGGCGATGTGGGTTGCATTGCTAGTCTTATGACGCGGAATCAAATGTGCCATCTTCGAGAATCTGTCCACCACAACAAAGATGGAATCAACTCCTCGCTGTGTTCTCGGTAAACCTAACACAAATTCCATGCTAATGGCTTCCCATGGCCTTTCAGGTATAGGCAACGCCTGATATAACCCTGTGTTCTATTTTCTGCCCTTCGCGTTTTGACAAATTCTGTATCGGTCAACAAATCGCTTCACATCTGCACACATGCCTGGCCAAAAATATGATTCGCTCAGCTTGGCGAATGTTTTGTCATGTCCGAAATGACCTGCTAAGCCCCCACTGTGCTTCTCCTTTACCAAATTCTCTCTCATAGAGCAATCTGGAATGCACAATTGATTGCCTTTGAACAACAATCCATCCTGGATCAGGTAGTCAATCCACGGGCTCCTATCCCTGAGAACTGGGTTCTCGGCTGCCTCGTATGCCTCGCCAAAGTCTGCGTCACCTGCATACATATCCTTTAGATTTTCAAAACCCAAGGTTTTGACCCTAAATTCCTGCAGCAACAAGCATTTCCTGCTCAAGGCATCAGCTACCTTGTTCGCAGTCCCCGAAATGTGCTTGATCACGAATGTGAAATTTTGCATGTACTCCACCCACTTTGCATGCTTCTGATTCAGCTTCTCTTGCTGACT
>ML777655.1:743964-785072 GCA_009831015.1 Picea engelmannii | reverse complement strand
CTCACTTCCGGCTTCACTTCCTTATCCTTTACCAGATGCAAGGTATGTGATTTCCCATCCTTCTCCAAGGTATAGGTGTTCATCCTTCCGTCATGAACCACATTTCTGTCAAACTGCCATGGTCTTCCCAATAATACATGACAAACATCCATGGGTATAATGTCACACAGAATTTCATCCCTATATTCACCCATTTTAAAATTGACCAAGCATTGTTTTGTAACACATACCTGGTGTCCTTTCTGCAACCATGACACTTTGTATGGACTTGGGTGTATGTGCGTCTCCAGTGCCAATTTCTCCACCATCTCATTTGAAACGAGATTGTTGGTGCTCCCACTATCCACTATGACCTTGCATTTCTAGCCCTTGGTATTGCAAGTCGTCCGGAACAGTCTGCATCTTTGCGCTGTGTCCTCCATCTCTTTCTCGGGTTTCAAGAGAACTTTATGCACTGTTAGTGACTTCCCACTTCCAGTGTCTTCATCTTCAACATCACGCCTCTGCGCCTCAACAACATGAGCATTTCCTCTGTCCATCTTCCTCTCTGGACAGTCAATGGCCTTGTGTCCGTCTTTCCCACATGTAAAACATGTGATAACTCCTCCACGGCCTCTTCCTCTACCCCGGGTACGAGGAAAAGTGTTGGTGTCAGCATATCCTCCTTGCTGATCCCCTTGCTGCCTCCTCAGCTCAGAAATTTGTTGCCTCTGCTGTGAGGTTCCACCTCTTTCAGCTTTTCCATGAGGCCTCTTCCAATCCTCCTTGGGTTTTTGCGTTCTCTCTTGGGCAACTGCTTTGCCTCTGGGTTGGCTTCTGCCTCGCCCTCGCTGTCCCTGCTTGCGGCTCAGCTTCTCCTCAGCTTTCAAAGCCATCTGGTATGATTCCTCAACTGTTCGGATGGTAACCATACTTAATTCATCCTGAATTTCATACCTGAGACCATTCAGGTATCTCGCCACCTTTTCGTCATCACTCTCCCGATGACCAGCTCGGATGTTGAGCCTGTATAACTCCTCGGTGTACTCTTTCACCGTCATCAACTTCTGCCTCAGGTTCTGCATCCACCTGAACAGAGTGATCTGATAGTCTCTGGGGATGAATTTCGCTTTCATCTTAGCGATCATCCTATCCCAGCTCTTTATCTTCTATTTTCCTTTGGAACGCCTGTCCGCCTACAACTCATCCCACCATAAGGATGCATGTCCTTTTAGCTTGGTAACAGCATGCCTTAT
This sequence comes from Picea engelmannii, assembly GCA_009831015.1. Lineage (NCBI taxonomy): Eukaryota > Viridiplantae > Streptophyta > Pinopsida > Pinales > Pinaceae > Picea > Picea engelmannii. The sequence goes on along the minus strand of ML777655.1, from coordinate 783,837 downwards.
TTTCTTTTCTTCTTCGATATCTTCGTAATCAAAGTATGTATCCAATGCTCAGATCCAATCCAGCAATTCCTCTACATCTAGACTTCCCTCATAGATGGGAATGTCCATCTTCGTCTTCGAGCTCATCCTCGAAATGGGTCTAATCAGTCTTTCGGTTGATGCATCCTCTGCCGCGACTTCTTCAGCATCGTGTCCAGCTTCCTCTTCAATCTCGGGATCACTGAACTTTGCTGCACCAACACCACGTCTCTGGGTGGTCTCCATTTCTTCAAGTCTGGCTTGGATATCTCTCATCTCTCGCTCTATCTCAGCATTTCCTGCTGGCCTACCCCTTCTCCGGGCATCCCTGTCTTCATGATCAGGGGATTGCCTTTCTCTTCTGGGCGGCATGGTGAAATCTGCTTCTCTCTGCTACCTGAACAAAGAGAGCTCCACAACCTGCTCTGATACCACTTGATGCAACCTGCCTCGATGGCACGACCGCTCTCCAAGACCTTCTTCACACAGGCCCGAAGAGTCAAAGGATTCTTCCGACTCCGCTTGGGAGTTCTCAATACCCACAGCTAACTCCTCGGCGATCCCCCCTGTTCTTGTCGGGAAATCAGACTTCGTGATTTCACGAATCCCGTTGACACAATACTCGTGCAAATCAAAACCCCGAATCCTGAACTCCGATGTGCATGTGTGTTATCTCCTTGCCACGTCACCTCCTCTCTCCACTCTATCGGGAATCGCGGGATCGCGATTTCTCCGTTCACAATTCCTTTCCAGTGGAAAGTCCCGAATGCTGAACCCCGATCTCTCGGGATCTCACGCCACCTGTCCCGTGGAAATCAATGGTTTCTACTAATTCGGGAAATCGCTACTCGCGATTTCGACGAGTATGATCTCTCACCTCATCAAACGCCAAAGACCGAACCCCGATACAACGCCACCTGTATTCCACTAGCTTCCGGGGTCCCACGCTGCCACGTCCTCTTCGGGATTTCGCAGATCGCGAATCTGCGATGCAAGAATTCCTTGACGTCGAGAACCCTGATTTTATGAATCCCGATTCCCCAAACCATGACTCCTAGGGATCCTTTGACGCGTGTCCCACAAATCAACGGGTGTGATTATATCGAGGAATCACAGGTCGCGATTTCACCGACCGCAATTCTTTTGCATTGCAAAACCCCGAACCTCGATCTTACGATGCTACCTGTCAATACCTCTTGGTGAGGCCTAACGCCTTGACACCTGTCTCCCCCTCGTGCTATCAGGAAATCGCGATTTGGGAATTCGCTTTTCCTGATGCACAAGACCACAGTCCTTGCAAAACCCCGAACTCCGACTCCTCAGGATCTTGCGCCATGTGTCCCCGTTCGGATCGACGGCTCCCGTCGAATCGGTAGATCGCAACTCGCGATTTCACGAGGTGTAAAACTCTTACCTAGCCAACCCCCGAACGTCGAACCACCGAAGCCCGATGGACCTTTATCCTTCCTCGCCTGTGCTTACGGGTTATCTCCCGCGCAACTCCTCCACGATCTGACAGTCCTCGGGATTTCGCAAAACTTCACTGGAATTACACGTCGTCGATTCTCTTCCTCTTGAGAATCCTCCGGCTTCCAAGCTTTCCCTTGGTTCAAATCTCTCCCAGGCCTGTTCCTACGATGCTTGCAAGGAACTACTTCTCCTGAGCTTTGTCTCTCTCTGACTCCTTCAGAGACTTCTCACGCTCTTCCTGTGCTCGACTTCCAACAGCTCTCAAAGCGTTGAAGTCGTCTAGACCTGTGCAATCCTGCTAACAGCAGTCCAATCCTCCTTCTCTTAGACTCGGCTCTAAGACTTCAATTCGACCTGCACTCACCTGCATGGTTCGAATAACCCAACTCAACTCGGGTCGACGAGAATAAGGACTTCACGGTTGAACCTCCTCGACGTGCTCTAAGCGGAGGAATTCGACTACACTCTATGCAAGAATATCCTAGTTCGAACAGTGAAACAATTGGAACTTATTCCCTCATTCTCTCAGGTTACGAACCTGATATGCAATCACGTACGTAGCATATAGAATATAAGCATATAAAGAAGCAAGTATGCAACAAAATAATATCAACAACACACAGAGATCAAACACATCCATGGGATTGAAACCACAGTCTTTCTTCTATTAGTTCAATATGTACATGGGTGTTCTTCACAAGTTCTATGTTCTTCTCTCTCTTGCTCTTCTCTGCTAATGCTGGATAATGATAAATTACACAAGGAGGGTGCCTATATTCGTTTTCCCTCCTGGAAAATGAAACTGTCTAATCTACAGCTAACCCTATCTACCAGCATTTAAAACTGTTAAATGCTTTCTTATCTACATTACATTACAAGTGCGCTTCATATGAATGCATTCATTCAAACGACGACGCAACAATCTTTTCAAAGAAATTCAAAAAGGTATGCGCGGGTGTTGTCCAACTATTCTTCTCTTTCCTCCACGCTAGCTCGCTTGATGAAGTCGTAGATGCTCCTGCATCAACTATAATATGAGACATTCATTACAAGAGTATATGTCAAAAGTTAGAAACGAGCATAGAAATCTCAATTTAAACAAAAACGTTAATTTTTATCAACTGTTTACTTTCATTTAAATTATGATTATGTGTTCATTCTTTTTCTCATTATCAAGTTTGACTATTTTGAATAATGGGTTCAATACTTCATCAAATAATATCTTGATTGGTTTCTCATTTTCACAAAATCATTTGGTGGAATTAATTAATTAAATTCTTTTTTCATTTTGCATCTCATTTCAAAACAAAAATAATAATAATAAAAGAATTATCTGTCATTTGTTTGATTTTGTGAAAACCCAAAATTAATATTTTTCTCCTCTCTATCAACTTGAAGCTTCTAGAATTTTAAGATCATATTTGAAAGGAAAATATAAACAATGTTTTTTTTAGAACTTATAGTTAGTTTAAATTTATTTTTTATTTTATTGTTCTAAATTTTGTTTTATTCACAATTTTTAGGTTATTAATTTAGATTTCTTTTTGTTTCATAGGTTTCTATTATCAGTTATTTGGTACAGACCTGATCATGGCCTGATTTTATTATCTAAATACGTTCAAGATGATTGATCTAAAAATAATATTGGATTGCTGCAAATAAATTTATGAGCAACAACAAATAAAATTTGGAAAAGTGTCAAGAACAGACAGATTATTTTGTGGTACTGATTGCAGCCAAACCATGAGGAATATGAAGAAACACTTGAAACCCCATCTCCAAAATGGACCCATTTAACTTTAACGCGAGAATTTTCGCAAACAAATGTACGATTTGAGAGATATTTTGGTCTCTTTACGAGACAAATTTCAAGTGGCATAAATTATTAGTGACACCCAGAGTGTTCATTCATTGTATAAATATATGAGAAAGTTCAGAGCCATGGGATCCAGAAAATTGAGAGGAGGATTTTTGTCCATTCTCTTTTGTATATCATTTCTTTTGTAGACTTATTTATTTTCAAATGGAGTAACAGATGGTTGGAATCTTTGGGATAATGGACGAGTATTTTCAAAGAAGAATATGAAATGCATGTTGCTTAATGGATTTTGTCCTATGAGTGAAATGGTTTTATTTTCATTATAATATCTTCATATTCTTTGAATAATTGATTACGGATTGATTTAAATTATCTTTAGTCTGTTTTATCAATACATGGTTAATTGATATCATTTATATATTAATTTTTTCAATCTTTAAGAGTCTATTATCCCAAAAGTTCTTCCTGGACCATATGATGAACATATTTTGTTGAAACTATATGAGAAAACAATTTACTCTTTGGCTTTTGTGTTTTTGTAGATTGTGCAATGTTAATATTGTTTCTCATATAATTTCTGAATATGAAACTTTATTTGTATTGAACTAGCTTTATACCGTTCTGCATATAATTTTTCATGTTATGTTTTCATTTATATGGTTCATTATCTTTTGGTTTAGTTTATATCTGTGATTGATCATCTATTCAAGTATTTTGAGTTTGCAGATGATGCTAGATAACTGGTAACATCATTCCTTAGAATTGAAATTTCTTTCATTTTCAGTTATTGGACATTTCAAGGTCACGAGATATATAATTATTTGTCTTTCTGTCGTTATAAAATTGCTCTAGAATATGAAAGACTTCCTTGGATTTATTTAGGAAGTATTATGCTTTCTTTTGTCATAGGTTTATACTTGACACAGGTTAAGAGGAGCCCATACAAATATAAAAAAATGAATTTATCTTAGTATAGCTGATCAGTGAGAGGTTAGTAGGTGCATTGTTTTCTTTTATTCAGATTTGTTTATATATGAATGAGACGATGATTGAATTAATTAGCTTTGATTGTTTCTGTATCATTGTTTCAATTGTATTTTCTTAGTATTTCTTAGTTTAAAATCTTTAAACATTAAAAAAAACAAAAATATTTATGTTCTTACTTTATCTTATTTTGAAACATTATTATGAACATTCATTTTCACAAGATTTAAAGTAAACCTTGTAAATTGTATATAAATTGTTTATAATCATTTGTATATTCACGTTTCTTTTTAATAAACATTAGTAAGTAATATATCATTTGTTAGAATCATAGCTTTAGATTAGTTTATTTCTTTTACTGTTTTTAGAACTTTAGTTGGCCAATAGAGCCATTAAACCTGTCAGGTCATTTCATTCCAAATGGCTTGGGTTATTTAGACAAACTCTATCCGGATATGACCTTCCAGTTGATGGTGTGTCATTTACGTTGGTCAACACACCCTCTGAATTGAACTATATAGTTACTGAGAAAGAGTTCCTTGCATTAGTTCATGATATTAATAAATTTACACACTACATTACAGGGTATGAGGTCTTCGTTCACACTGATCACTCATCCATTAGATATCTGATGAATAAACCAATCACTAATGGAAGGGTTACCATGTGGCTACTCTTATTACAAAAAATTAATATCATTCTATTGCATAGACCTGGTAGGGAAAATGTTGTTGTAGATTTCCTTTCTAGAATCCATAATGAAGGTGATTTAATTCATGTTCATGATAATTTCCCAAACGAGCATATTTTCGCAATATCTACTAAATCTCCTTGGTTTACAGATATTTCCAATTACTTGGTCGTAAGAAAGTTACATCAACATCTTTCTACAAAAGAGAAGCAAAAGATCATCAAACTCAGTGCCACTTACTCATGGATTGGTGGAGAAATTTTTCGTACTGGACCTAATATTATAATTAGGTTGTGTGTATGAGAATATGAAATATTTGGCATATTGAAGGCATGCCATGATGAACCATGTGGAAGCCATTTTGTTGAAAAATGAATTGCATACACAATCTTTCGTCTAGTGTATTATTGGCCTGCTATTTTCACAGATGCCAAGAAATACATTAGAATATGTGACAACTGTCAATGGATGGGTAGAACAGTACAAACATATGAGATGCCTCTACAAAATTATGTACTTATAGAACCTTTTGAAAAGTGGGCTTTATATTTTGTATGGCCTATTTTTCCAATGTCTAGAAAGAAAAGGTATATTTTGGTATGTATTGATTATGTCACTAAATGGGTAGAAGATAAAAATCTCTTACATGCTAATGAACAATATGTTGTATACTTTTTATTTGAGGACATATTTACTAATTTTTCGTGTCCCAAGAGAAATTGTGACAGATCAAAGTACCCAATTTACTTCAAATCTTGTCCAGAAAATCATGGAGCAATATAAGATCAAGCATCGGAAGTCATCCCCTTGTCATCCACAAGACAATGTGTAGGTGGAATCCACAAACAAAGTACTTGAATCTATCTTGACCAAAAATTTTCAGTTACAACACTGAGATTGGGAAGATTGGAATTCAGAGACACATTGGGCCTATCAGACCAGATGGAGGAACACCATTAGAAATACACTATGTGAGCTTTTTTATGGGAAGAAAGTTTTGTTTCCTATTGAATTTAAAATTAAAACTTTCATAACAAAAACCAATATTGGGATGGATATTTCAAAGACACAACAATAGAGATTGTTACAACTTAATGAATTGAACGAGATCCAACAAGTTGCAATTCAGCAAACTACCACTATTTAACAACAAAGATCAAAATGGCATGATAAATTCATCAAGAAGAAGAAATTCAAACTACGTGACTGAGATGTCTTATTTTATTCTAGATTTAAAAATTTCAAGGGCAAGCTTAGCACTCATTGGTTAGGGCCCTATGAAATAGAGACAATATTTAACAATGGAGCAGTCAATATTAAAACTACAGATGATGAAGGCATTTCTTTTCTAATGAATGGGAAAAGATTTAGTAAGGGAATTTATTCCCCTACTCCTACCTTAGGTTGATTCTTTTTCATTTTTGTGACAAAAATATAAAAAATAAAAATAAAGAAAGAAAGAAAAAAATTAAAGTAAATAAAAAATAAGTACAGTCTCAAAAATGTTAGTCAATTTTATTTATTGAGAATTTTGTTACATTAAATCATTGACCTCAGAATGTAAAACATATGAAGTGCATGCAATGTATATGCATGAATTTAGTTTTCTTTTTGTTTTGTTGAAAATCACTTACTTGCTAATCTAATAAACCAAATCTTAACTTATGAGAAAGATATCACAATTCTAAAAATTAACTAGTTATTGCAATTCAAGAAAATGACACGGATCGGATTTTACTCATTTAGTAAATCATGAATCAATAAAAAGGATTTCTTGTTTCATATTTCTACTGATGAAGCTTGTAAATGAAACAATTAACTAATGAATTAGATGCACAATCAAACATGTATCTTCACACTATATGAATGAAAATTCTGCAACATCAAACTTAAGATCAAATTCAATTAGCTAATGTAGAAATAAAGAAGCAACTTATCCTAACACACGAGGCCCTCCTAGCTTGGTTCCACACTGCTAGACTAAGTTTCTAAAGTAATGACTTTAAACTTAAATTAAAAATATGAATTCATTCACAAAATACACAGGTAGAGAATAATTGAATCAACAACAACAAATTGTATTAAGTCTTAGAATGTATCTCATACAAAAGTCAATAGTGTCCTCTATATAGAGGCACTGGGTATTTATAAAATTCAAAAGAAAGAGTTGTTGGATATCATTATGCTATTCTATTACATAGCAATCTATATCTCTGGTTTCTAGAAAGGAGGAACAAGAATGTTAGGTCCACGTTTGAGAAATTTATGGTTCCACGCATGAATTTATCAAACTACCTAATGATATAATATCTAGTAATTTCATTGAACTAATTCACAGCTAAACTTGGACCATGTTATACTCTTCCTCTTGGTGCTGACCATGCCTTTGACTTTACTCCACTACTGACTTGGAATTAGTTGGAGGAGACCAGATAGATGGAAAAGATTAAGAACCCGATTTTCTATCTCATCCAACTCATATTTTCGTTGCTCCATACATGTAACTATATGAACTTGCAATTCAACTATAGAATTAGGTAATGGATACAAAATATCCATGTTTTTGTAGCTTATCAATTTTAGAATACTTTTACAAAAGAAATTAATGAAATTATAAAAAGAAATGGACTTTTACGTGGTTTAATCCTTTGTAACCTCAAATCATGATTATATGAAAAGCTTGTGTAATGGATTGTGGAAATGACAGGTAACTAGGACTGAAGTAGATAGGAAAATATCAAAAAGCAATGACAAAAGAGTTATTTCTTGGGCTCAACATTATGGCTATGTGATTGTTGTGTCTATAAAATATTGGATTCTTTGATAGGGCTATTATGGACTAATTATCGCAGAATATTGTTGTTCCCTCTTGTTTCCCCTAATTCAAATTTAATATTATCATTATTAACCATGAAAATTGACAAGTTGATTTGTTTTCTTCCACATACTCCACTTCTGCTGTGGAAAGTGACACAATGATTTGTTTCTTTCAATCCCATAAAATAGATCCTGATGCAATTTGGAGAACATATTCAGATGTTCTCTTTCGACCATCTATATTTCCTCCCCAATCACTATCATTGTACTCAACTAAATCAAAGTTATTTGCTGCAATATACGAGATTCCATGGATTTCGATGCCATTCAAATATCTTCAAATTATTTTTCCTACTTGCAAGTGTAACGTCACCAATTTTAATCCCGACAAATTTATAATGTAATTATGCAAACATTAATTAGGCTAGTGAGCATATATGTGTTTTCCTAAAGAACCTATATGGATTAATATGGTTGAGGGCCGAGATATGTATTTTGTACATTATATTCATTAATAAAAATAATAATTGTTAGTTGCAATACGAGAGGACGACAACAATGGGGGGCTATGATTCCACAAGAGAGGGGGCTAAAGGGGGGCCAAGGGGTTACCCATTTATATTAGTTAAATCCATTCACATATTAATGTTTACCTCATTTGAAATATCAAAAGAGATATTATATTGATGTAAGAGTGGTTGGTGGGAAAGTCTTCTCACTAATTTATGACAGTTGGGTTGTGTACAACTATTTTTGAGAAATGTGAAAGTCAAGCTTGCATAAGAAGAAAAGGAAATTCAAATGGGTTATTGGGACATTTTTACAAGTTTGTTTTTGGGACAACAAGGGGGATTTGGGTGCTAGAGAGAGAAACATCCATGTTGTGCTTGAAGATAATGATTAAAGGGTTGATTTTACACTAAAATTGTGAGTTCTGTGCCTATAAAACAAGTTCTGAGCCTATGGTGCATTTTCCTATTGAGGAAATAGATCAAGATCCTTTGGAAGGTTGTTGTGAGCACTTCAATTTATAGTTGAGAATTCTTGGAGTCCCTAGCTAAGAGATTTCTTGGCCGACCATGTGCATTAGAGACCTGGATGGAATTTGTAAGGCCCAAGGAACTACATGGAAGAGAAAGGGGATCTCATTCCTTGGGTTGTGCAGGTTGAAGGGAAAAAGAGTTGTCTGATTGGAATTCTTGTAGGAGTTAGTAACTTGATAATTGAGTTGTTGAGTGTGTGGAAAGTGGAAAAGAGGGCCATAATTCCTTTTGGACTCATAGCCTCATCTCGGGGGTGGCTTGTTGTTGAGAGAAAATGAACAACAAGCCTATGGATGGGAGGAGTTCTCTTCATATGCAACCAATTAATTCATCTATTTGAAGACAAGTTTTTGTTATCTTTTATCATGTTTATTTCACTATAAAAATGAATATTGAATGATGTGTTTGTTGTGTGATTAATGGATGCATTCACATTTTATAAATGTTAATAATTGCATGAGTAATTTAATTAGCATGTTGCTTACTGTAAATTTTATTTGTATGAGAGAAAAATATTTTTGCTAGTAATGGGTATTCTACAATTGGTATCGGAGCTCAAGGTTGCAACATCAGATTTGTACGGGTTTGCTAGAAACATTAATAGAGTTGTTACCTATGCTCAGTTGGGGAAAGTTTGCGAAATCAAACAAAATCCCCTATATTTGGGCATATTTTTAGCTAAAATACACATGAGTATGTCAAGAATTTGAGCTTAGGAAATGGGTTTTGGTCTTGAAGGAAAAAAGGGGTCAAATCCATGGAACCTGCATAGGGTGGTTGGGGAAAATTTTAGTTCACCCAGTAAAAAGGATTGGGGTCAAAATTCCCCTAATTTTAGTTTGTGTTGGGATTTCTTGTTGCAAGGGTTGACTTGGTTGATTAAAGGGTCGAATTTTGCTAGGATCGGTGGAGTTTTTCCCATGAAGCCACATATGAAAGCATGAAATAGTTGCAGGTTTGCGAGCTTGAGAAAAACCAAAAAATTGATGAAATGTTGAAATATTTTATATCAGCGATACAACGTATATTGGCGAAGAAAGATCTTGTGAAGTTGTTGAAACATCGGTGAAGGAATATCTTTACAAGTCACCAAAAAATCAGTGAAGAACACAATTTGGTCAACAAACATCGACGAAGGAATATCTTTCCAAGTCATTGAAACATATATGAAGAAAAAAACTTTGGTGTCTGAAATGTCGAAAAAGGAAGATCTTTCCAAATCAGTGAAGAAAACACTTTGGTCATCGAAACATTGGTGAAGGAAGCTCTTTCCAAGTTTCCAAAATGTCAATGAAGAAAACACTTTTCTTGTTGAAACATCAACAAAGAAAGATATTTCCAAGTCGTCAAGACGTTGATGAAGAAAACACTTTGGTCACCAAAACATTGGTGAAGGAAGATATTTTCAAGTCACCGAAACGTCAGTGAGGAAAGAAGATCATGTTTTGAAACATCATCGAGGAAAGAGGATATAGTGCCAAAAAATCGCCAAGGAAAGAAGATCTTGCTCTGAAATGTCGGTGAGGTAAGAAGATCATGTGTTGAAACGTCGATGAAAAAATATGATCCAGAGATAAAACGTAGGTGAGGAAAGAAGATCATGTTTCGAAAAATCATGAAGGAAAAAGGATAGAGTGGCAAAAAATCACCAAGGAAAGAAGATCCTGCTTTGAAATGCCAGTGAGGTAAGAAGATCATGTGTTGAAACGTCAATGAAAAAATATGATCCAGAGCTAAAACGTAGGCGAGGAAATAAGATCTTGTGTTGAAACGTTGGTTAGGAAGGTGATTTTGGCATTGAAACATCGGCGAGGAATGTTCTTTTGGCACTGAAACATCGATGAGAATAAAATATAATAAAACTGTCGATATAGAAGAGAAAGAGAGAAGAGGAGAAAGAGAAGGGAAGAGAAAGAAAAGGAAAAAAAAAAGAGAAAATAGAAAAGTTTACAAAAAAAAATGTTTTGTCCATAAAAAAATAATTTTAACTCATTTTCAAATGGAATATAAAGTGTATGTCCATTGTGAGGAGAGCTACAAGAGTGTCAATGAGGGCCACTAGTTAATTCTGCTTCAATTTTTGGAAAAAACACAAAATAATGGGTTTTGAAGTTCAAAGTCTTGCTTAATGACCCATACCTAGATTAAGGTGAAATTTTTATAGATGGCTCAAAGAGAAGGGATGAAGATACCCATTTGGGATTGTATAAAAATTCTAAAGGAGTGGGTGTGGAGATGCCCAAATAGGGAAAAATTCACTATTCCCACGAATTTTTGGGGAGAGTTTTGAAATCTTCAAAGGAAAATGGACACCAGATCACCAATCTAGAAAATTGTATTTAGTTGACATTTCACCTACTCGTCAATCTAGAGAACTTTGTCTTGAGGATTTTTTTTTTTCATTTTTACTCTGTTTGGGAGATAGCAATTTTTCGCTAAAATTTTTGGAGAAGATGCAAAAGGAAAATTGGGAAATTGGGATTGATGCAAAAGTTGTAGGGATCCTCAGATATTGGATCTGAGATTTTTTATGTATTCAAAATCAAGAATACTATTAACACCTGATATAAAAAATTTCCTAGTTCTCACTATATTTCTTTCTACAATGGGAGAAAGTTACCCTTCAAGATTTATTATCCCAATGAACAAGCATAGAAAGAGTAAATTTGTCTATTTTAGAGAACCATAACTTTTATCTCTGAAATTAGAACGAGACATGAGGATATCCATTGGAAAAATAATCTAGAGGAAAACATGATAGAAGGACTAAGTTCTTTAATGAATCATTTGGTTGTTTTATAAATCTACAAGAAAAAAGGAAATTGGACTCTCCGAACCATGCAATTCCTCAATGTGAAAGTTTACAAAACAATGTCAATTTTGGAAAAGCATTTCCAGATGTTAGGGATATAGGCCATATGTCAGTATTGGATAAGAAATAACACATATACTCATGAGGGTGCCTATGCAGTGGTGTGAAGACACATTTGGGAGAGTAACAACCTAATAATGGAAAAGGGGATTAATTTTTAATAACAAGGTATTGTTGATGAGCATGGGACACTCAAGTAAAGAGTGTCGTGTCAAGGTATTATTAACAAGAAGATTAGATGTCATGAGTGAAGATTGTGTGGTTATGTTGTAGATTGTAATTCTATGGTCCAATGGACAGGGAAGCAAGGCAAAGCTTGTAGATTTGGTTGAGACAATAAAAATATTTCATAGGGGAGTTTAGAGCTACAAGGAAGGTAGTGAAAAGTGGATAAAAAACTTAGGAAGAACAAAGAAAAATTAGTATTCAGTTGTTCTATTCTTAATGACTTGCACGGGCATGTCAACAAGGATGCTTGCGGAAACATGAAGCCAATAGGTGAAGAATGTCATGAATGGGCATAAAAAGGAAAGGTAAGACTCCATAGCCTTAAAGGTAGAGATGTACTGATAGATACAAATCTTGTTTCAAAAGAGAACACGGATATCAGGAGGTGATGTGTGAATCATATGATGGGTGATTCATTTCTATGTGCAAGCATAATAATGTTTGGAAAACAATTGGAAGCTATGAGTTAGCTACTTTTGTCTAAAATTATTCAAAGAAAAAAATCCACTTATGTTATGAGAGTGCACAGTGAAAACATGATACAAATGAAAATAATTCGTGGGATGGAATAATGAAGGTCCATTCACTTTTGAGTGTCAATGGAAAAATATCTCATTCCATTAGGAACATATTTGCCTTGAGTGGACATAACAAGGCTTCACAGGGAATTAATAAATGCAGTGAAGATAAGTATTTTAAAATTTAGCAAAGTCAATGGAAAACTAGATATAATGAAAAGGGGTTCCATAATGATAGTGGTCAATATGATTTAAGGATATTACAGTACCAATCTGATGGAATGATAGGAACTACCTCATTCCAAGGTGTCAGAATGTTCTGACATGGTGAAAAAAAAATGGTGTTGATTGCCTAAGTGGAAATAATGACCAATAGGGCATATTGGTTGGAATTGCAAGATGGTCGAGAGGGACTTGGATGAAAAATGTGTATATCATGGAACAATAGTGCACAGATGAGTTGAATGATAGTGCACAAGGCCACAAGGATCTAAGTGGATTCAAATACGAGTACATGAAGCACAAGAACCTAAACACATATATGCACTAGAGTGCATACTGGAAGTTATGCATGATGCATATAGTGAAGATAACATGCATATGTATTAATAGGCATGACGAGATTGAATTCTTGGTGCATATTGATGTTCATTACTGCATGATGGAATGCCTGGACATGCATATGGCATGTTCATGGACAAATAATAGTTTGTTTTTATATATTAAATAATGATGTTATGATAATTGAATATGACTAATGATGGATTATGTATCTAGGACAAAAGTTTATAGTATGGTTGAAGGTGTTGATGCTTCCACTGCATATGACAACCATGCATATGAAGAAAAAACAAGGATGATAAGATATTGATCAAGAGGTTGGTGAAGAGATCCTGGGAGATTCTACGGAATATTAGTTGATCAGGTAGCATTAATTAATTTGAATACTACCATGCAAGTATGCATTCGGTTGCTTATGATGCATAATCACTGAAGGGAATTAAGGTAAGAATTCCATTAGTTAAAATTCAATATTTGAATTGATGAGTAAAGAGTGTAGAGGGATTTGAGTATATAAGTGTTTTTTAATGCTTAAATGTAATTATATGAAATTTAATTGCATATTATATTATGTTGGTTATGAGATCATAACCATGTCAAGTTAGGAGGCATACTCCTACTATAGAAAAGGACCAATAGATATAGCCATGTGTGAGGCCATATTGTGGTTGGATATGGAAGGGCTATAGTGCCAGACAAATTCTCAATGTTCTTCCCCTATATAATTGATGTTTAGACCGCAACCTCTTTGTTGACACTAAATATAACGAAGAGGAAGGTATTCAAATGATCAAACAAGTAATTGAGAAGATTTTGGATTGTGTGTAGAGACATTGGCTAGACCTTCCAACTCACCATGGTGGAATACATGACATAGATATGTGGTATTCCAGGGTCAATTTGTAACTCACCCAACCCCCTAAACGTTATTAAGCTCATGGGATGTACAAAATTTCTCATTTATTTCTTCAAACCACTTTTCTTATCCATGCCTCTAAATCCATGTCTGAGCTCATAATTCGAATCTACTCATCATGAGATTTCCAACGACTACAAATGTACTAAAAATCGAGCTCTGGTTAGTAAGGTATGGCTATTTAAAGATTTCAGGCTTTCATGACCTTTTCCCACTAACTCCGCCTCATACCCACATGGAATCCAAGTGGATCCATGCCATCTATACTATCTGACATGGTAGACATATGCTTTTTGATGTGTCGATACACATAGTACTGACGTGGAAACCCTTATTCAACGAGTGTGATGGTTGGTGGAACCTGAACGCGAAACCTCACACAATATAGAAATCTAGGATCTGAATTTCCCCATAATTTGACTTTCGAAACCTTTCAAAGGTATGGATGTTCGTATATCCATATATCTAGAGAATCAGGCCTATGGAAACATGACCCATAACCAAGACACTTCTGGGATCATGGATTCAGAAGAAACCCAAAAATAAATCTTTCCAAAATGTTAGATTCACATGCTTAACTATCCTTAACTAGCACAAAAATTGACGTGGCATGCCACCTGACATACCACCTCCAATCAAGGCCATAAATGTAGCTAATGATGTGGTCATGACACGTGGAGGTTGAAATCATCACGTCCTCCAAGCCTCTAACATAACCTTGAACTAGAATCATAATTATATTCGATATCTGAGGATCCAAGAGAAATCCATGTACTGCAATGTTTGAAAGGTCGTATGGTTGGATGCTAGATACACTTTTGATGGCCAACCAGAAAACTAGGAATCCTACAAATATAGCGATTGGGATCTATGATCCCACAATCAATGGCTGAGATCCAAGGGTACCAAACCAAAGGGTTATCACCCAACAATGGGCCCACGTGTCACCCACACCAATTTGAGGTCGACCTGTCATCCTCCATGGAACTCTAACTGCCACTTGACATGTCATGTCATCACTGATGTTGTGCACGCATGCCCAAAACTCCTCCACTCACATGCTTTCAAAGGGATGGAACCTTGAAAGGGACCCAGACTCATTCGAGATCTAGGATTTTCATAAGACTCATTTATTCGAAACACCAGATATTCAGATTTCTGGATATGGATTTGGACAGAACACATCGTAGCTATGAAAGATCTAGGCCTGATATTATCCCCAAATTAATAAACACATAGTTTCCACAGTCCCTCCCCTTGGAGCCTCTCTAATAAGGTGTTGACACTTGTCCTCTTCCAATTGGAAAATTTGATCAAGACGTGGCACAATACATCGTCGTAACATCATCCACACATGCCATAAAATTCCTCCGATTAATAGACTATCAAGGGTAGGGGATGGAACCTTCTCTTGGAACCCTACCCATCCGGGCATTTGAGGATCTGGAAAAAAGTTTTTGTAACAAGCCTTCGAAACACCGGATGTCCCGACCTCTAGATACATTTTTTTCTCGCTCTCTACATCAGATGACTTAAGCTGTAGAACTCCGCTACATAATGATGACCATTCAGTCTTCCAAAAATTTGATGCTAGCTATGTTATATGAATGGGACAGATGCCCATATATCTGGATATCCCTAATGTTGCACATCCAAATATCTAGGATCCGATGCTTCTCGTATAATGATTCATATGAGAGGGGTCGGATATTGGATGTTAGGCTTCCTCCTCCTAACTCCAAATGTAATTATTAACCACTTCTTGCATAAGGCCAACATGTAAACCTTCCTACTTATCTTTGCTAAGTTATTTCGATGATTTTTATGCGGATTTCATAGTTTCTAAGCCTACAACGTTTAGTCATCTAAGGTAAAGCATACCCCGGGGAAAACAACCTTGGAACTTCCGCAAAAATTGATTCCCATTCGCCTATCATTCTTGCAATTCAAGACATATTATAAAGAGGGCTTTCCATATTCATATAAGGAATAATCTGTGGCCTGTACCAGAAAACTGAGACTCAAGGAAGTTTAGCACTTCCTAAGAGTGCACCACTTAGCATAGTGTAACATATCCTTCCACCAACATACTAAACTTTTACATGCATTCCATGAAAATCCTAAGGTAGGATTCTCTGTCGTAGGCATTTACAAAAAAATTTAATCCGAGAAACTCACCAAAGATACTTAGAATTAGGAGAAAACCAGACATGTGAGACTACTTTCACAATCTATTGTTGATTGAAGACAGATTACATCATAATATAGGAAACCTATCTACTTAGGAGGTTACAACAAACAAAAAGAAAATAGGATCTACATTAAACACTAGGTAGAGTTTATCTACGTAACTAACTAGTGATCCATTATTTCCAACTCTCCCCCTTAATGGAGAATGGATTGACTTCTACACCTAACATCCCCCTAAACATCTCAAACTTAATTTTTCCAAGAGGCTTAGTGAAAATATCATCAGTATTTTCAAAAGTATTATAATACATAAGAGCTATTTCATTTGACTACAAATTTTCTCTAATAAAATGAAACTAAGCATCAACATGCTTTGTCCTTGCATGATAAATCAGATTATTCTCCATCTTGATTGAGCTTTGATTATCACATTTGATCATTGTAGGTTCCTTTTGTTCTTATGCAATATCTTGAAGAAGTCTTCTCAACCAAACAACTTCACAAGTTGTTGCACACAAGGCTTTATATTCTACTTCAGTGGAAGACAAAGATACAGTAGGTTGATTTTTACTGCTCCATGAAACAACCCTGGATGCTAAACGCATATCTAGTGGTTGATCTTCGATCATCTAGATTGCCAACCCAATTAGAATCTGAGTAACCTGTCAACTCAACATCAGATGCTCCAGTGTATTTAATACCATAATCAAGTCTTCCTTTTAGATACTTGAGTACCACCTTTGCTTCATTCCAATGGATTTCTTGAGGTTTCACCATAAATGACTTAACACACTCACAAAATATGCAATATCAGGTCTGGTTGTGGTGAGATAATTCAAACTACCTACCATCTATCTATACATAGTATCATTCACTTCCTTCGAACCATCATCACAAGAAAGTTTCACATTCTGCTGCATAGGAACAATAGAAGATTTACACTAACTCATTTTAAATCTCTTAAGTACTTATATGATATACTTAATTTGACAAAAAAAAGTTTGGCTTGCATTTCTCCAAACTTCAAGACCTAGGAAGTAATGTAACTCACCGAGATCTTTCATTTTTAAAACTTGTGACAACTTCTCCTTGATTTCATCAATTAATTTCCCTTCATTTCCTGTAATTATTAAATCATCAACATGTTGGACACACCTACCACACTTAGAGGGGGGGGGGGTGAATGAGTGTGGGGATCTTTTTCCCAAAACTTCCCTCTTACACAAAAACTCCTTAGTTAACATTCAACATTTTCTCATTACCCATTCTTGTCATTTATAATCAGTTAGATGCAAGCACATATCAACAACATATATCAGCAATATATCATCAACAAGTCATCGCCACAATGAACACAAAGAAGCCAAGATGTTTGTACAATTTTATTTTTATTACGGACTATAATCCTTGGGTTTTATCAACAACAACTGAATAGAGTACACTCTATAAGAGAACCTTTTGTATAATGCAAGACTCAGCTTACACCCTCAGTACCAACTGAGATGAGGCAACAATCCTCAACAGATATCAATTTGTAAACAGGTATACGACCTTTCAGTAGTACAACCCACATGTGCACGTGCCCTGACTCACTACAACCCATGTGTGCACGCGGCTAGTGTATAATGAAACAAGCATATGCTTCTGAGCAACTAGGGTTTTTCTTTTCTTCACATACTCAGATCCTCTGCAATCTGCAATAACTTTCTCTTCTATATTCCACTGTACAAACTGACCCACATCCAGTCACAACACATCCAAGCTCTCTAATAGCTTTCTCATTCTCCACAAAAAATCAATATGAATGATATCTCAATCATGTATAAACAACTATTATACCATAGCAATCATGTCACTAAGAGTGTTGTTCACTTCATCAACCAAATCAACCAAACTGAACCACATCATAGAATCCATACCAAGAATGCCCTAAGCATTCACAACACATCAAACAATAGTATCCATCAAGATAATAATGTAACCATACCAGTGTCTCATTGATATATCTGAGGCCATAGAATGCAGATATGGAACCTGCCTCATCATCCAAGAGCTTGGCACCATCTCAAACACAAATCTCCATGATTTTATCCACTCCACTCTTATTGTACACAGTCAACCCATGTGTACACTCACTCTATACACAGCCAGCCTGTGTGTACACACACCCTATACACAGACAACCTGTGTGGGCATCATAAAATAGGGTTTTCTATGAATCCGAGAATTTTTCCGTCAATATCTCTGACATTGCCGAAACTTTGATGCATCCATGAGATCCTCCTCTCACTCTCTTCCTCAGAATAGATCTTCAATCATGCTCAAGAGATCCACATCAATAAGATGCTCTCACAAGAAGCTCTCCATCAATACTCCAAAAGATATTTTCAAAAATATCTCCATCAATACTCCACAAGCTATTCACAAGAGGCTCTCCATTGATCCACAAAAAGGATTCTCACCAAATGTACATTTTACAAGAGATCCTAGATTCTTATTTATACTTTGATATTCTAGGTCACTTAACCCATTTTTAGGTGACTTAACCCATTTCTAGGTCACTTAATCTATTTTCCTTATTTTAGTCTTAATCACTTTCCATGAATAGAAAGTTCTCCAATACTTTATCATTTAAATATTCCTTCTTGATTTTGTCACTTCATTTTATCATTTAAATAATCTTTCTTGATTTTGTCACTTTAGTTTATCATTTAAATAATGATTTCTTCTTTTCAATCACTTTGAATTCTTTGACCTTTTGGGGCTTCAATCCATCATATGGGGGTCATTAACTTTGTAGAGCCATAACTCTCAAACCGTGAGGAGTTATGTGACATTCCATATACCACCGAAAATGGCATGTCAAGCACTATCCATCTAGGATAGTTTCACCAACAACTTCATTGATCTTCATCTCATTAATCCACATGCAAGCATGGGTCCTCCAACCATTTTTCTAGGATAACTCAATTCGTAAAGCGTCTTCCCGTGATTGATTTCACCATAAGGGGAACTCTTTGGAGTAGATCCATTTGTGCACCTTATAAACCATGATAAGACAATAATGATTCATCTTTGCATCAATTCACCACTACATCATGTATCAATGACAACTCATTGATCCATCTTCATCAATGCATCATATCAATGATCCATCTTTATCAATTGGTTTCCACTTGGACATCTATCATTCTCATCAAGGGCATCATATCAATGATCCATCTTTATCAATTGGTTTCCACTTGGACATCTATCATTCTCACCAAAGGCATCATATCAATGATCCATCTTTATCAATTGGTTTCCACTTGGACATCTATCATTCTCATCAAGGGCATCATATCAATGATCCATCTTTATCAATTGGTTTCCACTTTGACATCTATCATTCTCATCAATGCATATACATTGTTCATCAATCATCAATCAATCAATTAATTGAAATCAATCAAACCAAACCATTTGCATCAATGACGTATGATCCAACAATCTCCCAAATAATCAAACCATTGGCATCAATGACAACATGATCCAACACAACATATAAGGAAATCAATACTATATACCCATGTTCATCAAATTTGGTATACAAATTTGGATCACTCTTTCTCCTCATAAAACCTTGTTGAAGAAATAAAGAATCTATCTTCTCATACCATGACCTAAGTGCCTGTTTTAGTCCATACAATGCTTTCTTTAACTTACACACTAAGTGTTCTTGCCCATGTTCCACAAAACCTTCAAGTTGAGTAAGGTAAATATCCTTCTTTAACTCACCATTAAAAAATGCATATTTAACATCTAATTGGTGTAGCTTCTAATGGTACTTTGTAGCTAAAGCAATTAACAATCTGATAGTATTCAATTTAGCTACTGGTGCAAATGTTTTGGCATAATCAATACATTATGTTTGTGAATACCCCTTTGCCACCAGTCTAGCCTTATATTTTTATATACTACCATATGATTTAAACTTGGGTTTGTATATCCATTTGCATCCAATGGGATTTTTATGTTTAGGCAATTCAGTGAATTCCCAAGTATTGTTTTTCATTATAGTTTCATATTCTTCCTCCATTGCATTTATCCATTCATCATGTTCATTGGCTTCATTAAAACTAATGGGTTCTATGAAATTTGAAATGATACTCATTAGGGCATAGTTTCTATACCTCTCAGGGAGCCAAACATGTCATGAAGATATTCTCAATTGATTATCTTCCTCCCCACTTTGTGAAGATTTGTCTTCGCCTCAAGGTGAATTGTGACTGCTTGAAGTGTCCATATCACTAAGTCCTGCTTGTTGTTGTTGTTGTTTCTGTGGCTATGGTTGCTGCTGTGGTGGATGTTGTAGCAATTGTGGTTGTTGCTGGGATGATTGTTGTTGTTGTTTCTCTTCTTTAACTCCTTCATCAACAAGTCTATGCCATTCCTCATGACTATTGGTATCATGATTTCTTGCTTCCTTCTCATGGAAAAGTACATCTCTACTCACAAATACTTTGTGAGTAGAAGGATCAAATAGTTTGTATGATTTGAATTCAGAACAATACCCTATGAAAATACATTTAATGGCTTTAGCATCCAATTTCTTCCTATTCTCCTTTGGAATATGTGAAAAAGACTTACACCCAAATACTTTCAAATTATGAACTGCGGGTTTGGAACCATACAAGGCTTCGAAAGGAGTAATATTATCAAGACACCTTGTTGGACTTATGTTCTTTAAATAAACTGCAACATTTATGGCTTCAGCCCAAAATGTATTTGAGAGATTCTTACCTTTCATCATACTGCGTGCACACTCTACCAGAGTTATGCTTTTCCTTTTAGCCACTCCATTATGCTGTGGAGTGTGGGGTACTGTAAACTGCTATACTATTCCATGATATTTGCAATATTTGATGAATTCCCCTGATTTATACTCTCCCTCTTGATCTGAACAGAGGATTTTGTTGGATTTTCCTATCTACTTTTCCACCATGGTTTTGAATTCCTTAAAGTACTCGAAAACATCACTTTTTCTTCTAAGGAAATAAACCCATGCGTATCTCATGTAATCATCAATAAATAATAGAAATTAAAATGCACCTCCTAAATACCTAGTCTGCATAGGTCCACAAACATCAATATGCAAAATATCTAACACATCTCTCTTTTTCTTATCAGGATTAGAGGGGAATTCATCTCTGTGCATATTTCCTAATGCACACCCTTCACAGGAAACATTTTCATTCTTCAACATGGGAATTCCTTCAACCATATTATGTTTCTGTAATAACAATAAATTAGGATGATTGATGTGGCCATACCTTTGATTTCAAAGACTCTCTGTTGGCATAGTTGCAGAAGTCAGTGCATGATGTTCCTTGCTGGTAACATCAAGCTTGTAGAGTCCTCCTGCTCTGACTCCCATTGCAACAGTTATGTATTGGTCCAGCAGATCCTTTACTATGAAATCATTCTTGAAGAATTCAACCTTCAAGTTCTAATTTGTAATGGTGGACACAGAGATCAAATTTTTCTTTATGTCGGGAACATACACAACATTGCGAATGTGACAAATAGAACCATCTGACAATGTTACTGGAATATCTTTGTATCCCTTGATTTGATGAGCACGGTCATCTCCAAGATATATGCTGGCACCATTATGTGTTTATCTAAAATTAGCATACCACTTCTTATTACATGTCATATGTACTGATGCTCCATAATCCACAAACCAGACATCAATATAATCCATTTCGGCAGATAAATAAGCATTAGACAAAAATATTCTAAGATCCCGAGAATCAAAATTCGTGGGTTCATCAATATCATCACTAGCATCTGAGATCATGATTTGAAGATTCTTCTGCATAATGACCTATATGTTTTCTAGGTTTATTCCTAGCCTCATCACTCTTCTTCTTATGACAGTCTTTAATAAGATGTCCAGGTGGACCACAATAAAAACAACTCTTTGAATCATTCTTGTTAGAGGGCATACCTTGATTCGGCCTTGGGGATTGTCTTGTCTGTGATGAACGACCTCCTATGCCTCTTTCTCTTGATCAAGGATGATTTTAAGGATGGAAATTTATTTTAAAATGTAGAAACCTTGGCGAATCTAACTAATCCTTCATATGCCAACCATAAATGTTTGGTGATATTTTTGTAAAAATATTCAAATTTCTAAGGATTTTATATAGTTTGTATAAAAGTTTGGCGATTTTAAAGGTAAAATAATTTTTTCCTATAGAATTTGGGTGAATCATTATTAGAATGACAAATCTTGTTTTGGGAAAAACCATGGAAAATTAGCCCATGAGCGAAATTTAGCCCCTAAAATCATCCTTTCTCCTGATCTCCCTCTCGGGATCTCTTATTTGACTATAGTGCCAAATCTATATTGTGAGGCTTCAAATTCAAGCACCTCTCTTCCTCTTGCAGCAAAATACCTGTTAGTTCTTCAAAATTAGGAGGTTTCTCCCTTACTACGAGACCTGTTATGAACAACTGATAATATTCTAAAACACCATTTAAGGTAATTGTAACAAGATCAGTGCTAGAAACTATTTCCCCTATGTTTCCTATCTTGTCTTTCAACTCTTTAATGCGACCCAAAAATGAACTAACAGATTCATTTCTATCCATCTTAATGCCTAGAAATTTAGTTTCAGGAACATAATATGATTTGTGTTGCTAGTTTCATATAAATCTTTAAGCATTGTCCATGTTTCAGCATAAGTTTTAATTTCTCTTATATGTGGATGTAACATCCCTCTCTGGCACACTGAGCGAACTTATTCTTTGAGGACACTTTCTCGCAAGTGATCCAGATTATTATGCTATTAAAACTTTTGATTTTGATTATGAGGTGTTATGGGTTGATGACATGTTGTTTTACCACTTTGACATAGACAGGTGTTATTAACTTAGTTTTACTGAGTTTGCTTGATTACGGACCTAGAGGATGCCGAGGCATCGATGGAACCCCTTGGACTCCAGATTGAGTCAAGGAGTGTGCCCTTGGGGTTTGATTGTTTTACTATAATATCAGTGCATCTGACTGGATGATATGATATGGATATGTTCTGACATGATTTGTTGATGATGCAGGCTGACGATAGCTTGCTGACCAGACTCACATATGGAGTAAAGGGGTCACGCACGACTACTAGAGATGTTGAGGGAGAGGTGTGGACAACATCCCTGCCACAACCTACTAGCACTCCCGACGTGGCTCGAACTGTAGGTTAATGATTACCTAGTTTGAGAGGACCCACGATGACGTGAGGGCAGACTGCGACAGTCCCTCACAATGATTCTAAGGGGCGTGCAATAAGGCGGGGGCCTTATTCCTTAGAGGCCCTTAGTCTCCCACAAGTTCACCTAGCAGAGTGTTGAATCCAAGGGTTAATGATGTCTACCAAATCAATCAAGAGGCGAGTGGCACCCTTGGAGCACGTAGTGCGTCCTGAAGGGCACACCGCGCAAGGGAACATATGAGGCGAGTGGCACCCTTGGAGCACCTAGTGCATCCTGAAGGGCACGTTGCATTTTTGATGATAGAGAGATGAACCTAGATGGCCTTAAGATGAATAACATGTTAAGTACTTTTTAAAAAACAATTTCCCTAATTAAATGTCGCTCGGTATGAAATTTAAGGCCTAAGTCTAAATTACACTAGTGGTAAAATTTTGTCTTCTTTAAATATATATATATATATATATATAACAATAATAATAATAATAATAATAATTAAAACAACTTAAATAATAATAATTATGATCTTCGTTGAATCTTGTAACATGAAGGGAGTAAGAAATTTAATTTATTCATAAAAAATAAAATCTGTGCAAATAAAATGTAAAGAGGGAATTAATTGTTTTATCTTGTGATAATTTAAAATATATTAATTTAATGATAAAATGGGAAAAGGGGAACTTAAAGGAAAAAGTGAAAACCCAACTTAGTAAGAGTCTACCAATTAAGAGCTTTCTAATTTTGAACTGAATTAGCAATTTCATAATAGGGAAATCCTTTAAAACCTGTAATGGAATTTGGGGACACCTAGGAGTGATTCTATTAGTAACTCTAGGTGGGTAAGGGAAATAAGATAATTAATTAATTGTAGAAATTAAATAATGGAGGAATTAAGGGGATGGGTGACACTTATACGAAGAAGAATTTTTAGGAATTTATTTTTAAAACTTTAATTAAATGAGATTTTGGGAAAGAGAGGAAGTTCAAAACTCTATAAAATAAAGGAAGGGGAAGGAGGAAGGATCATCTTCTATTTGCGCAACGTTACGCTACAGAAATATCTACTTGATTCATTTACTTGTGGGAGTTGGGGATGCCTAGCTCGGAGAGGAGTGGTAGCTCAGTATTGCAAGGCGAGCTAGGAGCTAGTCGAAATCTCTAGATAGCATGTGTGGCCCCTTTGCAGGTCGGGGGGCTAAGGGGGAAGAAGAGTACCCCTAGCATTGGCTGGGAGGTACTGGTGAAGTCTCAACGGTTGGCGAGTGAGAGTTGCACAGAGCGCGCAGGACGTTAGTCGGAGTGGGTGATCAGGCAATGGTATGCTCTCTTCATTTTTGTATGGTAGAATGTATTAGGACTTATGCTTGGATCTTCTTAATTAATGGAAAAGTAAAATGATGGTTTTTTTTAATTGGTGACTGAAACCTTCCTTAGCCTAGCTAGATGGTTGTTGACTACCATGGCCTTCGTTTTCCCACATGTCGTGACTGCCCTGTGTGTTGATTGTGACCCTAAGGTTGATTAGCCTTTGTCCATAGCTCACCAGTCCTCGCTTGAAAAATCGACCAGGAGCCTGATCTACGGTCATCGCCTTATAGTTAAAAGACCTATGGATCTCAATGCCCTGCTTTTCTGTTCGAGGATGATGAGCGCAGGATGTTTTTGTCAGCCATCTACCTCTGTTATTGTCCTTGGCTGATTGTTTGACTTGTGCTTTCTAAGAAAAAGTGCCTTTGCGTATGGATCTCCTTGCGTCCATGATGGTTTACTTATGAGCTTGATTGATCATCCCTACCTTTGCCTGTGGTTGACCTCATACCTGCATTTTAACTTGAGACAATGATTTTATCCTCTGCTTGGGATATCAAGGAGTTGAATACTCGACGTTTCTTGGCCCAACCAATTTAAATATATTAACAGTGATTTTTGTTATCTAGACATATGTTTATTACCATTCTAGTGGTAACTATTTGAGTGACAAAAAATTTATATGTAATGATGCGTGGTATGGGTATTTTGGCATTGCAAAAAAAAAGAAATGAATTCATGTCAGCATTTTTTTACATTTGGTATTCTGGCATTGGGAAACCAATGGATTCCTGTCTGCATTTTCATATTGGCATCTGGAAGCTGGAGAAACAATTAAATTCTAAAGGCTGCAATTTGGTGTACACTGATTTGGATAAACGCTTGGTGTAATTTCTCAGTCTGCGTTGTAATGGGATACTGGAATGGAAAAGAAATAAAAATCTATGTCTGCTATTTTACTCTACTAAGGTTCGAAATCAATAAAATATGTGTCTGTCATAGATCCGTGTGTGGCATACATGCTCACAAGCACGAAACCTATGGAAACACTCTGGTCAAAATCGATTAGGATCATGTGGCCATGGATTTTCTTTCCCTTCGAGAGTGCTTTCATGTTGGCATAATGCTGCAAGAGAGAAACATAATATTTGAAATGATTGGAATATTGTTGTCTATCCTTTGCGATGCCTCCTTGAATATGTATTCCTTGCATAGAGTGTTAGGTTCTTTTGAATCCCAATTTGGATGTTATGTGGGTTGCCTGCTAAAATCAAAGGGCAAGAAGTGGACCATAATGGTTTTCGTGCCTTGAAGAATCGAACCCTTCTTGATGTAATGTATCCAATTGTAAATCGTGGGATGATGTTGAACTGAATTTGAGCGTAAATTGGTGGTACTTGCCATACTTGGACATCGTTTTTATTACCCTTATTCTCACAGCTTCTGTGACAATAACGCCTTTCTGGATAGCTTGTTAAGTCCTGGGAAAATAGTATTCTAGTCAGCGTTACACCTGGAGTTTCCAATCGCCCTCTAAGATCGCTTGGCGTTTTATCCTTTAGGAAGAAACTGCTTTTACTCCCTGGCTCCTCCCATGTGGATGAATGTCTTTACATATTATTAAAAAGGATATAAGATTTTATTGGAGGCGAGATTTCAAGTTAAAGTTTATCATTATATTCTAATGTCATATACGTCAATTTTTATGTTCAATAAAATACCTTTTTAATTATTTTCGAAAACCTTTAATATTTGGATTTTTATTGGAAGTATGTAGTCAAAGTTATACCTTCATTAGATAATTCTTTCATTAGATTCCCTTACTGTAACAGTTAGAGTGTAAGTGTTTATTATATGTTACTTTATATCAGATAACATAGTTTCCAATATGGGCGTAATTAAAACATTTCAATGTCTAATTTATGTAAAAGACTATATAAGGTCGACTTTAAATATTCTTGATTGATTTATGAAATTTTGATTTTTAGTGGGAGAAGGTGTCCTGGATGATCTTGATGTTGTCATTAGCTTAGTCAGCTTGGACTGGTTTGTTTTGGGAGGGGATGTAGACACCTCCTTCTTCCTCAGAACAGTCGCCAGCCCTGAGACTTTAAATGGTCAAAATTGATGGGAACCTGGGCTTGAGCATTGCTTATGTGTCCTGGAATGGGTGGGTTGTCATAGTCATTCTTATTTTTCATCGATTGATTGTCATCCATTGCTTCCAGATTCTTAATGTGCTTCTTAGGTCGTTAAGTTGTTGTCGCATGAGTTGGATGAATCATGTTCATTGTCGTGTTGCGATGTTGAGTATAATGTCTTTATTACTCTTCTACACACGCACACACAAAAAAAAATTGCACTTGTTATGTGAGGCTTGTTGTCATAACCAAACAGGAAGGTTGTTACATATGGTATCAGAGCGGGTTCAACCCGCGACTTCGGATCGCTACGGATTTCGTTGATATGATTGATTATAGTGTTGTTGATCGAGTAGACTTGTGTGCATGCAGGTAATCATGGTTAGAGGACGCCGCAAAGGAAAACGATGGGGTGCTAGGGGAGGAGGCACGATGCCTCCAATAACATCCATGCCTGAGGGGTCTAACCCCCAGGGAGACGAGCAAGTTCTCGGACAGGAGCAGATAGAAGTTGGTGATGTAGTTGGAATGATGAGATCTTTTCAGTGCATGTCCGAGGCACTGATCAGTCATTTGGATAGAGATGAGGCCAGGGTTTGGACACCCGCTGAGGTTCCACCGTGCACTCCATTCGGTACTAGTATCATTCACCGTGAACTCGAGAAGGTCAAATTTCCCGAGTTCTTTGGTGCCCCGGATGGTGCAGCTGCCGAGGCATGGTTGGAGAATACGGCGATGTGCTTTTCTCTTCGTGATTATACCTCCAACATGAAGGTCTGCATGGCGGTATTTCAACTGAAGGGGAGCACTCTTTTATGGTGGAAGACACTCCTACCGCAACTGAACATGGTCATCGAAGATGTGTCATGGGAACTATTCGAGGAACGGTTCTGACAGAGGTAACTTTCAGAGGAATTCATTGAGCATCAGCTCAATGAGTTCAACACCTTACGACAGGGCGGTCGTATGGTGCCCGAGTACAAGGCCCATTTTATGGAGTTATTCTGGTATGCTCCACACCTTAACACTGAGAAACTTAAGCTCAATAGTTTCTTGTTCAGCCTTAATGACAGCATATGTGAAAAAGTCAGGATTTTGATGCCTCAAACCTTGCATGATGTCATTCAGAAGGCCCTCATAGCAGAGGAGGAGCTTATTAGAAAGGGTCAGACTAGGACTCCAGTGAGACTAGCAGGGCAGGTTTCATCTGGAGCATAGCAGCATCAGACACCAGCTAGACATACATCGGGATATCATGGCTTCCAAAGGGGATCCACTTTCACTACACCCCGGCGACCAACGCCTCAGCAGCAAACACCTTATCAGGGACCACAACATCAGTATCAACGTCGCCCACAACAACAACAGTTTAGGCCTGTTCAGCCGAACATACCAGGATTCCAGGCCGGTAGGCCATCATCATCTACTTTGGGTACCAGGACTACTGGGTCGAAGAAGGGGTGTTGGACATGTGGGGATCCACACTACCAGCGTGACTGCCCTGTGGAGAGGACTAGAGCATCTGGATCAACGAGACCCACTACCATGGGAAATATGGGCAAGGCCCATCAGATTCATGCAGTGGTGAATAACCGCCAGGAAGATCATTAGTCGACTATGCTCGAGATGACAGGTACCTTCGCTGACTAGACCCTTAGTATTTTGATAGATCCTGGTGCTACCGAGAGTTTCATTTCTGGTGCAACGCTAAAAGGGATTAAGGTAAAGGTAGTCAAACAGGATGAGTTTAGCTTCGTAGAGACGGCTTCTGGAGCCAAACAAAAGATTGGAGGAAAGGTTACGGGCTATGTCCTTAACCTGGGAGAGTTTGTCACAAGGGCCAACCTGTACATCATGATCCTAGGATCTTATGATGTCGTGATTGGTATGGATTGGCTGGAATCGCATGAGGTGATACTCAACTATAAGACGAAACGGTTGAGTTTGGTCGATGACAAGGGATAGAGACGTGTGATTGTAGGGAAGAAAGGGAATTTCCCTGAGGTTCATTTCTTCCTTGCAACTTTGGAAGAGCATGTGCAAGGGGTGCAAGCTTTATGTGATCCTTGCGTTAAACGAGAAGGGAGTAGCGGAAAGTCTAGAACACCTTCCGGTGGTGAGAGAGTTTGCGGACGTGTTTCCTGAGGAGTTACCTGGGATGTTGCCGGAGAGGGAATTGGAGTTTACCATAGACCTAAAACCGGGGACTAAACCGATAGCAAGAACTCCTTATCGGATGTTGACCCTGGAGTTACAAGAGTTGAAAATGAAACTGAAGGAGTTGTTGGACTTGGGACTGATATGTCCTAGTGTGTCACTGTGGGGTACATCGGTTATTTTCATATGAAAGAATGATGGATTGTGGAGGCTTTGCATTGACTACCATCAACTGAACAAGGCCACAATCAAGAATTAGTATCCATTGCCAAGAATTGATGATCTGTTCGATCAAATGAAGGGTGCGACAATGTTCTCCAAGATCGATTTGCGATCAGGGTATCACTAGTTACGGATCAAGGAGGATGATATCCCTAAAACCGCCTTTAAGACAAGGTTTGGACATTATGAGTTTACTTTTTTACCGTTTGGACTAACAAACACCGCAAGATTATTTATGAGTTTGATGAATGGGGTGTTCTGCGAGTACATGGACAAGTTCATCCAAGTATTCATTGATGATATCTTGATTTACTCTCGGATGATGGAGGAGCATGATGAGCACTTGCGCTTGGTACTACAGTGTCTGCGAGAGCACAAATTGTATGGGAAGTTGTCCAAATGCTATTTTTATCAATCAAAGATTCACTACTTAGGGCATGTCATCTCCGACAAAGGCGTCATTGTGGATCCAGCAAAGGTCGAGGCTATTATGGAATGGCCTACGCCAACGAATGTCCCAGAAGTGCATAGCTTCATGGGTTTAGTAGGATACTATCGACAGTTCGTCGAGGGGTTTTCGAAGATAGAAAATCCAATCATGGAGTTGCAGAAGAAGAAAAAAAAGTTTGTTTGGACCGAGAAATGCGCAAAAACATTTCGGAGGCTCAAGGAATTGTTGACAACAAAACAGATGCTAAAGCTCCGTGACATGTATGAAGACTTCTTGGTATGCACTAACGCATCCAAGGAAGGCTTAGGTAGAGTCTTCATGCAAGACGAACGAGTGATCGCTTACATTTCGAGGAAACTGAGAAGGCATGAAGAGAACTACACAACACACGATTTGGAGTTGTTAGCCATTTTTTACGTCTTGAAGGTTTGGAGACACTACCTTGTCGGATGAAAATTTGACCTAAAGACTGACCACTGTGGACTACAACACCTATTTACGCAAAGTAACCTGAACGTGTGACAACGACGTTGGTCGGAATTTCTTAGTGAGTACGAATTTGAGATTACTTACATAAAATGAATAGTGAACCGAGTGGCAGATGCATTGATTTGGAGACCACACATCTTTTCAGTGCTGCCTCTCCAGAAAAATCTATGTGAAAAGATTCTAACCTCTCAGCATGACGATGACTGGTACAAATAGGTTGAGGGTTTTATCAAACAAAAATCAATGATGGTACCACGATTTGAAGGATTGTCATTTGATAGTGATGGTTTATTGAGGTTCAAAAATCGGATCTACATACCGTCAAACGACAAGTTGAGGATGTTGATCCTAAGCAAGGCTCATAGAGAAGTTTACATGGCTCACCCGAGAGTCACAAAGATGAGGGCAGACCTTAAACTCTTATTCTTCTGGAGGGGAATGAAGGCATACATAGTCAACTATGTGGCCATATGTCTAGAATGTTAGCAAAGGCTGAACATAGACACCCAGTTAGATTACTACAACCACACGCTATTCCAGAATTGAAATGGGAGGTTATTTCGATGGATTTTATTGTTGGATTTCCACTGATGGTAAGGAGACATGACTCAATTTTCGTACCAGTAGACACTCTGAAGAAGAGTGCTCACTTTATTCCTGTGTGTACGACGTATCAGGCACCTGACATAGCTAGAGTGTTCATCAGTGAGATTGTGACACTGTATGGCATGTCTAAGAGGATTATATCCGATCAAGGATCGGTGTTTACTGGACGATTTTGGACAAGTTTCCAAGAGGCCTTGGGAACCCAACTTAACTTTAGTACTACGCATCACCTAGATACTGACAAGCAAACCGAACGAATGAACCAGACCTTGGAGGACATGTTGCACATGTACGTAGTGGACCAACAAAAGTGTTGGGAAGAATTCTTGCCACTAGTGGAGTTCTCTTACAACAACAGCTACCAGAGCACCATTAAGATGGCGCCTTTCAATTTTCTTTACGGGAGATGGTGTCGGACGCCCTTGAGTTGGGATCTTCTTGAGGAGAGGGTCCTGGTGGGACTAGAAGCAATCCAAGAAATGGAAGAGAAAATGCAAACAATAAGACAAAGGATTAAAGAAGCACAGGATCGACAGAAGAGTTCTGTCGATGCGCACCATGTCGACCGTAGTTACGAGGTAAGCGATCGAGTCTTCTTGTGGGTTAAACTGCATAAGAGTTCAATCAAGTTTGGGATGGGAGCTAAACTCTCTCCTAGGTTTGTGGGACCTTTCGATATTGTGGAGAGAAAGGGGCCCGTGGCCTATCAACTAGCCTTGCCTGATTCTTTGAGGCGTATGCATGATGTTTTCCATGTATCTGTTTTGAGAACTTATATTAGTGATCCTACACATGTTATTGACATGATTTTCTTGCAGGTATCAGATAAGGGAGCGCTCATGACTGAGTCGGTCCACAACTTGGATCATCGTGTTCGACAGCTATGACGTCGAACGATAGATCAGGTCAAGGTCTAGTGGGACAATTATAGTTCTCACTCGGCGACCTAGGAGGACGCATATGATATGCGCCAACAATTTCCAGTTTTGTTTGATAGATAGACATATGATACACTTTATTTCGACATTTATACTGTGAAACTTCGGGATGAAGTTTAGACCAAGAGGGTGTATGTAACATCCCGCTCTGGTGCACTGAGTGAACTTATTCTTTGAGGACACTTTCTCACAAGTGATCCGGATTATTATGCTATTAAAACTTTTGATTTTGATTATGAGGCGTTATAGGTTGATGACATGTTGTTTTACCACTTTGACATAGACAGGTGCTATTGACTCGGTTTTACTGAGTGTGCAGGATTACGGACCTAGAGGATGTCGAGGCATAGATGGAACCACTTGGACTCCGGATCGAGTCAAGGAGTGTGCCCTTGGGGTTTGATTATTTTAATGTGATATTAGTGCATCTGACTAGATGATATGATATGGATATGTTCTGACATGATTTGTTGATGATGCAAGCTAACAATAGCTTGTCGACCAGACTCACATATGGAGTAAAGTGGTCACGCATGACTACCAGAGATGTTGAGGGAGAGGTGTGGACAGCAGCCCTGCCACATCCTACTAGCACTCCCACTGTGCTTGAACTGTAGGTTAACTATTACCTAGTCGAAAGGACCCACGATGTCATGAGGGCAGACTGCGATAGTCGCTCACGATGATTCTAAGGGGCGTGCAATAAGGCAGGGACCTTATTCCTTGGAGGCCCTTAGTCTCCCACAAGTTCACCTAGCGGAGTGTTGACTCTAGGGGTTATTGATGTCTACCAAATCATTCAAGAGGCGAGTGGCACCCTTGTAGCACATAGTGCGTCCTGAAGGGCACATCGCGCAAGGGAACATATGAGGCGAGTGGCATCCTTGGAGCACCTAGTGCATCCTGAAGGGCACATCGCATTGTTGATTATAGAGGGATGAACCTAGAAGGACTTAAGATGAATAACATGTTAAGTAATTTTTAAAAAACAATTTCCCTAATTAAATGTTGCCCAGTACGAAATTTAAGGCCTAAGTCTAAATTACACTAGTGGTAAAATTTTGTCTTGTTTAAAAACAAATATATATATATATATATATATATATATATATATATATAATAAAAATAAAATAAAAGAAACTTAAATAATAATAATTATGATCTTCGTTGAATCTTGTAACATGAAGGGAGTAAGAAATTTAATTTATTCATAAAAAATAAAATCCGTGGAAATAAAATGTAAAGAGGGAATTAATTGTTTTATCTTGTGACAATTTAAAATATACCAATTTAATGATAAAAGGGGAAAAGGGGTTAAATTCCACACCTACCTTTTTGAGTTTTAATTAAAAAGGGGAAAGAGGGAAAATAAAAAATTAGGAAACTAGGGAAAGGAGGTAACATAAAAAGGGAAAAAGGGGAACTTAAGGTAAAAAGTAGAAAGCCAACTTAATAAGAGTCTACCAATTAAGAGCTTTCTAATTTTAAACTGAATTAACAATTTCATAATAGGGAAAGCCTTTAAAACCTGTAAGGGAATTTGGGGACACCTAGGAGTGATTCTAGGAGTAACTCTAGGTGGGTGAGGGAAATAAGATAATTAATTAATTATAGAAATTAAATAATGGAGGAATGAAGGGGATGGGTGACATTTGTACGGAGAATAATTTTTAGGAATTTATTTTTAAAAATTTAATTAAATGAGATTTTGGGAAACAGAGGAAGTTTGAAACTCTATAAAATGAAGGAAGGGGAAGGAGGAAGGATCATCTTCTGTTTGCGCAACGTTACACTGCAGAAATATCTACTTGACTGATTTACTTGTGGGAGTTAGGGATACCCAGCTCGAAGAGGAGTGGTAGCTCAGCCTTGTGAGGTAAGATGGAAGCTAGTCGAAATCTCTAGATAGCATGTGTGGCCCCTTTGCGGCTAGGGGGGCTAAGGGGGAAGAAGAGTACCCCTACCATTGGCTGGGAGGTACTAGTGAAGTCTCGACGGTTGGCAAGTGAGAGTTGCACGGAGCGCGCAGGATGTCATTCGGAGCGGGCGATCAAGAAATGGTACGCTCTCTTCATTTTTGTATGGTAGAATGTATTAGGACTTATGCTTAGATCTGCTTAATTAATGGAAAAGTAAAATGATGTTTTTTTTAATTGGTGACTGAAACCTTCCTTAGCTTTTAGCTAGATGGTTGTTGACTACCATGGCCTTCATTTTCCCGAATGTCGTGACCACCCTGTGTGTTGATTGTGACCCTGAGGTTGATTAGCCTTCGTCCATAACTCACCATTCCTCGCCTGAGCAGTTGGCCAGGAGCCTGATCTACGGTCATCGCCTTAGCGTTAAAAGACCTATGGATCTCAATGCCTTGCTTTTCTGTGCGAGGATGATGAGGGAAGGACGTTTATGTCAGTCATCTACCTCCATTATTGTCCTTGGCTGATTGTTTGACTTGTGCCTTTTTGTATGGATCTCCTTGCGTTCTTGATGGTTTAGTTATCCACTTGATTGATCATCCCTACCTTTGCCTACGGTTGACCTCATACCTGCATTTTAACTTGAGACAATGATTTTATGCTCTGCTTGGGATATCAAGTAGTTGAATACTCAACGTTTCTTGGCCCGACCAATTTAAATATATTAATATTGGTTTTTGTTATCTATACATATGTTTATTGCCATTCTAGTGGTAACTATTTGAGTGACAGAAAATTTATATGTAATGATACGTGGTATGGGTATTTTGGCATTGCAAAAAAAAACAAATGAATTCGTGTCGACATTTTTTTACATTTGGTATTCTGGCATTGGGCAACCAATGGATTCCTGTCTGCATTGTCATATTGGCATCTGAAAGCTGGAGAAACAATTAAATTCTAAAGTCTACATTTTGTTGTACACTGATTTGGATAAACGCTTGGTGTCATTTCTCAGTCTGCGTCGTAATGGGATACTGGAATGGAAATGAAATAAAAATTTGTGTCTGCTATTTTACTCTACTAAGGTTCAAAATCAATAAAATCTATGTCTGTCATAGATCCCTGCATGGCATACATTCTCACAAGCACGAAACCTATGGAAACGCTCTGGTCAAAATCGATTAGGAGCATGTGGCCATGGATTTTCTTTCCCTTCAAGAGTGCTCTCATGTTGGCATAATGTTGCAAGAGAGAAATGTAATATTTGAAACGATTGGAATACTGTTGTCTATCATTTGTGATGCCTCCTTGAATATGTATTCCCTACATAGAGTGTTGGGTTCTTTTGAATCCCAATCTGGATGTTACGTGGGTTGTCTACTAAAATCAAAGGGAAAGCAGTGGACCGTAATGGTTTTCGTACCTTGAAGAATCGAACCCTTCTTGATGTAATGTATGCAATTGTAAATCGTGGGATGATGCCATTGATAGATTGAATTGAATTTGAGCATAAATTGGTGGTACTTGCCATACTTGGACGTCATTTTTAGTACTCTTATTCTCACAGCTTCCATGACAGCAACGCCTTTCTGGATAGCTTGTTAAGTCCTGGGAAATTACCATTCTAGTCAACGTTACACCTGGAGTTTCCAATCGCCCTCCAATATCGCCTGGCGTTTTAGCCTTTAGGAAGAAACTGCTTTTACTCCCTGGCTCCTCCCATGTGGTCTACTGTTCGATTGCCTTAGTGGAACTCAACTTACCCTTTAAACTCTACTGGTGATGTTGCTGGAACGACCACTTCCTGACTTTTATTGGTGTACGTAAGGGCACTTCCTTCTTTAAACTATCCTTGCATGTGGTCTCCTATTTGGAGCCCCTTTCTTTGACTGAATTTAGCTAGCTTAGGCAGCGACTTGGAAACCTGCTTTTATTTTAGTTTTTTTTTTTAAAATGAATACTTCAATTGGACGTTATTTCAGTTATAACCCGAAAGATATAAACCTTAAACTGTAAAATGTCTTTACCATTCAACTATTTATGAAAAGGTCATGAAGGGGAGGTAATCAAATCATGACAGATGTCTTAACAATGAAAATGGATGGATTAGTCATTGTTGCGATCTACCTTACCCGACAACGTATGTGTTGGACTATTATTATACAACATTCCTCCATTCCTTGTTTAGCAATGATGAAATGTGGCAAAATATAGTATTATTAATTTCAAAGTGCACTCTGTTTAGCTTGTTCATACTTAACTCACAATTATATCATGTATATATTGTCTGCGATTTCAATTTATTTAATGACAGCAATATAATATGTTTAGTGTAGCAATATCATTGTTGGAAGGCTATCCTCTAATGGACTTAGTTTTACCATTGATTGCGATACCACTGTTGGGCGTAAATGGTGGACAAGAAATTAAATATTTCAATGTTCGTCCAAAGTAAAATACTTTGGTTGTCTTTACATATTATTAAAAAGGATATAAGATTTTATTGGAGGCGATATTTCAAGTTAAAGTTTATCATTATATTCTAATGTCATATACGTCAATTTTTAGGTTCAATAAAATACCTTTTTAATTATTTTTGAAAACCTTTAATATTTGGATTTTTATTGGAAGTATGTAGTCAAAGTTATACCTTCATTAGATAATTCTTTCATTAGATTCCCTTACTGTAACAGTTAGAGTGTAAGTGTGTATAATATGCTACTTTATATAAGATAACATAGTTTCCAATATGGGCGTAATTAAAAAATTTCAATGTCTAATTTATGTAAAAGACTATATAAGGTCGACTTTAAATATTCTTGAAGGATTTATGAAATTTTGATTTTTAGTGGGAGAAGGTGTCCTGGATGATATTGATCTTGTCATTAGCTTAGTCGGCTTGGACTAGTTTGTTTTGGGAGGGGATGTAGACACCTCCTTGTTCCTCATAACACTCGCCAGCCCTGAGACCTTAATTGGTCAAAATCGATGGGAACCTGGGCTTGAGTGTTGCTTATGTGTCTTAGAAGTCCTAACCATTGCAGGGTAGGACAGGCGGGTTGTCATAGTCATTCTTATTTTTCATCGGTTGATTGTCGTCCAATGCTTCCAGATGCTTGATGTGCTTCTTAGGTCGTTAGGTTGTTGTCACATGAGTTGCATGCGTCATGTTCGTCGTTGTGTTGCAACGTTGAGTATAATGTCTTTATTACCCTTCTACACGCGCACACACAAAAAACATTTGCACTTGTTATGTGAGGCTTGTTGTCGTAACCAAACAGGAAGGTTGTTACAGTGGAATTATGTTATCTTTAACAGACATACGCAACAATACCTTGGCCTTGTTTTAGCGCTTATCCCAGTCTTGGATCTGTGTTGTTGTCACACCGGCAGCCGTATCAGGTTTCACTTTATCTCCCTTTGCAATGTTTCAGACACCATAACCCTCCATTAGGGTCTGCATTTTGAATTTCCAGTTAATGAAATTCGTGCCATCTAATTTGTTGGCTTCATTGAGGTAGATCTCTGCTAGCGGATTTGCCATCTCTACAAGTGTTTTCTCGTCCAATCAAACAATGGATCCTTGTATCACCAAACACACTTCAATCCTGAAGGTGGTGTATCACCAAGGATATGCAAAACTTTCATAAAGTGTTGAGAAGTTCATTTCTATGCCTTCGGATCCACCAATCCAACTCTACCTAGACTCTCCAATGGATCTCCTGATCCAATACACTACAGGTCTCCTCAACCTTTTCAATATCCATTTAGAATTGCAGATTCAAAGATGTTTTTCTCTCTCAACCTTCTATGGCGTGTGACTCAACAAATGAAATATGGGGTGACTCTCTCTACAAATACCACATAAACTCCTGAGCTCCTTTCTCTTCTCCACGGATTGGGAATACATTCTCACATGACCTCCTCAATCTCACGTGAACTCCTCAAGCTCACCACGGTGTAATCCAGCCCTTGTTTCCTCCTCTTCTGACTAGAACTTGGTGTTTACCACAGATTATGATTCAAAAAATAAAGAAATGGGGCTCTCTTCCCACAAACTGACGCTTTCCACAATAAAACGGGCAGTGTTCCTTGAGCTGGTGAAAGGGAGCGCTAGCACCCTAGCACTCTTATACGCATACAAATGGAGCGTGATGCCTCCGAAAATTTTAATTTCGCAAGTGTGAGGGTATCAACACTTCTCTAACACTTCATAGGGAGTGCTAGTGCATCTACTTAATTAATTCAAGATCTTGCACCATGGATCTCCCCTCAGAGAGTTGATTCTCTCGGATCTCCAACGCAACTATGATACCAACTTAGAATTAGGATAAAACCACACAGGTGAGACTACACTCACAATCTAGTATTGATTGAGGACATATTACATCATAATATAGGAAACCTATCTACTTAGGAGGTTACAACAAACAACGAGAAAATAGGATCTACATTAAAGACCAAGTAGAGTTTATCTACATAACTAACTAGTGCTCCATTATTTCCAAGTAATATTTGGTTACAGAACATCCAAGGATACTAGGCACAATTCCTTCTAATCATTTCAAACCTTGGGAAACATTAGAAAATAAAGAAAATCAATGCATGCACAGAACACAGGGTGATTCATTCATTTCATTTCCCTTATCAGTAATCATACTTTCACAAAATCCTTCTAGGCAATATCAAGATTTTATGTCATATTACAGGTTGTCTACAAATGTATTCAACAAACGACAACCAACGACGGATTTACTGGGTCATCCCTTATTCCATGCTGCTCATGAATCTATGTTATTTGTTGAACTGAATGCAAAAGAGGCCAATTTCATGTAGATATGTCTTATTTAGAAAATGATGGTCATAAATCTGTTTACGGAGTTTTTGAGAATATTGAATTGATTTTTTTGCATTCAAAAACACAATTGGAGAGTGTAAAATTGTGATTTTGCCAACAATCATGTTGCATGAGCTTCCGATGATAATAGTATATAAAAAAAGTAAAAAACATACTAAGTTTAGACTAGGTATTTATAGAGAGAAAACGAAGTATTGAAGGACAATGAAAAATTCAAAATTAATCCATGGTCGCTTGGTTTTGGTTAATAGCTAAGTTGTAAACAAACTGTTTGGTGATATGATTGTGATGTTTCATTGCTTATACCTCAGCCACCAATGACAACTGAAAATAGTGCAACAAACGTATTTTTCTTGGATGTATTGTCGTGGAGAATTGATAGAAATTAGAGGAAATGTGGCAAATCGATTCTAGAATACGAACTCTCAGTCACTCGTTGAATGATAAAAATAAAAGAGATGAGAGGGGATATTTAGTTGGAAGCCTTCACATGAATCCTTATATTTGACATATGTACCTCATAGGGAGGAATCCTTAGATTTGACATATGTACCTCATAGGGAGGTGACATTGAAATTTCTCGTGTCTTTTATAATTTATCATGATAAAACATTGGAGTGGGTTAATTCGGGAGAAATCTTCTCTTCTAAGTTATTTTTTCCGCAAGTGGTCTATTTTTAAATTTTTGGCCAATCCATAACTCTGATCGATTTTCTGAACATCTGGGTTGGTTTAAATCTTATCGTACTGACCTATAAAAAAATATGTCATTTTTTTAATTATTTCTTTTTAATTTATAACATTTAAATTACTAAACCTTTTCAAAGTTCGGATATTTAATTCCATATTTTGATAAGAAATGTTATATTTTGTCTGAGCTACTTAGAAAATTACCATTTCTCCCTTTTATTTATTCATATTTATTGATATTGAAGGAATTTAAAGAAAAACTATTGTCATGTCTTTTTATTTATTTATTATTTATTGATTAAAAAAATAATATGATAGATTGGTTGGTCTTTTTATTTATATTTATTATTTTGATTGTTGACAATATCAATATCAATATAAGCATATAGATTTAAGTAATATATTCATATAGATTTAAGTAAAATTAATTGTTGTTTGGATTATAAATTTATTATTATTATTATATTTAATGTATTTTTTAAAAGACATTTTCCAGAAATTTGATCATCCAAAATTATTAATTTTGGGAAGACTATTTATAATTTACTTATCCTTCAAAACTAGCCTTCTATCATGCCACCTGCTATTCTCTTCGTCCATCTCTTTGTCATGCCACCTACTCTCATTTTCATTATTTGCCTCGTTTTCAATTCTTGATTGCCATTTTCGAGCTTCGGTCACAAATATGGAAGGTGTTTTTCATATCCTCATTGTTT
>ML777655.1:704111-723539 GCA_009831015.1 Picea engelmannii | reverse complement strand
ATGTGTAGAGGATCAACATCATGACGACATAGATAACATCTTTATAATAAGGTCATATGTGTACAAATGTTTTCTTTATATAATAACAACATATACACCTAACATAAGTTTAGGGTTAGTGTTTATTTATCTTATTAGTCCCTACTAAAGCAAGGTAGCAATCAATTACTATCATTTCACCAATTAGGGTTGAGTTTCAAGAGCAATTCCATATCTTTATCAATGAAAAGAGAGAGAGATTATAACTACAATTGAAGGGAAAAGGATATGTGGATTCCATAAACCTAGAATATTATGGAATCCACATACCCTTTTCCATAGAATATACCAACTATATCCAAAAACCAAAGACATGAAATATGGTACACACATATTATATTATCAAGGAAAAAACAAGCTAAATGCAATTTGGACATTTGAAAAAATAATTACAAGTTAAATGAGTACATCAATAAAAAATAACATACTAACCTTGAAAGTTCAAAATCTGAGCTATGTAGATCGAGAATTAGATTTGTTCAACCGGTGGGTGACGGAAAAAATAAACAGCTCAAAAAAAATCCAAGAACAATGTCGCAACTATAGCAATTGTGTTGCAAAGTCTCTTAAAGTCATGTATGTATAGATAAAATAGTCAACTATCCATTAACACCGACCAATGAGATAGGTAAACTTTTTGTCGCTATTGCCACAAAAGATCGTCGCTATAGTGACAAAAATCTCGACTAGGTTAAATTAATATTTTCGTCGATATTACGACGAACTTTCGTGGCAATATCCATGAAAATCCCGCCCTGTTTAAAAAAATGATGAAACTAGTGGAAGCGTGGAAAATTTTCGTGGAATAATCCACCCATATATAGTAGTGATATGGGTGGCATTATGAGGTCTTGGGAATAATGGATGGTTCTTGGGTCTATGGCCATAATCACTAGAGGGAAAAAAGAACTACTAGCCCTAAACATTTCTTCTCATGCTCAAGTGTCATGGACAAGACCTCAAACCATCATATTAAACCTAGATGTTGATTATCAATTGCATCCAAGTGTGTTGTGGGTACCATGATTAGATCGATTGTGAACCAAGAATCACTCTAGTGGTATAAATAAATTCATGGGACAACAACAATAACCTTGTGCCCTAAATAGTGCTTCTTAGTCTCAATCATCATGAAACACACATAAAATCAACAAAACATTGCATCACTTGGGTATCTTTCATCTATGAGTGTTTTACTAGTGGACATTATAATGTTTTTAGTAACATTGATGAGTCTTTTCATTTTGAAAATGGTTAGGGAAGTACAAGAAGGGCCTTGGGCATGTAAAAAAACCTCTCATGCTCAAGAATGGAAAAAGATGCATTGAAACACCGCATATGACCCTTATATGGGATCTTTGGCCTCTAAGTGAGATATGTGTTGGGTATGTGTTATATTCTTTGCATGAGTAGTAGTGTCATCTATTTAGGTGGTTTTTCAGCACATGGTTTTTTCCGATGGTTTTCTATTTCCGGTTAAGAAATTAGGGTTTTGGACTAATCCAGGTCATTGGTTTAGGGTTTTGGATGTCGTTGGCTCCTATATGTATATTGTATTGTAAAAAATGTATCACAATGAATAATATAGAATATGCTAGTTTTCTCGGTTTGGGTTTCCACTGAAAAATCTTTGTGTAATGTTTGTATTTTCCATTATATCTTTTATGTTCTTTTCATGAATATCTATTTGCAGTAGATATTGTGCAAGGTTAGAATTTAAATTTGGTATAAGAGCTTTATTTGCTTCAAGGGGATGCCTTTTTGGTCAAGGGTTTGTCTCGGGACTGTGATAAGACTTGTTACAGTGGGAGATTTACGGTACTATTTTTCAGGTGAAAAGAAATGGCAAGAAATTCGAAGATGGAGATCAAAAAGTTTAATGGGAAAAATTTTGAGCTGTGGAAGCTCAAGATGGAAGATCTGTTGGTGGACAGAGATTAGTGGATCGTGGTAGATCCAGGTACTGTACCTACAGGAACTTCTGCAGATGACTGGAAAAAGTTGGATCGGAAGGCAAAGAGCACAATCCAACTGTGTCTCTCTGATTCAGTATTACTGAATGTGTCAGAGGAAGCTACAACCAAGGATTTATGGGAAAAGTTGTGGAAGTTGTATCAGTCTAAGTCCCTGGTAGATAAACTATTACTGGGAAAGAAGTTGTATAACCTGGGGATGAGAGATGGAGAATCGGTGGAAGAAAATTTGAACACCTTCAATACTATGATAAGTCAATTAGTATCTGTTGATATTAAAATTTCAGATGAAGATAAATGTATCATTTTGTTGTGTTCTTTACCAAACTCGTGGGATAGTCTGGTTGTGGCCATAGGTAGTAATACACCTTCCTTGAATTTTGAAGAATTGGTCTCATCCTTGTTGTCGGAGGAGATGAGACGAAAGAATATGGAAGGACATAGAATAGACACATTATTTGCAAGAGGACGTTCCCAAGAAAGAAATAGATCTAATTTCTCAAGTAGGAGATATAAGTCTAAGGGTAGATCTAAATATCCCAGAAAGTTTGTAAGGGTATGTTGGAGATGTGGAAAAGAAGGGCACTACAAGAAGCAGTGTAGATCCAAACTTGAGAAAAAGAAGGGATCTGAAGAATCTTCTTCTACGGAAGAAAATACCTCCAAGGAAGAAGAAGGGGATGTGTACTTGGCCTCTTAAGGCACACATGCAGATCATGAGGCATGGTTGGTTGAATATGGTGCATCCTTTCATATGACTCCCCATAGGGAGTGGTTCTGTGAATATGAAAAGTATGATGGAGGTAATGTTTTCTTAGGTAATGATTCAACAACCAAAATCATAGGAAGAGGAAGAGTCAAGTTGAGGCTCATAGATGGAAGGATTAAAACACTACCTGGTGTTCTGCACATCTCAGGTATGGCCATAAATTTGATTTTTGTAAGAAAAATCAAAGATGCAAGGGTAAAAACAATATTTGAAAAGTGAACTTGCAGGATGGTTCGAGGAGCAATGGTGTTGATGAAGGGAGTTCGGTTTGGAACTCTGTATAAGCTGCTAGGAAGCACTATTAGTGATGGTTGTAATAGCTCCATTGTTCCTGATATTGGAGTTGAATAAGAAAGAACTCCTACAGCCTCTGGAGAAAAGGTTATGTTGTGGCATCAAAGACTGGGGCATATCGGAGATAAGGGTCTTTGACTACTACACGGTAAAGGTATGGTTGAAGGTATGTCTAACTTCTCTCTGGATTTTGATTTCTGTGAACATTGTCTATATGGGAAGCAGAGTCAAAAAAGATTCCCCTCTGGTGCAATGAGGGTAGAAGGAATTTTATAGCTAGTTGATAGTGATGTTTTTGGACCTGTGTCAGTCCCATCATTGGGAAAATATGTGTACTGTCCCATTTATAGATGACTTCTTGAGGAAAACTTGGATATATTTTCTCAAGAAGAATACGAAGTCTTTGACAGGTTTAAAGAGTTTAAGGCTCTTGTTGAGAATCAAACAAAGAAAATAATTAAGGTGTTGAGGACAGATAATGGCAGAGAGTTCTGCGAGAATGAATTTGAAGAATTTTGTAAGAAGTGTGGTATATCAAGGTAGAATACTACTCCATATACACCTCAACAGAATGGAGTTGTAGAAAGGATGAATAGGATGTTGATGGAAAAAGCAATATGCATGTTGAGTGGTGTCAGGTTAGGTAAAGAATTATGGGCAGAGGTAGTGGGTACTGCATGTTATCTGGTCAACATATCACCCTCATCAGCGTTGGATGACATGACTCCACAAGAGGTATGGACTGGTAAGGAACCTTCTCTCACACATCTTAAGGTATTTGGTTGTGATGCATATGTTCATGTTCCAAAGGAAAATATGAGTAAGTTGGATAAGAAGGCTAAAAAATGTATCTTTATTGGATATAAAGATGGTCTCAAAGGTTATAAGCTTTGGAACCCAAAAACTAAGAAGGTAGTGTATAGCCAAGATGTGGTATTTAGAGAAATGAAGGATGTTGTTAAACAGGAATACCTACCAAGTAAGGAATAACCAGAGAAGATAGAGTTTGATTTAAAGGATGATGAATCGGACTCTATAGAAGAACATGAATCAAAAGAAGAAGATCCTCATACTCCAGTATTGAGGAGATCGGTTTGAGAAATAAGGCTACCGGAAAGGTATAGTCCATCGGATTTCCGTTCAAATTTTTCTTTGTCTATTACTGATGATGATCCTAGAAATGTCAGGGAGGAGTGGATTCAGAGGATGGAAATCTCTGGAAAAGGGCCATAGAAGAAGAAATGGCATCTTTGGATAAGAATGAGGCTTGGGATCTAGTGGAGTTTCCAACTGGAAGAAAGCCCATTGGTAGAAAATGGGTATTTAAAAATAAGCTGAATGCAGAAGGAAAAGTGGAGAAATACAAAGCTCGGCTAGTAGCAAAGGGTTATTCTTAGGTTGAGGGAATTGATTTTGGTGAGATTTTTTCTCCTATTTCCAAGTTAACCTCTATAAGATTTATGTTATCTGTTTTTGCTGTATTTGATTCTGAAGTAGAACAGATGGATGTGAAGACATCATTCCTGCATGGGGATCTGGAAGAAGAAATCTATATGAAGCAACCAAAAGGTTATGTTGTGAAAGGAAAGAAGGAGCTGGTATGAAAGTTGAAAAAGTTCCTGTATGGTTTAAAACAATCGCCAAGGATGTGGTATAAAAAATTTGATACTTATATGATGGGAATTGGTTTCACAAGAAGCAAAGCAGATCATTGTGTGTATTTTAAATTAATTGGTGATCATTTGATTTATTTGGTCTTGTATGTGGATGACA
Organism: Picea engelmannii; assembly: GCA_009831015.1. Lineage (NCBI taxonomy): Eukaryota > Viridiplantae > Streptophyta > Pinopsida > Pinales > Pinaceae > Picea > Picea engelmannii. The sequence goes on along the minus strand of ML777655.1, from coordinate 718,691 downwards.
TGTTACTGATAGGAAACAATAAGGAGATTATCCAGGATGTGAAAACTTAGTTGTCCTCTAAATTTGACATGAAGGATCTCGGTGCTTCAAATTTAATTTTGGGCATGGAAATTAAAAGAGATCGGAAAAGGAGGAAACTCTAGTTAAATCAGAAAAAAATTGTCAAGAGAATATTGCAGAGGTTTAATATGCAGGAATGTAAACCGGTCAAGGTTCCTATTCCTATTGGTGTAAATTTATATGCAAATTAGTGTCCCAAGACACATGAATAAGAGGAGGACATGTCTCATGTTCCATATGCGGGTGCAGTTGGTAGTTTGATGTATGCAATGGTCTATACTAGACTGGACATTGCACATGCAATGGGAGTTTTGAGCAAGTATATGTCAAAACTAGGGAAGGATCATTGGACAACAGTAAAAAGGGTTTTCGGGTATTTGTGTGGCACTTCTAGCTATGGATTGTGCTACGAAGGAAGACCGGAATTGGACATAGTGTTTGATATAAATGGATTTGTGGATACAGACTGGGCTGGAGATTTGGATCGTAGGAGATCTACAAGCGGGTATGTGTTTAACCTGTTTGGAGGAGCAATAAGTTGGATGAGAAAAAGACAGGCTGTAATGGAACTTTCAACTACAGTAGTTGAATACATGGCAGCCACTCATGCAAGTAAGGAAGTAGTATGGTTACAAAGATTGTGTTCAGGTATTGGGTTGGTACAAAAAGCTGTAAGGATAGAGTGTGACAGTCAGAGTGCAATTTTTATGGCGAAGAACCATGCTTATCATTCAAAGACAAAGCACATTGATGTTCAATATCACTTTGTGAGAGACATGATTGAAGAAAATAAAGTATCATTGATGAAGGTGGACACTTTGAAGAATGTTGCAGACTTATTAACAAACTTTGTGAGCACTGAGAAGTTCTCTTGGTGTAGACAATCCATAGGCATTATTGCCCTGGATTGTTGACTATGTAACCCTATAACCCCTTGTATGCAAAGAAAACAACAATGTATTAAGTGAATAGTGTTGACCTCTACATGATATCGAATTAGGTGATACTTTTTGTTTATGTGCTTAGTTCGATCATGGAATCTGGGATTCTTATCCAACTTGATCCAAGAAGTATTTTCAACTAGAAGAGGAGTATAATTCACTTGTTTCTCCTACAAATATTCAAGTATTTTCTGGAGCCACACAATCTCCTTTGTTACTTCTACAACTGCCACATATTTTTCCTCAGTTGTGGAATCTGTTGGAACTGATTGTTTGCATGATCTCCATGAGACATTTTTTGATCCAATACATAGCCTGAAGTTGACACTCCATTATCCTTATCCCCAATAAAGTTTGAATAAGAATATTTGATCAGGATTACGTCATCCACCTTAGAGTACCTAAGTCCAAAATCTTGAGTTCCTTTCAAGTATTTTAGAACTCTTTTTACAACAGATAATGTCCTTCACAAGGATTTTGGATGAACCTAGAAAGAATCCCAACAATAAATGAAATTTATGGTCTAGTGGTAGTAACATAGATAAGACTTCCCACAAGTTGTCTATACTTGGTTTCATTCTCAAATTAATTCCCTTCTTTTGATGTGAGTTTCAAATTCTGTTTCAATGGAGTAGAAACAAGATTTCACTCATCCATGCCAAACTTTTTCAAAACTTATTCAATATACTTCTTATGAGAGATGAATATGTACCTTGTATTTTTAATTATCTCAATGCTCAAATAGTAGTGAAGGTGTCCCAAATCTTTCATCTCGAAGCCTTTATTAAAATTTTTCTTTATGGATGCAATGTAGTTTTCATTGTTACATGTTATCAACATATCATCTACATATGCTACAATATATACAACATTTTTTCCAACTTTATTGACAAACAAAGTTGCATCGTCAAGATTGAAATGCTTGAAATTCAATTTCAAAAGATTGTCAGTTAAATTTTCATACCATGCTCATGGTGCTTGTTTCATGCCATATAAGGATTTGATGATCTTCCATACCTTATGTTCTTGTCCCTTCACAACAAATCCTTCTTGATGGGACATGAAAATATTCTCTTTCAAGTATCCATTCAAAAAAGAAGTCTTCACATCCATTCTGTGTTGCCATGGAAAATAGAGTACATATTGTAGCCCATTTTGTTGTGCGGGATAAGTGTCCTCATAATCAACACCTTGTTTGCATGCAAATCCTTTTTCCATAAGCCTTTCTTTTTGCTTGTCAAGTGAACCATCTGATCTCTAATTGTTGTTGAATACACACTTGGAACCGATTAGTTTGGTTCTAATAGGAGGATCTACCAACTTCCATGTCCCATTATTGATGAGAGAATCATAGTCCTTATGCATGGCTTCTTTCCATTCATCATGAGAAGTGACTTCTTTAAAGGAAGTCGCTTCAAGGTTAGTAGATAAATTCAACTCACAATCATATGAAACATCCATGTCATCTACATCATCTGAGTTTGAGTTATCTTCATTACCTCCATCTTGTCTTGAAGAAAATCAAGTTCCTATCTTTTTGCACTCATAAGGAAGAACACTTTCAAGTGTTTTTGTGATCCATTTTGGTGGACGTTTTAGAGATGGTCCAGGTTACTCATGTTGATGATTGCAGCTTCAAGATACATTCTCCATATCGTTCTCCTCTGGACTGAGTTGAGATGATCTATGAGAATTCCTATGTGATAGTTGAGTCATACTCCTCTAGACTGAGTTGAGATGACGTGTGTTGGGCTCTTATCGTGCTCCTATGGACTGAGTTGGAATGACTTGAGATGGTCTCCTGTCAGACTCTTATATACTTAGTTGAGTTGACTTGAGATGGCTCTCCAATTCGTACTGTTATAGATTTAGTTGAGTTGATCTTATTGAGAGTGGTGTCCATTGTGGTTGAGCACATGTGGACTTCTCCCTAGTGGTAGAGAACTAGAGGATTATCATGAGATCCCTTGCTATATTTTCAAAGAGTAAGACTATTATGAAACCCTAATTTGTATTGTGAAGGGTACAAGTTGGAACTACTATGTAAATATAATTAATATCGTGTAAAAGATTAATTATATTATTGATTTATACAAGTCAAACCTATTGTGCCAATAGACACATCTATTTGATGAGTTAGATCATGTATTTATTAGAGAGATACATCCCCATTGAGGATCATATCTCATTCACTCAATGCATTCACTTGGACATCTGGAATTTGGTGTGCACTTCTTAGGCGCTATCTTTCTTGTTCATAGAGCACCATATTGTGTGCACTAGGGTTTATGGTGTGAGGGTTATTTTATTGACAATATAGTAAAGGGTTGCTAGGTTTTTCACATGTTTGAGAAGGGTTTTCCTAGAATAACTTCTTCTGTCTTGTGCATGGTTATTCTTCTTGTGATCTTGGTTTACTGCAACTATTGTATTTTGTGTTGTTGCAATGTTTATGGTTCAAGTTCATGCTAAATTGAAAATAAACTACATGTTCTTGAGCTAAGCATAAAAAATTCAAAATGGTATCAGAGAAGTTTTCTTGAAAGAACCATTGCACAAGCTACTCCAACACCTTTCCAAGCAAGTCATCACCTTCTTGTTGCAACTGCAAAAATGATCCTTACCTTTTTCCTTGCCAATATAGTTTTAGCATTTTCCCTTGAGCGTTGGGCCTAATTTATTCACAGAAAGGTGCATCCTAGTCCAGTGCATCACCTGCAACTTTCACAATGAAAATTAAAGAAGTTTTGATTTTCGGCCCTAGGGTTTCTAGGGTTTCTGCATATTTTTGTTTCTAGGGTTTTTGCAAGTCGTTCGGGTATTTTTGCAGCTAGTTGGGATTATTTTGACTCTCTAGGGATTATTTTTGGAAATCATAAGTCCAACAAAATTCCTTTTGAAAAATCGCTAGGGTTTCTAATCCTAGCCGTCAGGGCTTGTGATCAAGAATCTGCAAGCCATTGGGAACATAACTTTGGTGGAAGATAGGATTGATGGTTTAAGAAAATTGATCTCCTAGAATTCAAGATTACACATCGCTCTAGAAGAGCGTGACCTATTGAAGTTGATAGAAAGAGCTCTACTAGCAACAACAACCAGTGAAGAGAAAGTTGAATGGAAGATAAATGATGTCAAATCTAGGAAGATAATCATCTACTCAGTAAGAGATCATATACTACCTTGTATTTCTACCTTGAAGACAACTTATTAAATGTATGATGTGTTGAAGAAGATGTTTGAGAGAAACAACACTAACAAATCTCTTACATTGAAACACCAACTTCAAAATCTCAAGATGACGAGAAATGACACCATTGTTAACTTCTTCATGAAGATTTCAAAGATCAAAGACCAGTTAGGTGCCATTGGAGAAACCATAATAGACATAGAGCTTATCATGACTACTCTCAATTCTCTTCCAAGCCATTGCGAACCATTCATTCAAAGTATCAGTGGAAGAGAAGATTTACCTTAGTTTGATCATCTATGGGAAGACTGCACTCAAGAGGAAACCAAACTTATAGCCGTAGGCATGCAAGACTCCCATAATGATGAAAATAAAGCCCTTGCATCTCATGCAAAGAAAGGCAGAAGAAAAATAAGAAGTTTCAACAAAGCATTCAATGAAAATAAAACTTCAGCAGATCCAGTTCATGAAAAAACAAAAGATATATCAAAGATATAATGTTTCATATGTGACAAGTATGGACACATTGCGAGAAATTTTTCTACCAAGAAGAAAGGAAGAGAACATGCCTCCACTGTCGATGTTGATTCATAACCACCTTAGAGGGATGAAGGAATAAAGGATGAATCATTCTTCTTCATTTCAACACTCTCAAGTACGGTTCCTACTGATAGTGATGTTTGGGTTATTGAAAATGGTGCTTCCAGACACATGACTAGATATAGAGAACAACTTACATATCTTGTAGAAAAAGAGTCTCTTCTGCATGTTGTACTTGGTGATAATGTCAGATATACTGTGAAGGGATTTGGATCTTCTTCATTCCAACTAGATTCTGACATACCACCTCAATTAAGTGAGGTACTATATGTACCTGTGATGAAAATGAACCATGTGTTTGTTTTTTCCTTAGAGGATAAAGGCTACAAGATTATTTTCTCTGAAGGAAAAGTTCTTGCATGGAACAAGAACTCACACATGGATTCTTCCTGAGTTATTGGTGTTTGAGAAAATAGTTTGTACAGATAGATTATCTGACCAATCCAGGCCTTGTTACATGATACTATCATCTTGAGCGAGCTATGGCATAGGAGACTTTCCCATTTACATTATAGATCCCTTCCATCTTTGGGGAATATGGTGACAGGTCTTCTATAGATACATATCGAGCATGATGGCGTTTCCAGAGGTTGTGCTCTTGGAAAGAATGTCAAGGGGTCCTTTCCGAGCAGTGACAGTAGATCTAAGGGGATATTGGAATTGATACATACATATGTTTGTGGACCCATGTATGTTGCTTCCTTGAGAGGATACTTGTACTATGTGATATTCATCAACAATCACTCTTGGAAGATGTGGATTTACTTCTTGAAGACCAAGGATGGAGTCCTTGCTAGATTTCAAGAGTTTAGAGCTCAGGTTGAGAACCTGACTGGGAGGAAGATCAAGGCGTTGAGTTTAGATAATGGAGGAGAGTACTCCTCCAGGTATTTAAATGATTTATGTATTGAGGCAAGGATCATGAGGGAGTACACAGTTCCTTATAACCCTCGGAAGAATGGGGTTTCATAGAGAAAGAACAGATCTATTGTTGAAGCAACCAAAGCAATGATACATGATCATGGTCTACCTATGATTCTGTGGGCATAGGCATCCATGAAATCTATGTATGTTCAGAGCAAGAGTCCTCATAAGATTCTAAATAACATGACTCCCAAATAATATTTCACCAAAGTGAAGCCTGAGGTTGGACACTTCGGGATATTTGAGTGTCCAATATACATTCATGTACCCAAGGAAAAGAGGACCAAGCTAGACCCTTCAGGAAGAAAGGGTACATTTGTGGGGTACAGTGAATATTCAAAGTAATACCAGATCTACATCCCTAGTCAGAGGCAAATCAAAGTTAGAAGAGATGTCACCTTTGAGGCAGAGATAGCCTTTCAAAGATCTAGATAATCTCAGATGGAGATTGATAGTGAGAAGAAAGAAGAGACGATACCTTCTCCCCCTTCAGCAGTTTAGAGGGAGACAGTTACTGATCCAATTGATCCCGTAGCTCCAGTTGATGTTCCCAGAGACATTGTAGTAGGCTAGAAGAGGCCTGCATGGGCTCAAAAAAATCTACAGGAGGCAAAGGGGCATGTATCTCCTCGTGGTACATTCTGAGAAAACAAGAGACCATGGAGATTTTTGAGCTATGCTTCAACTATGAGCCACATCATTGATACTAAGATTTCTTGTTATTGGCCCTTGACCAAGTTGTGGAGAACCTTGGTCATGTTTGACCATTTTTGGGACTTCGATAGTCTCATCAAAGGCGGAGCGCAAGGTGAAGCAGATATCCCGGGATCTCGCCCCCTTTTTAGGGATTTTTGGGTTTAGGGTTTATGTAACAGGTATGGGATGTCGGCCCATAGGTTTACCCATGCCTTGGCCCCTTTTTTAATGTATAAATAGAAAGCTAGGCGATGTAAGTAGGGGAGATGTGGTGCTAAGTGCTATATTGTGTTGAGTGCAAGTGATGTAAGTAGTTGGATCTATGTGATTGAGTTATCTTTGTGCATATTGTGTGCATGAGCACTTGTAGTGCTAAGTGCAAGTGACTGTAAAGAGGCTTTGTGTTATGACCTAACTCAGGTAAGGAGGATTTGGCGAGGTGTGCAAAAATCTCCTTTCCTATGTGGAGTGGGTTTTGATGCTCTATGCATGTAAAGAGATTGATAAAAGAAAATAAAGAAGAGGAAGAGTTGGTGGACGTAGCCCCACATTGGGGGTGAACCACGTATATCTTGTGTTATGGTTGCTTTGTGCATTATGGTTGTTATTTGAGTTATTCTTAGTATAGAAATATATGTTAGATTCATATGATATAGTAGATTAGTTCTTAGTAATGTGAATGAATACTAGATCGGATCTATTTCTATATGCTAAGTGCTTGGAGGTGTTAGATCTTTTTGAATATTGCGTTGTTCTATAATTAGGGTTTTCTCCTACGAAGTGTATAAGGGATAAATAATAATGAGTGTTAACTACTAAGTGCTCTGTTAAGTATTGTAATCACAGATCTGTGTCCCAACTTGGTTGCTTACACTTGAGTCCTGCAACCCCCCCTTCTTCTACCTCAGGTGAGACTCCATCGGCTTCGCAGGTGTTGCCGAAAGGGTCGATAGTTAGGGTTTTGTTAGTGCGTTGTTGAAGAGTTGAACCCTGGGTTAGCCCCTACTCCAACAAATGGTTTTGTTGCCAGGACCTGAAACTGTGATTGCTGGGAACTGGAGAAAAGAGAAAGCTCTATTCATAGATCTATTGCTTTAGTGTGTAGTATTCTACTTGAATTGTGAAGCTCTGTGCTAAGAAAAGAAATCAGATATGAAGAAAAGAGGTAAGATCTTAAATCTTTGTGCTCTGATAAAGGTAAGATAAGTGAGAGTTTTTGTTTCAAAAGAATGGGTCTAGGTATGTTTGATAAATTTTCTCCTAGCCTAAAAACTAGGGCACAACTAGAAGAAAGAAGATTTGATATGAATAGATATTATAGAACTAGTGAAAGATATGTTATTCCTAATCATCGAAAGAAGGTTTGGACTAACAAATGGATGCAGGATCCTAGAAAGATTTTTTTTCAGATCCACGACTATGATCCCAGTGCGCAGTACAGGAAAGGTTGGGGATATTTCAAGAGAAAGAGAGGATTGACTCTTTGTTATAATTGTAGAAGACCGGGACATCTTGCTAAGGAATTTTGTGGTCGAGGTCTTGTTTTCCTTTGTTGTAAGGCTATTGGAAATGAAGTTTTGGATTTCCCTAGAATGATTGCCAAAGTTTAAAAGATGAACATGAGACAAGAAGACCACGAGGAAGGTCAAGAGACTAAGAATATGCTCAATAGCCAAAAAGAATCAGAGACTGTATTATTGCAAATGAAAGAAACCCTGAATGATCACAGAGCATTAAAAGAGAAAGAGTGCATAGAAACAAGAATAGGAGACTTTGACATAGAATGTGTTCTAGATGAGGAAACACAGGTGAATATCATGACAGAAAGAACATGGAAAATTTTGGGAAAACCTGATATGGTTCTTTCATTGGGAGGAATAGGATTGTTTAAAGGGAAGATGATAACCCTATGTTGAATACTTACCCAGATATCTATGAGTGCTCATGGAACTTTGATAGAAGAATAATTTGAGATCGTTAAGTTTGTTGAGAATAGCGCCCCATTTTCTATTTTGCTAGGAAAAACTTAGGTTGATAAAGATCAGATACGAAGGAAACAAGAAGAGGAAGCTTTAGAACAAAAAAAGAAAGAACTAAGAGATTTCATGGCTAGGAGAATAACACACTTACTAGAATAACAGGAGGACAAGTGGAAGCTACTGAGGACCAGAGACCTGGTTGTCAAAGTTGAAAGAACACAGGAAGACTTGAAACCCTTGTCCATAAAGGAGAGTAGAGCACCTACCCCAGAAAAAGAAGAAGTATTACCCTCAAACCCTATGAAATACCTTCAGCAATGAAAAGTTACTATGCTAAGAGAGAATAAGAACAATAATGGAAAGAGGAACCCAGTAACTCAAATCACAGGAAAGAAAGCCAGAAAGCTCGGTAAGATGAAAGAAAAGTTAGAAAAATTGCAGGAAGTTCCAGAGAGGACCTTGTAGAAGGAAGATTTGCAGAACAAGAACTTTGTCGGTATATCAGAATAGCGTAGATTGACACTTCACCATGATGAAGCAATATGACCATTGGAGGCATCTTGACTGTTAGAACAATGCTCCATAATGGCTAGAAACACAGTTATTTCCAGAACGTTCACCATTGGACCATTGGGACCGCGCCATAACAAATGGAATTGCATTGATTGAGGCATTCCTTCCCATTGGAAGAGTCTGTTATGACGTTGTCTATTTATCCCATCGAGCGTTGCACTGAGAACACTTTTTCCAATTGTGATTATCCGATCCCACAGAGAACTAGTTTCTTTCGCGCAGTGCTTATTGAGAGCTCGTCATCCATTCTGTTACATTGAGTATTTTCTCACCGACCGGAGAATCATATCTCGAGCATGTATGTCGGGTGACTTGAGATCAGTATAAAAATATTTCGAAGAGATACTAATAGACCTCATGGCTCAAAAGGTGATGTTCGTAGGCATACAAGCTTCATCAACGCGAGGATTGGAAGCATCCTCATCGACTGCGCAGTGTCGGTCTAGCTGACACGTTGTTGAGAAACGTAGCAAGGATCATGATGACTTGGTGAATGTGAAGCTTATCCTATCTATCATGGCCAACTATATCCCACCTTTGGCTGGCGCAGTTAGTCGTGACAGTGTCCCGAGGGACTTCGATTACACATTGATCACTGTCTACCTCCCGAAGGGAATACGCGCAATTGGACTGCAATTGGGACAGATTATGGCATTGAATATCAGTGATTTCAACTTGGGAGATTGCAAGAAACATGGAATGAATATTTGAGAAAGACAAAGGGGATGAATTTGAAGATCATCCCTAGTTGTGGACCATGGACATCGCAAGGTCCACCATCCTGAACGTAATGAAGATACCCCATTTTTTAAGGCATCAGGAGGTTAACACATGTGTTAAATACTATTGTCTTGCTTCCATGGCAGTTATTTGTGGCTGGATAGATGCATCACCATAGATCCAGCGTTGATCCATTGGATCACCGGATTAAGCATGCAAGGACTAGACCCACAAGACTTTTATCTAGGGAAGGCTACAGATCGCGCCTTGGCACAGAGAATCAAAGACACCTATGATGATGTCGAGAAGGTGAAGCAAGGCTACAACATAGCTTCCATCCAGAACAATGTAGTTCTCCTAGCCTGCTAGTTGATTGTTGGTAATCTAGTAAGGAAGAAAAGACCCACGCAGGTCATGGGGTTCATGGTTGACCTCACGGGAAAATGCATTGAAGGACTATAAATGAACTGGGCGAGCAACCTTATCAACCAGTCAGAGAAAGACTACCACGAAGCTCAGGATCAGGGCTATGAGTTCCATTTTAGTTGGCTACTAATCCTCATCACCTTCATTGCATGGGAGGTGCGAGAAGGAGTGACCTTCCCTGATATTGAACCATCTGAACCCCTCCCTGCGAAGTTCACTACACTTTGGTACTCAAGCGACATGGCTAAAAAATGGCAGTCAAATGTGGTGTTCCACACCTATTACCTCCAGTTGAAGAGGGCTATTGAGTCTTTTCCTCATATGATGACGAACGCCCTGCACAGGGTCAGGACATTTGTAAATCTCCACGGAGATAGACATTTTATTTATACCACTGCGTGCGGAGATGAAAATAAAGAAGAGATTCAATCCTACTATAATCTCACTGAGGAGGAAATGGAAGAAATAACTAAGGAATGTCTCACAAAGTTCCTTATACCAGTCAACCAGGAAGAACCGTCTGACCCTGACCTCATCGACATTCCTATGGTCACTTGCGAAGAATATGATGCACCCAATAGTAGCAGAAGGAAAAATAAGGAAGAGGTATAAGAGCCTAACAGCGCATCAGAAGAGACTACTTCAGATTCACCTGGAGGGGGAGGAGGTGATGAAGTAGACAAGGAAGAGAATGATGCAAAAGAAGACAAACCAAAGTAGGGAAAAGTAATACCACCTAGGGATCCCCTTGATGAAGCTGAGACATCCAAGAAAAGAAAGGTTTCCCCCATGAAACCTACATCGCGGAAGAAGTCAAAAGCCAATAAACCGCTATTTCAAACTGTGCTAATGGTGGATGACATTGACCTTATCATTGTTGTTGTGTCAGACACCTCGGAGGATATCTTACAACACAACAAAGAAAAATAGGAGAACATGTATGATAGGATTGCAATAGAGTTGAAAGGGGTTCAAAAATCCCTCTATTCTAGCCGCACAGTGTCTACTACGCCTCTGCCATCAGAAGGAACAGAGTTGTGAGATGAACCTGCCCAACTACGCAGGATAGCATATGCAACGGAAGCTCTCCTTTGTCGTGTCTAGGAAGAAAAAGAACAAGCCACAGAGGCATTAAAGCAATCAAAAGAGGAAGCCATAGAGAAACGTCGAGTTTCACGGCAAGAAAAAGATGACCTCCAAGTGAAGTTTGCAGAGGATAGTAGGGATGATTTTAAGGATGGAAATTTACTTTAAAATGTAGCAACCTTGGCGAATCTTACTAATCCTTCATATGGAAACTATAAAATGTTTGGCTATATTTTTGTAAAAACATTCAAATTTATATGGATTAATATATTTCGTATAAAATTTTGGCGATTTTTAAGGTAAAATAATTTTATCCTATAAAATTTGGACGAATCATTTTTAGAATGTTGAATCTTTTTTGGGGAAAAACCATGGAAAATTAGCCCATGAGCGAAATTTAGCCCCTAAAATCATCCCTGGAGGATAGAGCAGAGATTGAGAAGGATAAAGAACAACTGCTCGTAGAGTATATTAGAGTTAAAGAAGCAGTCACTAGAGCACTTCACTCTATGACAGGCTTAGAACAGAGGGAAGAACACCTAGTGGACAGTCAGGTGGGGAATCTTGTTGAACCCATTCATCAGCTCCAACAAAGAGTAGCATAACTCGAGTTACAAGTAGTACTAAGCACTCTGCAGGAAGTGCAAGACCAGAGAGAAGAAACTGACCGAAGCACGGTCCAAAGAATCAAGGAATTGGCCTTAGAATGAAAACAACTCAGGAGTCAAAGTGTGCAGACCTACGAGCACCTTGCAGAGGAACCTAAACTAAGGACACTGGAGTCACAGCTCTAGGAGGCAAAGCAACAATAGTGAAAGCGCAGTTGAAGCCATTATTAGTGGTCGAGAGGATGAAAAGGTCGAAATAAAAACACATGGTTTAGTAGCAGTTCCATGCCATCCAGACCAAGGTCATGGAAGTGACTCAGAAGCTCCAGCCAATGCAGGATGAATCTTGCACGCTTTTTGAGGAAATTGAAGGACGAGGTGCAGAAATGGAACAAGTGGTCACCACAGTAAAACAACACTTAGAAGGACATGTGACCGAGAAGGCTATTTAGGAGTTCGCTGAGTAGGAGGCTCTAGCGAAGCAACAGGTCGAGGCATATCGATCTAAGCTTGAGGCCTTTGAGGACGATTTACCTAGATTAGAGTGACTCAGGATGAGTCACAGGTGAGTGTTAGGGGTCTGTTGGCCCTTAACCAAGTTTTGGAGAACCTTGGTCATGTTTGACCATTTTTAGGACTTCAAAAGGCTGGTCGAAGGCAGAGCGCAAGGCGAAGTGGAGATTGTGGGATCTCACCCCCTTTTTAGGGATTTTTGGGTTTAGGGTTTATGTAACGGGTATGGGATGTCATCCCATGGGTTTACCTATTCCTTGACCCCTTTTGTAATGTATAAATAGAAATATAGGTGATGTAAGTAGGGGAGATGTGTTGTTAAGTGCCATATTGTGCGGAGTGCAAGTGATGTAAGTAGTTGGATCTATGTGATTGAGTTAGCTTTGTGCATACTATGTACATGAAAACTTGTAAAGCTAAGTGCAAGTGATTATAAAGAGTCTTTGTGCTATGACCTAACTCGGGGAAGGAGGATCTGGCGTGGTGCACAAAGATCTCCTGTCCTATGCGGAGTGGGTTTTCATGCTATGTGCATGTAAGGAGATTGACAGAAGACAATAAAGAAGACAAAGAGTTGGTGGACGTAGCCCCAGACTGGGGGTGAACCACGTATATCATGTGTTATGGTTTCTTTGTGCATTATGGTTGTTATTTGAGTTATGCTTAGTATAGAAATATTTGTTAGATGCATATGATATAGTAGCTTAGTGCTTAGTAATGTGAATGAATACTAGATCGGATCTATTTTTATATGCTAAGTGCTTGGAGGTGTTAGATCATGTTGAATATTGTGTTGTTTTGTAATTAGGGTTTTCTCCTACGAAGTGGATAAGGGATAAATAATAATGAGTGTTAACTGCCAAGTGCTCTGTTAAGTATTGTAATCACATATCTGTGTCCCATCTAGGTTGCAAACACGTGACTCCTGCAACCCCCCCTTCCTCTACCTTGGGTGAGACTTCATGTGCTTCGCAGGTGTTGTCGAAAGGGACAGTAGTTAGGGTTTTTTTGGTGCACTATTGAAGCGTTGAACCCTGGGTCTGCCCCTACTCCAACACTTGTCATGGAGAAGTAGTAGGTCAATAGGTTTGGCAGGATGCCATGACCAAAGAGTATCTTTCCATCATGAATAATGATGTGTGGAATATTGTTTTGACACCGAAAAGGAAGTCTGTAGTGACTTCTAAGTGGATCTATAAGATCAAACATGCAATTGATGGAAGTGTCAATAAGTACAACATGATATTTGTGTATAGAGGATTCTCTCAGGTGGAGGGAATAAATTACGAAGAGACATTTTCTTATGTTTCCCGATACACTTCAATCTGTACAATTATTTCCCTTATTGCATCCATGGGTTGGAGACTACATCAGATGGATGTGAAGACAAATTTCTCAATGGAGAGATTGAGGAAGAATTTTACATAGAGAATCCAGATGGATTCATGATGCATGAGAATGATTCTCACGTGTGCAGCGTGAAGAAAGCCATGTATGGACTAAGGCAGGCAGCTCGTGCATGGTATGGGAAGATTGATGGATACTTGATGATTTTGGGCTTCAACAAAAGTGTTGTTGATCCCATCCTATACTACAACCTTGTTGGTGACGAGCGCTTGATTTTGGTCCTATATGTTGATGAATTATTCCTCATCAGTTCAGAAAGCCTTATTGTTAAATGAAATTGTGAATTGGCTTCTTAATTCGAGATGAAGGACCTTGGTATGATGCACTACTTATTAGGACTATAAGTGTGGTAGAGGATTGATGAGATTCTCCTGAGTCAGGGAAAATACATAGTTGAGATATTGAAGAAATTTTGGATGATAGACTACAAGCCCATGCCTACATCGATGGTGATGAATCTGAAGAAACCGAGGGATACTTCTTCCGATTCAGGAGAGATGGATCCACATATTTACATATAGATGATTGTATCATTGATGTATTTGATTAAACCAGACTCGATATATGCTATGCAGTGAGTGTACTCAACCAATTTATGAGTCAGCTGAGACAGACACGTTGGATATTAGCGAAGCATGTGTTGAGATATTTATGAGGCATAGTTGGTTATGGAATGAGATATGCCTCCATTGTAGACATGAGATTGCAAGGATATGTCGATGCTGTTGGAAATATGGCTACAACAGAGATGACGCAGATGATCAAGGTTGTCATTGATGGCAATCGATTGTTTATGAAGAACAGATGCTGAAACATGCTGCAACACAAATGCAAACACAGACGCTGAAAAACAGTGCTGA
>ML777655.1:689155-704011 GCA_009831015.1 Picea engelmannii | reverse complement strand
GACTTACTGCCACTAAGATTAATGATTCGAAGTTAAAATTGAGAGAGATTGTTAATAATTTACAATAACTGATTCACCCCCCCCCCTCTCAGTTATTTCATACCTGTAACAGATGCAGATTGGGAAGGGAGAACAGTGGGTCAGAAGAGCACCTCCGGATGTTTTTTTACTTTGGGATCTGCCATGGTTTCCTGGTGAAATAGTAACTAGACTTATGTGGCTTTGAGTACCGCAGAAGCAGAGTACATTGCATTATGTGTGGCAGTCTGCGAAGCAGTGTGGATTTGCAAGATCCTTGCAGACTTATTTGGACATGATATGGATTCCATTGTTATCCATTGCGATAACGAGAGTTGTGTGAAGCTCTCAAAGAATCCTATGTTTCACGATAAATCGAAACATGTTGAGATCAAATACCATTACATCAAAGATATTGTGTAGAGGAAACAAGTACATGTGTAGTGCCTTTCTACACACGATAAATTTACATATTTCTTCACCAAACCGATTGCTAGGACGAAGTTTGAGTACTTCCATGAGAGAGTTGGCCTGGTGTAGAATGCCTCCCTAGATGAGAGGGAGTGTTGATGATTGCAGCTTTGTGAGACATTCTCCAGATCATTCTCCTCTGGACTGAGTTGAGATGATTTGCGAGAATGCCTATGTGATAGGTGAGTCATAATCCTCTAAACTAAGTTGAGATGACGTGTGTTGGTCTCTTGTCATGCTCCTCTGGAATGAGTTGAGATGACTTGATATGGTCTCTTGTTGGACTTATATGGACTTATTTGAGTTGACTTGAGATGGCTCTCCAATTTGTACTCATATGGATTTAGTTGAGTTTATCTTTTTGAGAGTGATGTCCCTTGTGGTTGAGCACATGTGGACTTGTCCCCGGTGGCAGAGCACTAGAGGATGATCGTGAGATCCCTTGCTATATTGTCAAATAAAATCCAGGAATCCGGGCAAATTAAGTATAATGATGCCCATTCCCGAAGGTTTGAGACTCGAATTATCTACAAAATACACTATGCCATATACATTGTCATTGAAGTCTTCAAAGAAGTCGGGCTTCAGAATTTCACGTGAGAGGTTGCGCCTATGTCAAGAATCCATGCAACTTTCCAAGGATTATATGAAGTCTTAAATAAATCTTCAGTTACTCCTATATTGCAATGAGAAACAATATAATGGGAAGATTCACATGGATTACCTTCTGCTAGTTCTGAAGTTTTTCCTTTATCCTCTTTTTTATGTTGTCTCTCTTCTTTAATCTTATCCCATGGAACTTTGTAGTCATATGCTTCATGTGACCCATTATTTTTGCAATGGGTAGAATGAAGATTGGATCTATCACTTTGGTTGTGTCTACCTCCCCTTCCTCTGAAATTATTTCTTCCACATTCACATCCTCTTCTGTTGCTTTCTCCTCTGGAAGAATCATGTGGTTTACTCTTCTCTTTTTGAGCAAGGTACATTTTCGCACCAATTGAAGGATCCAACTTCTTTCCAAAGGATTTCTCATGTTCTGTGACTTTCTCCACCAACTTGTTAAATGTGATGGATTTCATTTTTACCACTTTCTTTCAGTGTTAAAGGTAGTGATCATATGTAGGGTAGAGTTCCTTAACCAAGGCTGTGAGAGGGAGACCTATCTTCACTCAAGTGGTCTCCATGTCATGCATTATGGATTTTATTTATGAAGTTAAATCCATAGGGTCATCATTCTTCAATTCTAGGTTGAATAGCTTCACCAGTAGTTGTATGAGTTCCAATTCAAAGTGTGTGTCATAAGTGTCATTCAATCTCTTCAAGGATCTATATGAGTCATTAATGGAAGCAATATGACGAATCACATCTTCACTTACTATCGTAGAGATCAAATCATATGCCTTCTGGTCTTTTTCCTCCCATATGGTACATTCTTTGTTTGATGTTGGAATGGTTGGTTTGCCCTTTTTCTGCTACTCTTCGAATTTGATTCTAATGCAAGATATTCAAATCATGATTCTACTTCTTCTTCAGAGATACCAGGGACTATTGCTACTTTGCAAATGCCTTTCCATAGGTCATTGAATATCAATGTGTTTTTGATATTATTGTACCATTCTTTGTAGTTCTCTTTTCCAATCAGCACCACACAGACAATGGAGATGAGAGAATGCATTACCTTCTACCTTTACACACACTTTGCAAGAAATTACTAGTAATGATAATGCACCAAGAATGAATACAATTCTTCATCGGTCACTGGAAGTCATATGGAACATATTCAACGATTACATTTGTTGTAAGCTCATCAAGACTTGCAACTCTATAAACTTTGTTTACATCCACCAATGCTTTCTTCCGCGTGGCATAATTTTGAAAGCTAAATGGTGTCCTGAGGAATTTCTTTGAGATTAGACATCAACATATTTCATGGAGAAAAACTATTCCATCGAGTTTATGTTTGGTCGAAGTCATACCAGATCTATATCCCTAGTCAGAGACAAATAGAAGTTAGCAAAGATGTCATATTTGAGGCAGAGATAGCCTTTCAAAGATCTAGAGAATCTCAAATGGAGATTGACAGTGAGAAGAAAGAAGAGACTATACCTTCTCCCCCTTGAGTGGTTCAAAATGGAGATAGTTATTGATCCAATTGATCCAGTTGTTCTCGTAGCTCTAGTTGATGTTCCCAGAGACATTGCAGTAGGCTAGAAGAGGCTTGCATGGGCTCAAAAAAATCTACAGGAGGCAGAGGGAGATGTAGCTCCTCTTGGTACATTCTGAGAAAGAAAGAGACCACGGATATTTTTGAGCTATGCTTCATCTATGAGCCACATCATTGATACTGAGCCTTCTTGTCATGGAGAAGCAGTAGGTCAATAGGTTTGGTAGGATGCCATGACCGAAGAGTATCAGTCCCTCATGAATAATGATGTGTGGGATATTGTTCTGAAACCGAAAGGGAAGTCTATAGTGACTTATAATTGGATCTATAAGATAAAACATGTAGTTGATGGAAGTGTCGATAAGTACAAAGCGATATTTGTGGATAGAGGATTCTCTCGGGTGGAGGGAATAAATTATGAATAGACATTTTCTTTTGTTTTCCCGATACACTTCCATCCGTAGGATTATTTCCCTTGTCGCATCCATGGGTTGGAGACTACATCAGATGGATGTGAAGAAATTTTTTCTCAATGGAGATATTGAGAAAGAAGTTTACATAGAGAAGCCAGATGGATTCATGATACATGAGAATGAGTCTCATGTGTGCAAGTTGAAGAAAGCCCTGTATGGACTAAAGCAGGCACCTTGTGCATGGTCTGAGAAGATTTATGGATACTTGATGATTTTGGGCTTCAATAAGAGCGTTGTTGATCCCATCCTATACTACAACCTTGTTGGTGACGAGTGCTTGATTTTGGTCCTATATGTTGATGAATTATTCCTCACCGGTTCAGAAAGCCTTATTGTTAAATGCAAGTGTGCATTGGCTTATGAATTTGAGATGAAGGACCTTGGTATGATGCACTACTTCTTGGTACTAGAAGTGTGGCAGAGTACTGATGAGATTATCCTGAATCAGGGGAAATACACAGTTGAGATATTGAAGAAATTTTGGATGATAGACTACAAGCCCATGCCTACACCGATGGTGATGAGTCTAAAGAAACTGAGGGATACTTCTTCCGATTCATGAGAGATTGATCCACATATTTATAGATAGTTGATTGGATCATTAATGTATCTGATTAAAACTAGACCTGATATATGCTATGCAGTGAGTCTACTCAGCCAATTTATGAGTCAGTTGAGACACACACACTAGATAGCAGTGAAGCATCTGTTGAGATATTTATGAGGCATAGTTGGTTATGGAATGAGATATGCCTCCATTTTAGACATGAGATTGCAAGGATATGCCGATGAAGATTGGGAAACAAGCATAGTGGGTTGGAAGAGAACCTCTGATTGTTGTTTTACTTTGGGATCTTCCATGGTTTCCTAGTGTAGCAGTAAATAGACTTATGTGGCTTTGAGTACCGCAGAAGCATAGTACATTGTGTTATCACTAGGAATCACCCTCAGATTGCATAGAGGATAAGACCAGTACCCATCAGATTATGTGTAAGTGTAAATGATTGTTTTAAAGGTCAAATGGACAAGGCTCAGGATAATAACGTTCTAACTAGGAAATATGGGCTAGCATGCATAAGCAATTGAGGTCTTGATCAACTTCAGTCAGTGAATGGGAGTAAAAGTGAATAGAAGGAATACTTTGGTGAGGGAAATGTAGAGGTCTGCTATTAACATCAGGTCTTCAAGCATCCTAAGGAGGAAAAACTTCAAACACACGATCTTCTTAAATTCAAAGCTTAAAGAACACTGAAGAACATCATAACAGTACTATAATCAAACATTCATCATAATACAACTATAACAATCTCATGTGAATCATTCATGCATGCAAACTTCAGTATAAGAGGCAACAAGATGGAATAAGAGAAACTGACTTATATGAATAAAAATTTCTCAAGTCAAGTACATAACCAGAGAACCAGTTTGCTTAATCAAAACATTACAATAAGGGAGCCCAACTCAACCATTCGAACCCACTAAAGAATTTGCAATATCTATTTATAACAAAAAGGGAAGGAAACAACTAGAGGTGTGACTTGGCCTTCCTCCCATAGGATTCTCCAAATCAGTGATTCAATCTAAAAACTGTGCTAACAACTATGCTATAAAAAAGGAAACATGTTGGAAACTAATACAACAAACTTTTAACTGACATTATCTTCATTGATGCGTATCCCTTTCCATGCCAAGTATCCTATAGAGGTTGTAAGTTGTCATCATGCTTCCAGATATGATCTTATCCCTTTTCCACATCATCAACCACCCTCCAGAGTGATAAACTTGAACCCCTTGATTCCAGGTACCAGTTGGTAGCGTCGTTCAGTAGCGTGTTGGGTAGTGAGTTTTTGTAGAGCCTTTACAAAATACTCTGTACATTTCGTAGCGCAGATCCAAAACAGGACTGTAGAATTGGTAGCACCGAGCTAGTATATCTTTGTGTGTAATTTGGTAGCATTGAGCTTGCATATCTCTACGAATTCAGTAGCAGCCTCACTGAACTAGTCCTGTAGAATGGGTAGTTCCCATCATCAAAACAAATTTCGTAGCACCACTGTAATATATCCCTGCAAATTCGGTAGCACCATCATTACACAACTTAGGCAATTTGGTAGCATTCCTATGGAATTCACAGCACCATCGTTAAGTTCAGTCTTAGGATATTTGGTAGCATTGTAGGTAGAAAACTGGAAGGACATGCTAAGTAGATGATTCTGCAGTGCCATAGCGCTACAAAATTTCTATGATCTTTCTATATGAGGAGACTAATCATTTGAAAAGCACAAAAACTTGAGTTGATAGGTTAGGAGCCTGTAAATGCATGTATAAGTGGAAAAAAGAATACATCCTTGACCACTTACTGTTGCAAAAAGAGACCACTCTAAAAAATGAAGCTTATACCCCCCAACTATTTCATCAATCTAGCACTCATTCTTGTGTAAGGAGGGCTTCCTTCTAACACAACAACATGTTTTTTTTTTTTGGTAGTGATAGGCTTCTTGACTGTAGGTGTGTTTTTCTTCATTGTTGGGGCCTCTCTCTCATTGGAAGCTTCAACCAACACATTCAAATTTCTCTGGGCCACTTCATCCTTGAAGTGTTGCAATTATGCCTTGAGTTTTTTGTTCTAACAATGAAAGCCTATGTTTTTCCTATACAGGTTCTTGAGTTTTTTTATGGAGAGGAAGGGATCTTCTAGCTACAAATATTGCCAAATCAAGAGTGTTATTGTAATTATCCATGAGGTCCTTCATATTAATTCTTTTAGATAAACCCTTTGATTTCAAGCGAGAAACCTCCTTCCTAGCCTCCCTGAGCTATATAATCAATCTTTTGAAGGTGTGATTTCTAGATGGAGTGATAATGTTGATAATATCAACAAGATTCTTCATGGCTTCATCTTCATCTTTCTGTTGCACAGGGGCTCTGTCTACCACCTCAATAAGATTCTCAAAGCGTTTTCCCTTATCTATTTTTTTTTTAATAATATAAACCTTTGGTAGGACTTGTGCTTCAACAACCTCCTTGAGAGTTGATGATCTTGTGAAAGGCTTTCTGAATTTTGTGCTAGATACAAAGGGAGATGAAGAGAAATTCAATTTTCTTCCTTTCTTGGTTGTGGCTTTAGTAGATGAAGGGAACTCTTCCAATTCTGGTGCAGGAGGAGGTGAAAAGTCTCTCTATGGAGAATGATAAGCCTCCCTCTCTGATTCTTCAACTTCCTTAATAACCTCTTTGTCTTGAGTAATGGATTTACTCTTTGTTTTCTTGCTTGTTCCTGCTGGAGCATCACTAGTAGATGGAAAAGGACTTTGCATCTCTAACTGAGGGGTTGAAGTTGTTTCCAACTTCATGTGAGCAGAAACAATGAATTTCTTCCAAGGAATGTTCCTCTTCTTCAATTCTTCCATTACCAACATTCTGATCAATCCAAAGTGAAAGACACTAGTGTCCACAGCCTTGGATTTGGCTTGGAATCTGTCATACATTTTTCTCATGCTCCTCAACAAGTAGAAAGGGATATTCATTTCATCTTTACCAATAAAATGAAGAAGAAGTATTATATGGTACTGGTATAACATATTAAACCTTCCCTCACATGTGAAATATCTCTATATGATCTTCAACATCTTGTCAAAATATTCAACTATATGACTTCTAGGCACTCCCTTGGACAAGTTGTCAATATGATAATCTGGTTTGAGGAAGTCCTTGGAGAAGGTAACATTCAAATTCATATATTTAAACCATCTATCCCCAGTGTCAGGAATCCCTGTGGCGGCTGCAATAGAGGCTTTAGACACCTAAAAATCCAGGTCTCCTACCTTAGTCTTAAGGCCATCAAAATGTGAGGCAAATTGTCTTACCACTTTAGGATGTCTCCTCTACATGTTTTTACAAAAAGAGAGGCATCCCACCCTTTGAAAAACTTCCCTAACCATTGGCTCTGCATCAAATAAGTGCATGTCTGAGGGTTCATTTTTTACCACAGTGCCTCGCTTGTGAGATTTCTTCTTTTGAGGTGTCTTCATGGGTCAAGACAAGGGATCAAAGGCTATGGTGCAATGAATTCTAGGAGAGAAAACAAATTCATACTTCAATGGGAGAATGACAGTGAACAATGGCTGATCTTTCCTAGGATTCTCTTCTAACTCACATTGTTTTGATGGATTTTGGAAGGCAAGAAATGTAATTTTCCCTCTCTTTACTGTCTGTAGATCTCAAACTGAACAATGAAAATATAGTGAAAATAAAATTGTTGCAATGGTATTTGAAAACCTGGCTAATAATACTCTGATCCAAATAGTAGAGGAAGTAGGGAAAATGTAGTGAGGTTTCAACAACGATTTTGGTAGCGCAGTGCGCACACAAGGAATAAGTGTTTTCACGAGCACCAACACTTAGGAGAAAGATGAATGGGTGTCTTGATAATTGAAAACAAGGTGACAAATGGTTGCAAGTCTGTGTGAGAGGAAATATGGATGAAGAGGGATGAAGGAGGGAGTGATTTGCAGATATGGTCACTACCAAAACTCAGGCAACAACTATCACACAGATTCGTTATGAAAAGGAGGAAGTCCACATAATACCTGGAGGAGTAATGACAACTTGAGGCTCTGCAACCAATTAGGATATCACCATGACCACCTTAGCTTCCAAATCCACCTCAACAGTTGATCCCGTAGCATTTTCTGCAAATGGTCTAAACTAGCAGTTTCAACAGCGCCAAGTTTGATAACATTCAAATCTTTGAAACCGTTAGCAAACTCATTAAAACCAAATCTTTGAATGCATATTTTAACGAAACATGGTGCTGAAAAAAAGGTAGAACATGACCTCAGTGAAATGATGACGAATCATGGAAAGGAATTAAGGACAAGGAGTGTGCTACAAAAACTCCTAGTGAGTTGGCAACGCTCTTTTTCAAAAGGATGATTTGACCACATTTAATCAGACATAGGGACAACATGGCTAGGATGAAAGGTATGAGTGAAAAGAGTGACATTTCAAGTCATGAAGGTCATGGAATAGGTTATTCTTAGTGTCAATTCATTAGGTGATTCAAAACCATAAGCCAAGAACATGAACCTAGGCTAAAAATCTATGTGAGGGTCAAAAAATGAGCCAACACTCAAGCCTTTATTTTATTCAAGCTAACTTAAGAAAATCACAAAAGGAAACATAAAGAAAAATTGAAGTCTAAAGGATAAAAAATTTAAACCTATGTGATCAAAGACCCAAGGAAACTTAGTGTGATAACATCGGCTCCATAGGGATGGCATGCTCCATGTGGGCTGCCAAGAACAAGTAGTTTCAGTTCCTTATACTAGGGCTATGGGGTCACTTATTGAATAAAAAATAAAATAAAAAATGATATTTACAATGGCATGGAATGCCACTCCTGGCTTAAGCAAAATATTTTTTCAGAAAATGCCCATTGAGCGAGCCACCAAAAACTTCAAAATCCTCCAAATTCTATAAGTGTTATTTGAAAATACCTCAGAAATTTTGAAGGGACCAATCCACAAGGCCTCAAATTTTCCATGCTTGCATTTGTCTTGATTGGGTGCATCCCACTTGAGCACTAGATCTCCCAGCCAAAAATCTTCTTTTCTTACCTTCTTATCAAAGGCTTGCTTGATATTATGTTGATGGTCATGTGCTTTGTCCAGTAGTTGCTCTCTAATCTACTGCACTTCCACAAGATGTTGTATTCTTCTGATCATATCATCGGGCTCTCCTTGGTAGTCTTGGAAGAATTTTTCCATAGGCAAGGCAAGATGAGAAGGAAAACATAGCCTCAACTCCATACACAAGCTGAAAACGAGAGACACCAAGAGATATTTTTGTTTTCACTCTAGCATTCCACAAATCAAATTTAAGCTTTGAATCCCATGCTTTCTTGTTGTCTTCTAACAGTCTTTTGATGATATTTATAAGGCTCTTGTTAGAGGCCTCTTCCAGTCCAGTCCCTTCGGGGTAGTAAGAAGTAGAATGAATCAATTTAATCCCATACTATTCACAAAACTTGATCAATGGTTCAGCCTTGAAAGATGCAGAATTATCAGTAACAATTATGTTCGGACAACCAAATCTTGCCATAATATCCTCAAGAAAACCAATGATTACCTTGTCGGAGGTATTCCTTGTAGGTATGGCTTCTATCCACTTACTAAAGTAATCAGTGGTAGTCAAGATCCACCTATGTTGACCGCTTAAAGCAAGATGAATTTTCCCAATAAAATCTAGGCCTAATTGCTGAAAAGGTCTTGAAGCTACCACGAGCTTAAGTGGAAAATACTTGAGTTGTTTCTTTCCAGAGAACTTTTAGCACTTGACACAAGCTCTAATATTTTCACAAACATCATTAAAAAGGCTAGGCCAAAAGTACCCAGCTCTGAGAATCTTATAGGTTGTGGTTCTCAAGAAGTGATGACCCCCACATAAACTGTCATAAAAATCAGACATAATCTTTTGGGTCTCCTATGGATCTAAACATCTCAAAATCACTCCTAAAGGATATTTCCAATACAAAACTTGGTCAATGAAATAGTATTTGATTGATTTTAACTTCAAATATCTTTCCTTGTTTTTCTCCATACCATCAGGAGGCTGCAACTTATGTAGAAAATATATAATGTCCTTGTACCAAGTGCATTCTACCAATGGAGGGTTGACTTGAGAACCTTTATCAAACAACTCAGCCTGCTGATTTTCTGAGCTAATATTAATGAAATTAACCCCCATATCTTTACAATTTGATTCATCCAGCAATCTAGCTAAACCTTGGCCTTTAACCAATTTGGTGGGATTTATTTCAAGATCAAATTCAAGGATTTTGGCAATCCATTTTCTCCTCCTTCCGCCTATGTCAGGCTGAATAAGAATCTCTTTCACAGAGGTTGAAGGGACATATGCAATGAATTTTGAATTCATCACATAGACTCTGAAATCCTTGAGAGATTTAACCAAAGTGTAGGCCTTTTTTTCCATGATGTCATATTTTATTTCAGCATCCCTCAATGCCCTATTGAAAAAGGCAATGGGTTTCTCTAACCCTTCTGCATTTTTCTGCAATAAAACAACTGTTACTGTGTCAAATGAAGCAAAAGAAAAAATCAAAAAATCCTTGGAGTAGTCAAGGTTGATGAGCAAAGGTGCTTTAGTCAAATATTTTTTTATTTGATAAAAGGAATTTCGAGACTCAATAATCCATTTGATTTCATTTCCTTTCCTCAGCATGGTTGTAATATACTTTACCAATTCAACAAAATTTCAAACAAACCTTCTCAAAACAATTATCTTTCCCAAGAAAGACTGAACTTCTTTTTGGATCTAGGGAGAGATAAGTTTTGGATATATTCTACTCTGCTTGAATCAATCCTTACCCCTTCATCTGATATAATGTTCCCCAATAATTTCCCCTCCTTCATGGAAAACAATGACTTTTTAGGATTTAGAGAGAGACCAAATTTTCTGCACTTCAAGAAGACCTTTCTCAAATGATGATAATGTTCTTTATCAGATTGTGAGAACACTACTATGTCATCCAAATAAATGACTACAAACTTGTTCTTCTCCCCAATAAAGACAATGTCCATGGGTCGCGGAAAGGTCTCTCCTACGTTCATCAATCCAAAGGGCATTTTAGTGTACATGAATGTACCCCAAGGAGTAGTGAAGGTTTTTTTATCTATATCTTCAGGAAAGATAGAGATCTTATTGTAGACAAAAAATCCATCAATCATAGACATCCTAGATGCACCTGTCACCCTTTGTAATATGTGCTCCATCTTTGGCAAGGGGTAATTATCTTTCTTAGATCTTCTATTCAAATTTCTGAAATCGACACAAAGTCTTATTTCTCCATTCTTCTTTCTCACTGGGACCAAGTTGGCCAACCATTCAGAATATCTCAAAGGAATGATCATCTTGGCATCCAAAATCTTTTTTACCTCTTTTTCCATAAATAGGCAACATCATAGGATTTATTTGTCTCATCTTTTTCCTAAATGGGTTGGTCTCTTCCTTCAAAGGAATCTTATGTTGAATGATGCTTGTGTCGTATGTTCTCATATCTTCATATGTCCAGGAAAACACATCAGCAAACTCTTTTAACAGCTCAACATATTCAGGCCTTTGTTCCCTTGACAAGTTGCTAGACAACTTGACATATTTTGGATCCTTGTCTGTACCCACATCGCATTCAGTTACATCGGCATCATTAGTTGAACCTTTAACCTTTACATCAACATCATTTATGTCGAAAAATATTTCCAAAGGAACAAGTAATTTTGGAATATTGTTACTTGGCAACTGAACAATATGATGATGAGCAATTTTATTTAGAAAAACATCAACATGAGTGTTATTTTCAAAATCATGATCTTGATCAATATGTAATGCAGAAAACTCGTCAACACTCTCAAGAAATATTTTGATCTCAAGATCATCCTCAAAAACCTTCCATTGTTTGACATTTTCAGGTATAGAGGATCTATATTTCACTTCTACATCATACTTGAGTTTAGGTGGAAAAGGGATTCTGAAATTACTTGCTAAAACAACCAAAGAATCAACCATGGTGTTCTCCTCTCTTGGAATAAATGTGATATTGAAATCTAAGTAGAAACTATCAACAAGATCTCAAAATTCATTTCTATAAGTCCTTAGCCTAGGGTGCTTATCTTGATATAGATTTTTGATTTGATGGACAATTAATTTAGCATCCCCAAACATTGATAGTTCTTCAATCCCCATGTCTTTTGCAGCCCTCAAACGCAAAACAAGAGCTTCATACTCTGTCACATTGTTGGTAGTTTAAAATTCTAGCTTGTAGGACAAAGATATGGTCTCTTGAGTAGGTGAAACAAAAACTACTCCGAAACCAACACCTTCCTTAGAATAGCCTCCATCAAAAAACATCTTCCAAACCGAGGTAGTTGGAGGAGAATCTTCACAAAAAGTAATGGACTATTTTATGATTTCAAGAGGAGGTTCAGGAGCATCAGTGAGCTGCAATATACTGGATCCCAAATCAGTATCAAGTGCAAAAATAGGATGGTTGGTGGGGTTTCCTTCATCACTGATAAAGTAGGCCAACTGAGCTTCCCTGTAAATCCTTCTATGATCCCCCCCAAACACAGGAATGGTAGCATATGTAAGGTCCATATGCAAGGTTCCCCCTAGTATTTTTATCCAAGATCTTTACAAGAGAATACCAAACTTAAGGGGGACATCAACCACCACAATATCCATGACCACACTTTTCATGGGCAACTGAAACAAGGTCACAACCAGATCTTTGATGACCCCAAGACACTTCACTTTCCTAGAGTCAAAAGAATATAAGTCATGGTAAGTTTTTGTGATTTCTAATCCAAGTTCATCGATGATTGTTTTTGGCATGAGATTGTGAGATGCCCTTGAGTCCATCAAGCACTTATGCAACACCTTATCATGAATGTTTAGTGATGTATAGAAGGGAGGGGATGAATCATCTCTATATTCTATCAAAGGTCCTAAGATGAATGCTAGATTTTCATCTTGAAGGTTCACTGAACTAGTGGAATTGGAGGAGGGTTCGGGCTACAACATTTTGGAAATATACTTTTTGAATTCCACATTTTTTATCAGCTCCAAAAAAGGTACATGAATTTTGATTTTTTGAATCTCACTTTCAAAACTGAAAGAAGATGAAGATTTCATAATCTACTTGACTTATGGGGTAGGGTTCTTGATCAAAGATTGAGGGCTTTGTGCATTTTTTTCTTTCCTTCCAACTGCCACAATCTTGGCATAATTTTCTATTTTAGTGGGTTGATCATAAGTATCAGTCTTTTCCTCTTTCTTTTTAGATCTCAGATTATATCTATTAGGATTTTCTTTTTCCTTCTCTCCCTTACTCAATTCATTTATTTGATTATCCATTAGGGATTCCTCATATGCAGATTGATTCAAGTGGGGGGATGAAGAGGTGTCACCTAGGCAATGGATCTCGGGATCAGTTTCTTCATCCTCTCCTTTTTCATCAACAACAAGGTTGTTTTGTAAAGGAGTTTGGAATTTTTTATCATCCCTATCTCTGTTTCTTGGATCTCTTGGAAGGATCTGAGGAGCATTATTTGGTTTTCTGAAGTTACCTCTGTTATCAATATTTTGTGTATTTCTATAGGTCTGTTTTCCTTCAAGATTTAACTTCTCCATCTCAGCAAAAAGAGATTTTACTAATTTGGTAAGTTCGTCAACTTGAGGATGGACAACAACAGAATTAGAGGTTGAAGCTGTAGCTCTATTTTTTCTCTTGTCCCTATCAAATTTTCCCCTAAGTTTTTTAGATGCCACTATGTTAGATTCTACCTCCAATGATGCATATTGCATATGATCTAAGGAGGCAGATCTTCTTTCTCTTAGTAGAAGAAAAAATTCAGGGTCAAAAGCATTGACATAGGTGATCTTGGTAGAGGTTTTTGTAGGCTTTATCTCAGCAGGGATCTTATTGTACATTTTAATGAATCTTTTATAGAAGTCAGAGAAATATTCTCCCTCTTTCCTCTTTAGGGATCCAAATTTTGTGAAATAATACAAACAATATTTTTTATCCCCCCACTGTATCAAGAAAGCATCATCTAAATCTTCAATCCTAGTAATGGATCCAGGAGTCAAACCCCTAAACCATTTCCTAGCCTCACCATCAAGGCTTTGGACAAAGAATCTCATCCACACATCCTCATTCTCAATGTTTAGATTGTCTCCATAACTATACAAGGCAACAAGATGTTCTTCAACAATCATGTCTTCTTCTCCTGTGAATTTGGGCATGCATTTTAGGTAGTCTCTAGCATGGAGAGCATTCATAGGCTGAGTTAAGATAAGAGGGGCATACCTAGCAACCGCTATGGCATCCATCCTATTTCTAGGAGGGTTGGCACCTTCCATTATATTTTGAACTCTAGGAGAGCAAGGAGGAGAAGGATATTTGACTGTGTGCAACTTAGGAGAGAAAGGAATGTAGGAAGGAGGGATTTCAATTTTCATAGTAGAAGGCTAAGTCTTGGAAGAAGATGGTACAGGATATAAGGGAGATGATATTTGTTCCTCTTTGGCTACATAAATTTTAATAGGAGTATGAGTAGCAAAGCCTAAGGTAGGAAAATATTCAAGACTCTCAAGTCTAAACCACTTCACAATATCAGGAGAGGCAAGGATTTCAAAATTTTCTTCTTTCAATTTTGGGTCAAAAGAGGAGTATTCAACAGGAAAATTTTTAAAATCCAAATTCTTAGAAACTTCAGCAGAAGGTAAAGGAGGATTACTTGATATAACAACTAGTGTTTTAAGAATGGAATCAGGCAACTGACCATAAGTACCTGATACAGCAGAAAAAAAACTTTCTTGAGAATCTTTTCCCTTCTTGATTATGTTATTTGGGTCAACTATAGGTGTAGCCAGAGGTAGTTGTGGAGTTTTTTGGAAGATTGTTTGTTGTCATTGATGTCAACCCTAGTCATGGGTTTTGGACCACAAGATTGATGAAGGTATTTGGACATGAAGAAAAATGCACATGAAGATACAACACCCATGTATGGATAGTATACATCATGTTGTTTCCTGTGGTATGTGGCACGTCACGTGGATCCTCATGGTTGAGGAGAAATGAATTTTTGAAGATGACAAAGTGAATTGAAGAAGGAAGTACATGTAGGCCCTGAAGATAATTAAAGAAAA
>ML777655.1:668065-679823 GCA_009831015.1 Picea engelmannii | reverse complement strand
AAAAGGGGCATCAAGGTGTTATTGCACAACTATGCTCACTAGATTTTCAAACATCTAAGCCATCTATTCCTCTAGATCTCCAAGGGATCATTGATAAGCATTCAAAAGTATTTGAAGATATTCCCAAAGGTCTTCCACCCACTCTAAATCATGATCATGATATTCACCTAATTCCTGGGAGTGTTCCTCCTAACATCAGGCCATACAGATACCCTTATGCCTACAAGAGTGAAATTGAGCACATGGTTGAAGAAATGTTAGAGGATGGCATTATTAGACCTAGCCAAAGTTCTTACTCTACACTGGTGGTAATGGTATTCAAGAAAGATGGCTCATTGCATATGTGTCCAGATTATAGAGAGCTCAACAAGATCACTATTAAAGATAAGTTTCCCATACCCATCATTGATGAATTGTTAGATGAACTACATGGAGCAATCTGTTTCACAAAGTTGGATATCCATTCAGGGTATCATCAGATTAGAATGAAGGAAGAAAATATCCCAAAATCAACACTTTGAACTCATGAAGGCCACTATGAATTCTTGGTCATGCCTTTTGGCCTTACAAATACACCTTCCACATTCCAAGGGTTGATGAATTCCATTTTCAAGCCCTTCCTTTGAAAATTTGTGTTAGTATTTTTTGATGATATACTAATATATAGCAAGTCTTGGGAGGATCATGTGTGATATGTTGACAAGGTGCTACAACTACTAAAGGAACAACAACTATATGCCAAACCATCCAAATGTTCCTTTGGAGTGGAGGAAGTAGATTATTTGGGTCATATTGTATCTCATGAAGGTTTCAAGGTAGACCCTAACAAGATTAAGGCCATGATGAATTGGTCGATTCCCAAAACATTGAAGAATCTTAGAGGATTTTTGGGTTTGATAGGTTACTACCGCAAGTTTTTTCAGCACTATGGAAGAATAGAAGCACCTTTAACGACACTAACTAAGAAGGATGAATTTTCATGGACTACAAAGGCAACTAAATATTTTGAACAAATTAAAGAGGTGATGTGCAAAGCTCCTGTCTTGACCACTCCAGAATTCACAAAAACCATTATTGTGGAATGTGATGCCTCAGGAAATGGAATTGGTATTGTCCTAAGGCAAGAAGGAAGGCCCCTGGCTTTTGAAAGTCGACCACTCAAGGGAAAGGACTTACACAAACCCATTTATGAGAAGGAAATGATGGAAATACTACATGCATTGAAGAAATGTCATCCTTACCTAATAGGTAGGCACTTCAAGGTCAAAACAGATCATGATAGTCTTAAATACTTCTTGGAACAAAGACTATCTTTAGAAGAACAACAAAAATGGGTAACCAAGATATTGGATTACGATTTTGAAATCGTCTATAAAAAAGGGAAGAAAAATGTTGTGGCATATGCACTCTCAAGAAAGGATGAAGATGTTGAGGCCTTTCTCTATGCTATCTCGATCATCCAACCCGATTGGATAATAGAATCAAGGGATGAATGGAAGAATGATGAAAAAGCGTGGACTCTCATTCAAAAGTTGCAGCAGGATTCCAGTGCATCAGATACATTTACATGGAAAAATGATTCACTATGGTACAAAGATCGCTTATATTTATGTAAGAACTCTCAACTCAAACAAAAGGTACTATTGGAATTGCACACCTCTCCAGTAGGAGGGCACTCAGGATTTTTGAAAACCTACCATAGGGTCAAGAAGGAATGTTTTTGGGATGGACTTAAAACTGATGTTCAAATGTTTGTGGCAGAATGTTTGGTTTGACAACAAAATAAGGTGGAAACAATTAACACCCCAGGTCTTTTAGAACCATTAGCCATCCCAATTCAGCACTAGAAGGAGGTTTCCATGGATTTCATCACAGGGTTGCCGAAGTTTGAAGGAAAGAGTGTCATCATGGTGATTTTTGATAGACTGACCAAGTATGCACACTTTTTTTCACTCTCTCATCCCTTCAAATCTAGTACAGTTTCCACTGCATTGATGGATACAGTTCAAAAGCTACATGGCAGCCCAAATATTATTATAAGTGACAGATATCCCATCTTCACTGGACATTTTTGGAAAAAATTATTTTCTTGTTTGGGTACTCAATTGGCCCATAGCTTATCCTATCATCCTAAATCTGATGGACAAACCAAGATATTGAACAAATGTTTGGAAGGCTACCTTTGTTGCTTTGTCTTTGATAAACAAACACAATGATTCAAATGGTTACCCTTGGAAGAATGGTCGCATAACACTTCATTTCATACTGCAACAAAAACGACACCATTTATGGCACTCTATGGATACCACCCTCCTTCCATCACTTCTTCTCTAAGAGAAAAATCTAAGGTTCAAGAAGTGGTAGGCCACATCGAGCATCAACAACAAGTTCTCTAAATATTAAAGGACAACCTAACCATGGCATAGAATCGCATGAAACAACAAACAGATCAACATCGTAGTGAAAGAATTTTTGAAGTAGGGGATTGGGTGTTTTTAAGACTACAACCATACAAATAGATGTCCCTCAAGCAAGCCAAGAAGGATAATAAATTATCACCCAAGTACTATGGCCCTTATAAGGTGTTGCAAAATATTGGTACTATGGCATACAAATTGGAGTTGCCTGCATCTTCACAAGTAAACCCAGTTTTCCATGTTTCATGCTTAAAGAAGGTTATAGGTGATAAGATCCCAGTTCAAACTATATTTCCATAACTTGACGAGGAAGGAAAAATCATATTGGAGCCTGAAGCCATCACTAACAAAAGAATTCACCAACTGAGAAATAGATCCATTTCAGAGTATTTCATTAAATGAAGGAAACTACTAGCTAAAGATTCCACTTGGGAAGATGAGTCTTTTATACATAAGCATCCAGAGTTACTCAAGCATTGCGGAAAACACTTGTCTCAAGGGGAGGGGAATGTTAAGCCCTAAATAGTGTCTCATTACCCCTTAATTGGGGCATATTACATCAGTAATTTTATTTTATTTATGTTGAATTTAGTCCATTAGTTGTAATTGTACCTCCTAGTCTCTTATATATACCAAGGAGGCATTTTCATTTGGAATCATCTTGTATTTGGACATTTATGTGGGCATAAGGAGGTTTCCCCCTCGAAGAGGCTTATTATCTAAATTTCTCTCATTTTCAAGGCGTTGAGTACTTATTCTGAGTTTTTTCTATGCTATATTGATATTTGGTTCCTAACAGGTAGGACATGCTAAATAGACGATTCTGCAATGCCATAGCGCTACAGAATGTCTATGTTCTTTCTGTCTGAGGAGACTAATCTTTTGAAAAGCACAAAAAATTGAGTTGATAGGTTAGGAGCTTGTAAATGCCTATATAAGTGGCAAAAATAATACATCCTTGATCACTTACTCTTGCAAAAAGAGACCACTCTCAAAAATTAATCTTATACTCCCCAACTATTTCATCAACCTAGCACTCCTTATGGAAGGAGGACTTCCTTCTAACACAAAAGCATGCTTTTCTTTTGTAGTGACATGCTTCTTGACTACATGTGTGATTTTCTTCACTCTTGGCTCCTCTCTCTCAATGGCAGCTTTAACTAGCACATTCAAATTCCTCTGGGCCACTTCATCCTTGAAGTGTTGCAATTCTGCCTTAAGTTTTATGTTCTAAGATTGAAAGCCTCTGTTTTTCCTATAGAGGTTTTTGAGTTTTTTATGGAGAGGAAGGGATCTTCTAACTAAAAATCTTGCCAAATCAAGAGTGTTGATGTAATTATCCATGAGCTCCTTCATCTTAATTCTTTCAGATAAACCCTCTGATTTCAAGCGAGCAACCTCCTTCCTATCCTCCTTGAGTTGTCTAATCAATATTTTGAAGGTGTGATTGCTAGGTGGAGTGCTAATGTTGATAATATCAACAGGCTTCTTCATGGCTTCATCTTCATATTTCTGCTGCACAGGGGCTCTGTCTACCACCTCAATAGGCTTCTCAATGCCTTTTCCCTTATCTCTTTTTATCTTTAGAATAGAAACCTTTGGTAGGACTTGTGGTTCAACAATATCCTTGAGAGTTGATGATCTTGTGAAAGGATTCATGAATTTTGTGCTAGCTACGAAGGGAGATGAAGAGAAATGAAATTTTCTTCTTTTCTTGGTTGTGGCTTTAGTAGATGAAGGGACCTCTTCCAATTCTGGTGCACGAGGAGGTGAAAAGTCTCTCTGTGGAGAATGATAAGCCTCCCTCTGTGATTCTTCAACTTCCTTAATAACCTCTTTGTCTTAAGTAATGATTTACTCTTTCTTTTATTGCATGTTATTGTTGGAGCATCACTAGTAGATGGAAAAGGAATTTGCATCTCCAACTAAGGGGTTGAAGTTGTGTTCAACTTCATGTGAGCAGAAACAAGGAATTTTTCCCAAGGAATGTTTCTCTTCTTCAATTCTTCCATTGCCAACATTCTGATCAATCCAGAGTGAAATACACTAGTGTCCACGGCCTTGGATTTGGCTTGGACTCTGTCAGACATTTTTCCCATGCTCCTCAACAAATAGAAAGGGATATCCATTTCATCTTTACCAGTAAAATGAAGAAGAAGTATTATATGGTATGGGTATAACATATTAAACCTTCCCTCACATGTGAAGTATCTCTGGATGATCTTCAACATCTTGTCAAAATCTTCAACTAGATGACTTCTAGGAACTCCCTTGGACAAGTTGCCAGTCCAATAATCTGGTTTGAGGAAGTCCTTGGAGAAGGCATCATTCAAAGTCATAGATTTAAACCATCTCTCCCCAGTGTCAGGAATCCCTACGGCTATTGCAATAGAGGTTTTAGACACCTCAAACTCTAGGTCTCCTACCTTAGTCTTAAGGCCATCAAAATGTGAAGCAAATTTTCTTGCCACTTCAGGATGTCCCCTTTCCATGTTTTGACAAAAAGAGAGGCAACCCACCCTTTGAAAATCTTCCCTAACCATTGGCTCTGCATCAACTAAGTGCATGTCTGAGGGTTCAGTTCTGACCACAATGCCTCCCTTGTGAGATTTCTTCTTCTGAGGTGTCTCCATGGGTCAAGACAAGGGATTAAAGGCTATGGTGCAGTGAAGGCTAGGAGAGAAAGTGGAGGAATACTTAAATGGAAGAATGACAATGAACAATGACTGCTCTTTCCTAGGATTCTCCTCTAACTCACACTATTTTGATGCCTTTTGGAAGGCAAGAAATGCAATTTTCCCTCTCTTTACTATCTGTAGATCTCAAACTGAACAATGAAAATATAGTGAAAATAAAACTGCTACAATGGTCTTTGAAAACCTGGCTAATAATACTCCAATCCAAATAGTAGAGGACTCAGGGGAAATGTAGCGAGGTTTCAACAACGATTTTGGTAGCACAGTGCACACACAAGGAATAAGAGTTTGCATGGGCACTCAACACTCAAGAGCAAGATGACTGGGTGTCTTGAAAACTGAAAACTAGGTGACAAATGGCTTCAAGTCTGTGTGAGAGAAAATATTGATGGAGAGGGATGAAGGAGGGAGCGATTTGTAGAGATGGTCGCTACCAAAAATCAGGCAACGACTATCACACGAATTCTCTATGAAAAGGATGGAGTCCACGGAATAACTGGAGGAGTAATGAAAACTTGAGGCTCTGCAACCAGTTAGGAGATCACCACGACCACCTTAGCTTCCAAATCCACCTCAACAGCTGATCTCGTAGCGCTGTCTACAAATGGTCTGAACTGGCAGTTTCAGCAGCCTCAATTTTGATAACATTCAAATCTTTGAAACCATTAGCAAACTCATTAAAACCAAATCTTTGAATGCATCTTTTAACGAACCATGGTGTTGGAAACAAATTAGAACATGACCTCAGTGAAATGATGATGAATCATGGCAAGGAATAAAGGACAAGGATTGCTCTATGGAAACTCCTAGTGAGTTGGCAACACTCTTTTTCAAAAGGATGATTTGACCATCTTTAATCGGACATAGGGACAACATGGCTAGGATGAAACGTATGAGTGAAAAGAGTGACATGTCAAATCATGAAGGTCGTGGGATAGGTTATGCTTAGTGTCAAGTCATTAGGTGAGTCAAAACCATAAGCCAGAAAATGAACCTAGGCTAAAAATCTATGTGATGGTAAAAAAATGAGCCAACACTCAAGCCTTTATTATAGTCAAGCTAACCTAAGAAAATCACACAAGGAAAAGTAAAGCAAAATTGAAGTCTAAAGGATAAAAAAATTAAACCTAAGGGATAAAAGACCCAAGGCAACTTAGTGTGATAACACATTGCATTGTGTGTAGCAGTCTGCAAAGTAGTGTGGCTTCTCAAGATCCTTGCAGACTTATTTGGACATGAGATGGATTCCACTGTTATCCATTGCAATAATGAAAGTTGTGTGAATCTCTCAAAGAATCTTGTGTTTCACGATAAATCGAAACACATTGAGATCAAATACCATTACATCAGAGATATGGTGCAGAGGAAATAAGTACATGTGCAGTGCCTTTCTACACACGAGAAAGTTGCAGATGTCTTCACCAAACTGATTGCTAGGACGAAGTTTGAGTACTTCTGTGAGAGACTTCAGCTGAGACGGAGTGTTGATGATTGCATCTTTGTGAGACATTCTCCATATCGTTCTCCTCTGGACTAAGTTGAGATGAT
Organism: Picea engelmannii; assembly: GCA_009831015.1. Classification (NCBI taxonomy): domain Eukaryota; kingdom Viridiplantae; phylum Streptophyta; class Pinopsida; order Pinales; family Pinaceae; genus Picea; species Picea engelmannii. The sequence goes on along the minus strand of ML777655.1, from coordinate 673,162 downwards.
TTGCGTGAACGCCTATGTGATAGGTGAGTCATACTACTCTGGACTGAGTTGAGATGACGCGTGTTGGTGTATTGTCATGCTCCTCTGGACTGATTTGAGATGACTTGAGATGGTCTCTTGTTGGAATCCTATGGACTTAGTTGAGATGACTTGAGATGGCTCTCCAATTTGTACTCATATGGATTTAGTTGGGTTGATCCTTTTGAGAGTGTCGTGCCTTGTGTTTGAGCACATGTGGACTTGTCCCTAGTGGCAGAGCACTAGAGGATGATCATGAGATCCCTTGCTATATTGTCAAAGAAAATCCAAGAATCCGGGTAACTTATGTATAATGGTGCCCATTCCCGAAGGTTTGAGACTCAAATTATCTGCAAAATACACTATGCCATATACATTGTCATTGAAGTCTTCAAAGAAGTCAATCTTTAGAATTTCACGTGGGAGGTTGTGCCTGTGTCAAGAAGCCATGCATCTATCCAAGGAGTATATGAAGTGTTAAATAAATCTTCAGTTACTCCTATATTGCAATGAGAAACAATATAATTGGAAGATTTAGATGAATTACCTTCTGCTAGTTCTGAAGTTTTTCTTTTATCCTCTTTTTTATTTTGTCTCTCTTATTTAATCTTATCCCATGGAACTTTGTAGTCATATGCTTCATGTGACCCATTATTTTTGCAATGGGTACAATGAAGATTGGATCTATCACTTTGGTTGTGTCTACCTCCCCTTCCTCTAAAAGTATTTCTTCCACGTCCACATCCTCTTCTGTTTCTTTCTCCTCTAGAAGAATCATGTGGTTTACTCTTCTCTTTTTTAGCAAGGCACATTTTCTCACCAGTTGAAGGAGCTAACATCTTTCCAAAGGATTTCTCACGTTCTATGACTTTCTCCACCAGCTTGTCAAATGTGATGGATTTCATTTTTACCACTTTCTTGCAACATTCAAGGTAGTGAGAATATGTAGGGTAGAGTGCCTTAACCAAGGCTATGAGAGGGAGACCCATCATCAATCAAGTGGTCTCCATGTCATGAATTATGAATTTTATTTCTGAAGCTAAATCCATAGGGTCATCATTCTTCAACTCTAGATTGAATAGTTTCACCATTAATTGTATGAGTTCCAATTCAAAGTGTGTGTCATACAAGTCATTCAATCTCTTCAAAGATCTATATGAGTCGTTAATGGAAGCAATATGACGACTCACCTCTTCACTTACTATAGCAAATATCACATCATATGCCTTCTGGTCTTTGTCCTACCATATGGTACATTCTTTGTTTGAAGTTGGAATGGTTGGTTTGGCCCTGTTCTGCTTCTTTTTTAATTTGATTCTAATACAACATATTCAAATCTTGATTCTACTTCTTCTTCAGAGATACCAGGGACTATTGCTACTTTGCAAATGCCTTTCCATAGGTCATTGAATATCAATGTGTTTTTGATATTCCTGTACCATTCTTTGTAGTTCTCTTTTCCAGTGAGCACCACAACTGGAAAGCATATGGAACATATTCAATGATTCCATTCATTGTAAGCTCATGAAGACTTGCAACTCTGTAAACTTGGTTTACATCCACCAATGCTTTCTTCCACGTGACATCATTTTAAAAGCTAAATGGTGTCCCGAGGAATATCTTTGGGATTACACATCAACATATTTCAAGGAGAAAAACTATTCCATCGGGTTTCGTTTTGGTCCTCGTTTTGATCTCAAAGAGTAGTCAATGAGAATGATATCAAGGGACGAGAGGCGTTCTAGTGGCAAAGAGTAGTCAATGGGAATGATATCAAGGGATGAGAGGCATTTTGGTTCGCGTTCTGGTCACAAAGAGTAGTCGACGAGAATGATATAAAGGGGCGAGAGGCATTTTGGTCACAAAGAGTAGTCAATGGGAATTATATCAAGGGAGGAGAGGCATTATGGTTCGCGTTCTAGTCACAAAGAGTAGTGGACAAGAATGATATCAAGGGATGAGGGGCATTATGGTCACAAAGAGTTGTTGATGAGAATGATATCAAGGGAAGAGGCGCATTTTGGTTTGAACTGTAGTCGATGGGGCATGTTGTTTTTGTGAGGGTCGACGTGTTGAGTGAGAGTAGTCAAACAATCACGTAGGGTTTTCGTTTATGTGTGGGTCTTATTAGGGTTTTCTAATCATGGAGAGAGATGTGTACCAAAATTAGGGTTTAGGTCAATAGTGGGCACGCTTAGGTTGTGTATGCGATCTCAACGGGCTGTCGAATGGTTGAGGTGTAGTCGACGAGGGAGCTAACGAGAGAGATGCACACATTAGGGTTTGTGTGAGGAGAAACCCTAGAGATGGATGAACTGAATGGTGAGGAGAAACCAGAGTGTCAGAGGACAGAGGGACAAACAAAGACATTTCTGCACGATGGGGGAAGAAAACGCTAGGGAATCAAATCGTGGAGTTATCCTAGTTATTATACCACTGTTAGGCTAGGCATTGGCAGAAAACGTAACTCCACTTATGTGAATTGCATTAACACGAGAGGTGCATAAATACACTCAGAATGATCATTGGTCTTCCTTAATGGATGATTCTTCCTATCACCTACGATTCTTCATATTTACATTATTATTACAATAACACAACCCCAAGGATTACATGTCTAACACCAATCAATAAATTTCTAATATGTTTAACATATTTAATTTCTCCACTATTAAAAATGAAAGTCTCTTTTTGTAACATTTAAACTAAAGATAAAACTATTGAAATACTATACTTTAATAATATTTAGTAGAAAAAATATAGTTTTTTTTTTTACATAATAAATAATTGATACTAACTTTTAACTACTAAAAAAAATATACTTTTAAATAAATTTAAATAAATTTAAAATATAGATAATCAAAATAATATATCATTTCCTTGCCAAAATAAACTATATAGAAAACCCAATTCTGATTAACTAAAAATAAATTACAAAATGTAACATAACAATCTCTAATGTACTATTTCTTATAACACTCATTCTCTAGCAATAATAGATTACTCACACACCTTGTTTACGTAATTACAACAAAGAGATTACATATGAAATATCTCCTTTAGTAGGCAGATCAATCCATGAAAACTATTCAACATAAAAATCCAAATTAACAAAACTTTTGCAATTCAAAAGATATTGGTGCAAGAAGGTCTATGTACTTGTGTTTCTCACTCATTTATATGTGATATAACATACTCCTATTTTTAATTATTTATCAATATTTTATTTGTAAGTATTTTTATAATTTTAAAAATATTAAATATATATATATATCTTTTTAATTTTCAATAATTTTCCAAACTTTTAAAACCATCCATCTTTTCATTAATAAATATCTCATCTACTTTTATATATATAACTTTTTAATTTTCAATAATTTTCCAAACTTTCTAAAACCATCCATCTTTTCATTAGTAAATATCTCTTCTTCTACTTTTTAAGTTGTGTTACAACTATTAATTTTTCATAAGTATTGTTACAATGATTCATTTAAACATGGTACGGATGATCCCCAAGCAAGATTTGTCATTATTCAAGTACGGAAGATCCCCTAGCACTACTCATAGTGAGACCAGAAAAGAAAAAAAAGGAAGGCACTACTCATATTAATGGCGACACAGTAAAAGGAAGCTTCCTCGTTCCACCGCCTCAATATTGTAGTTATGAATGCTTGCCTGCCTTGTCTGTCGTTTATGGTATTTTCTTTTTTCATTATAACAGTGTGAATCCTATATATATCTTTTTTTCAGTCCTTCATATTTGCAGAGAAGCAATAATGATGTGATATATAAGTTGAGATGCATTTTTGTTAAATTAGTAAAAAATTGGTAAGAATTATTTGTTGTGTTGTACTATTATGTTAATATAATTTTGTCAAAATTTTAAAATTTTAATAAGATGTATTTTCATATTTCTTTAAAGTAATTGATAAATATCCCAAACAATTTATAACAACTTAGTTTAATAATTTAATCTTAGGTTATAAATAGTATATTCTATTTTCTTAAAAATTTCAAACAATTTATAACAATTTGGTTTAATAATTTAATCTACTTAAAAATAGTATACTCTTATTTATTTGAGATATGTATTTTAAAAGAACAAAAGAAGTAATTTTTTTTAGATTAAATTAAAATTAGTAGTCAATAGTTTACTTGGCATACTTCTAAATTGATCCATCACTAAGTTAGTAAAAAAAATCAGTCCACTTGACATTGAAGGTCCACATCAGCTCTATAATTTAACTTAAATTAACTCCCTTGCATGTTGGTGTCTTAACAATCCTAACCAAGTTGAGGAGCATTTTTATTGGGCTATTGTTGGAATATCAATCCACATTCCTAACTTAGACACCCTCATCAAGGAGGGCATGTAACACATGTAGATCAATTGTAGAGTGGCCTACCAACCACAAGTAGGTCTTGGGTTCAATGAGATTTGATCTCGAGATCTCTTTGAACTTTCATACAAGAGAATATACCCCCCGTTTTTTTGTATGAAAGTTCCCTTGAGATTACCTATGAAAGGCACAAGGTTACGTCATGCATTGAACTAGATGTAGTTTTGGGTGCATTGAATATGAACAGTAGCCTAGACCTATCTAAATCAAGTTTTATCATGTATCTCAAGGTTGCAAAAAATGATGTTACATATCTAGAATTCCATTGGTTAGAGAAGGTGGGTAGTACAACCCTTATTGAGATCAAATTGCCTCAGAATTTTCTTATAATAATTTTCTAAATTATTATTTTCACATTTGCTAGCAATGCTAGTCCACTCAAATTTTGCTACTAGAATGTTGAATTATTTCCATAACAAATGGCCATGCTTTCACCTTGATTTTGAATGCATACATGATTTGCATGTCAATCTCTGATCGTAAATTGGGATAAAATTTCCTCCTTACACTTTGAGCATGTTGTATGGCATATGACCTTCAAGATTTGAATTGTAACATGTTTCAAAGACTACAAAATGTTGTTTAAGATGTAAATGTTTGTATGTAGTTGGTAGATTTCTTGGTCAATGTGTAAGAAAATATCTATATCAATTTTCTATTTTTGTAGCATTCATATGCA
>ML777655.1:642971-661903 GCA_009831015.1 Picea engelmannii | reverse complement strand
GTTTTGCCTCTCTAGTTTTCCTATGGTTCATGTCTCAAACTTGCATAATTTTACAGCCCTGGTTTCCCTCGGGCAGGGCAATCCTCTGTATAACGTGGCACATAGACAGACTGTCCAACTGCCCTGGTTTCCTGCTCAGGCAGGACAGTTGGCAGTCAAGATGACTTCTGTATTCACTTTTTTGGTAATATAACAGGATCTACTCTTTTTATTTAAAAAAAAAAATATGGATGCGTCGGTGCATAATGTAATGTGGTTGCACTGGTGCATCTTACATAAATGCACCATTGTGCCGAAAAAGCTAAAAAAAATGTAATTTGTTTTAAACAATTAAAAAAAGAGCGGGAATCAAATTTCATAAATTCATTTAAATACTAAAATTCTATTCACTATTTCATTATTTTGCAAAATTTTTCAGGGGAGAGACTTGCAAGAGAGACATACGGAGGAACACTATGGAGGAGCAAAATACTTTGGAACCACAATATTATTCAAAATATGAGAATTTGAAGGGTATGGTGATTCACTCTAAACCCTTTTCATAAAGTTTTTTTAATATTAAGAAGGTATTCAATATTTTCATTATTTTATCAAAATTTACAAGAGACAGATTTGGAAGAGAAACATACCGGGGAGCACTATGGAGCAAAATAATACTTTGGAACAACACAAATATTCATAAAATCAGGATTTGAAGGGTATGGTGATTCAATCAAAACCCTACATTACAAAACAAGCATATTTACCTTAAACCCTTGTGTTTTTTTGCTTACGTGAATGCAAAATTTCACCCTAGGGTTTAACTCCCTCTATCACTTCAGAATTAGGGCTTTTCATTTTAGGCATTTTAGATTTAATGAGTTTGTTTTTCTATATATAAGTGTTTGGAATGTGATGCAAATGGACCACTTATTGCATCATATCCCAAACACAGTCGACCCTCTAACTTTTTATTTTTTATTTTTTTTAACGGTTTTCAATTTGACATTTTTTTAAAAAAAACGTTTTCCGATTTTTCGGTGCGCCATTTTGACAACAACGCACCATTGCATTTATGTATACGGAACGCACTGATAAATCCATATTTGAAAAAAAATAAATTAAAATATGGTGCATAAAAACAAATATCGTCAATGTTTTCTCATCTAAACAAGACAGAAAATGTTGTCACATAATTTTTTAAATTTTTCTTCTCATCGGTGTGTAATTTTTCTATTGATTTTTTTTTATGAATGTTTAATTTTTTTGCTATGTTTTTGTTTTTTACTGTAGTCTTTGTGATGTCTTTTATATATATTGCACTGTTATAATTCACAATATTTGAAAAATGAAATTAAATTGTTCGGTGAGTCTTGTTGTATGGAATGCCCTGATGCGTTTTATGTAATAAACTCACCGATGCTTTGTATATAAAAAGCACATCGGTACAACAAATTTTTTTACGCTGAAAATTATGTGATTTATTTATAAAATATATTTAATATTTTTTGTATTGAATGATACAGGTTGTATATTGATAAAAATATGAGTGAAAAGATTTCAAATAAGAAAAGTTTTGGTCGGCACAATGATGACACATCCGGAAAAAAAAAAAAGGCAGGTTCTCTGTAAATTCTATACAAAATTAATATGGTTAAACTATATGTAAGTTTAATTAATATGTATTGGTTAGTGTGTGTCATGCATGGCCACAAAATGAGGAAGTTCGATAAGACTATTTATGATCTAAGTGAAGAAGAGCGTAAAAGCTTGATGAAAAAATTGCAGAGAGATGAATCAGGTGAATGAAAAAATACTATTCAATATGATTTTTTTTTTAATTTTCATTAATAATATACTTAGGAATATTAGATGACATGTTCAAACAATCTATTAATTCACATATGTTTAATGTTCTACAGGCACCAACAACAAGGGAACAAAATTTCATCATAACAAAACAAAATATATTAATATAGAAGATGTAAATGATGATGACTTGGTCCTTAGCTCATCTGGAGTGGTGTTAGAGATTAATCAAGGGGGGGGGGGATTTTACAGAACTATGAGGGATATAGTGGAATGACCATCTAGACCTACTTTCCATTTACAATATAGAAATCAATACAATGATTCCAAGAATCAAGTTATATTTAAACTACATGAAGCATTTCCAGAGAAATGGTCAATGAGACATGTCATAGTTGCAATAGTAAAAACATATAACAACAACAAATAATCATTCAAAAAGTAATATTCCTAAAAACGCTTTCTTAGAATATATATATATATATATATATATATATATATATATATATATATTACAAAGTATTCATTTATTAATATATCAATTTTGTGATATTTAGTTTTCATATATCAATATAAAAATACTTTATTGCCAGGTTATGTTTTTAGGAAAATTATGAAAATCTCATAGGGCCAACGAGCTGATATCCAAAATATGCTAGTAGGAATGTCCAAAAAAGTGTACAAGGAGATGGTCAAAGAATTGGACATAATTGCATTGCAGGAGGAGCTATCTCAACAACAATGTGCTTCAAATGTATGTAATCATTGAATTTTTCTATTAGGTACAAATAATTAATTAAAGATTAAATATTAATTTTCAAATATTCTCTTAAAAAAAGAAAAGAAAATGAAACTCATTTTGCACATAAAACTGGATGACAAGAAAGAAAATGGTTGATAGCAAAGTTTGTGAGTAATTGTTATTTCCTTATAACAACTTAAGCTTTTTCTTTTTTGTATATTTTAAGTTGTTTTACAACCATCCTTGAATGTCTTCAAACATGAGCTAACATACAAAGAAGAGCCATCAGAAAAATTGATTGACATTGATTTAATTAAGGCTTGAGAATATATGTTGACATATCAAAAATTAATTATGGAATTTATAAGTATAATATATGTTGTTTTACTTCTATCATTTTATAATTAATGAAACAAAAACAATACTTTATATTAAATCTATGATTTATTATGGGGTATAAAACTTACAGGAAACAAAGTATGGAACTGAGCCAACGGAAGAATTGTTGAAACAAGGCATGAGATTTGATTTTGAACATATGTGTATGATTTGTGAGTCAATTCTTTCTTTAGAGGTACATCGTTTTTCAATTTACATTCATGTATATTATTTATTTCAATTTTCATTAATCTCACCAATGTAGATAGACTCATTACAATTTATTTTTATGTTTGTAGATGGAACTTGAAGAAGAACAAAACAATTGAGGCAATCAACCAAACATTCAGCAAAATAACCCAAGGCATGGAATCAACTCGAGCACTGACAACAGTTCCGGTGAAGAATGATAACCAATATATTTGGATATCAATGGAAGTTGCAATTGTATTTTTTTGAAATAATTCTCTGTGAAAATCAGACATTTTTGTTTAATGCAATGGACATAGTGTCCCAATTGAAAAACAAGGAATTACTGATAAGTGTCCCATTTTGTATGACAAAGACCCTCTTATTCATATAATAAAATATGTTTTAATTTATTCTATTGTGTTGTCCATTGTCGCTGTGAAATGTTACATCGTTGATTAAATATATGGATGACTAAATATTATAATGAAGAGATGCAAAAAATGATGATATATAACAAAATAATCCAAACATCATATCTAAATTCACTAATCAAAATATAAGATATATGTAATTTTTTTTGATAAATAATGGAATTAAAAAATAACAATAATTGCATTATCACATGTCGATGTTTCTCGGTGTATTTTAATTATTATTCCCATCAACGCGTTTAATATTAAAACTCACCAGTGTGTGTCATAAGAAATTCACATCGGTTCTTTTATGTAATCAATTAGCATTGGTTTCAATATTAATTTAATACTACAAAATTATATTAAAAAAATGGCCTTCAGTGCGTTAAACTTATACAAAGCACCGATGATTATGTGTTATTAAAACACACCGACATTGTTGTGTTATTGATAAGTATTGGGCTTGTTTGTTACTACAAAGCACTAGTTCTTTCGATTTTTAAGCACCAGGGGTTTTTTCCATGTAATGCACGAGTGCATATTATTTTATACAACACTGGTGCGTTCTTATTAATAACACACAGGGGCGTTCTATGCAGAAAGCCTCGGTGCTTAATTATTTTTAAATCCCATGATGTGTTGTAATGTTAAATCCATAGTGCTTATAATACAAACACCCCGTTGCTTAAATATTTTAATTCCCCATTGCTTGCATATTTTACTGACCCAGTGCTTAACGTTAAGTGTACAACATTGACGTTGTAGGTGTATGTACTCACCGATGCTTTTGACTTATACAAACGCACTGATTTGTAAACATCTGCTAACACCTTCGATCACCTAGATTTTTTAAGTTATAATCAACTTCCATTGTAGTATTCGCCAAAACATCCTCTATAAAAAACAAATGTTGTGGCGGAGGTTTTTTTGACAAATGTGTAATACTAGAAACCTCCACGAAAAGGTCTTTTACTTGTAGTGATCCTTGGAAAGTGCGATTGCTCTACTTGTAAACATGCAACGACATCTCAATATACTTATAGTCCACTTCCTACATGATGTGACTAATTAGTCAAAGCCACAATTAGAACCCACAACTGCTTAATCAACCCTAAGGGGGGGGCAATGCACTAGGCCATCATTTCCTAATAATCATAAAAATATGTGGCATAGATTTCCTAGAGTAGATATGAACAAGTTTAATGGAACTCAAATATAACAATTTTAGTTACCTAGATGTAACAACATCTCTCTCCAAGCTATTATTGATGACATGATTAAAATTAATATTATGAACAATGGCAATGGTGAAAATGACATAGAAATCCTATGGAGGATACAATGTCTAGAGCCTATTTGTGAAATCCATCTATGCTCATTTTGAAAGAGACACTCAAAATTTGGGACCAATAACCAAGTTGCACCAAATAGGCACACTGGAAGATATTATAGTAGCCTTTGAGCAATTGGCAGTCTACACAAAAGGTTTGATGGATTCTTTTTTTTTTTAAAGAATTTTTTGACAATGGTCTAAAGGAGGAGATTAAAGAAAAAGTCATGATGGAATGCTTAACAACTTAGTTGGATGCCTCTCAAGGAGATGGGAAATCAAAAACACTAATAAATGCACAATCCAAATGGCTCTCTTTTACTTCTTGGTCCTTCCCTCCTCTAGCATTGTAATGCTCCCCCTCGACATCCCCCCCCCCATCCCTTGAGGATCCTCAAGCTACCTTAGAGGAGGTTGTAGAACCACTTTGCCTCAAACACTAATATAATTGTGATGGGAAGTATTCCAAAAGGCATAATTGTAAGGAACATAGATTATTCCAAATTGATGTGATCCCTTTTGACCAACTTGAGGACATTTTTGAGGTATTCATGTTCAAGCTAGAATTAGAGGAACCTGTCCATACTCCTCAAGGTGACACCACCCTATAGGCTCATTGTGAGGAACCCTGATTCCTCCATGATTTATTGGGAATTTTATCTCCCTAGACCCTGAAGTTGGTTGGACACATCAAACACAGGAAGGTGATTGTTTAATTGACAGTGGAAACAACCACAACTTTATTTATCAATGTGTTACATATTAATCCCATTTTTATGTCCATGCAATGCACAATTTTTCAAATTATGATAGCTAATGGAAGTATGATGAAATATGGTGGCAAGTGTGAGAATGTATGACTTCAAATGGGAGTCTGTCAGCTCAAATCACACATGTTCACTATTGAAATGGGTGGTTTTGATGTAGTTATAGGAGAATAATGATTATTAACATTGGGATCTGTTACCCTAGATTTCAACAAGGAGTTATACATGAGATTCACTAAGAAGGTCCATAAAAATGCCCTTAAGGGGCTTTAGTTTAACTCCTAAAAAATAACATCTCTCACCATGCATAAATCTCTTAAATAAGAGCATTTTGTGGCATTATTACCTCTTGAATAAATTTTACTCAAGAATTATTTCCTGATTTAATTCCATCCAAGTTATGGACACCCCCCTCATAGGAAAATTCACCCTAATTTGCAGTTGGTCTTGACTAAGCATCAACATGTATTTGAAACTCCCTACTAATTTGTATTGTTCTTGTGGTGAGCATGGCCATGTAATTCCATTGATTCCAGGTAGTAAACCAGCCAATGTGCATCCTTATAAGCCCTCTTTTCCCCAAAAGAGTGAAATTGAAAATATTATTTAGGAATTGTTTGAGGCCAACATCATCTATCCTAGTACTAGCCCTTACTCATCCCTAGTAGTCATGGTATTAGAGAAAGAAGGTAATTGGTTCATGTGTCTTGACTCTTTTTTCTCTCAATAATTGGCCCTCAAAGAAAAAAATCCCATACAAATTATTTATGATCTCTTGGATGAGCTTCATGGTGCCATATTATTCACTAAACTAGATTTTTTCTTGGGGTACCACCAAATTAGGATGAAGGAGGTAGACATTCCCAAGATATCTTTCCACATACATGAAGGAAATTATGATTTTTTATTGGTGAATTTGGTCTTTGAAATGCCTCATCCACCTTTTAGAGCCTTGTGAATAAGATTTTTATCCCTTCTTGCATAATTTTGTGCTTGTTTCCTTTCATGATATCTTGATTTATACAAAAACTTAGTAAGCACATGTAGACAATGTCGATAAATCCCTCTAACTCCTCTAGGATAATTAGTTGTCTGTCAAACATTCCAAAATGTGATTTTGGTGCTTTTGAAGTGAAATACTTGGGTCACATTATAAGTCAAGAGAAGGTGCTAGTGTTAATACTGAGAGGGGGGTGAATCAATATCAAGTACAATTTAAAACCTTTTTCAAATTATACTTAAACCATTCAATTATATCCAATGAGAAATGAACAATAGTATAAGAGTTACACCAATACACCACAATACACCATGCACAATATATGAGAAATAATCAATAGTTATTGTTCAAGGGAAGTAATGACTTCCAAAGGTAGCTACAACTTCCAAGTGTAAAGGGAGAGATAAACCTCCAAGAGGAAGATACAATCCTCCAATATCAAGAGAGATTTGAACTCTCCATACTTGCCCCTTCCTTCTGCCCAAGAATACATGAGAGATAATAAAACTTTACATTAAATCATCACCATCAACCAACCATCACACAGAACCTGATAATGCTTCCTGAGACTTCTTCAATTTCTATAATTATTCAATTCTTGGAATACTATGATCCTGTAGATAATATTATTCAGTTTATTCTCTGAAACTTTTCCAAGTTTCACTCCTTGAATCCTCCCCAAAAAGAAGTTATAGAGAGAATGGTAGACCTTGTTCAATTCTGGTTTATTCAGGAGACCAAACTTGTACATAATGCCCCGTGCTCAATATTTAAAATCCGATTCTAAAACTCGCACACAAGAAACTGCAGTCCGTACTCTTTCCAATGAAATTTGTCCCATGTTTTTTGGGTTCTCTATGAAGACATTATGACGGTTTTACTTGGAACACTTGTTTATTGACTAGCTTCAGGACTGGTCAAAAACCCTATCTTCCACAGAGTGTATCTCCATAATTATAGAGAATCAAGAGCTGAAACTTTTACCATAGGTACCTTGATATGTCTTCTCAATACCATAGCAATTTCACCATCTGAATCGTTCTAGAAAAAATGTTATAGAAAAAATGGTAAGATTACCTGAAAATAACATACCTTATAACACATCACCAAAAGACTTCATCCTCCCTTGAAATCTGCCCTTCTTTACTTCTGATTTCCTCTGAAATTCAACTTGTGTATCAAATGAATGTATAATGATATTTATTTATACCATTTATGTAACTTCCTTTTAACATTAGGGCCGACCTGACACTTTCTTATTTTGTAATTCTTTTCTTTAATTATCTTCAGGGCCTACATGTACTTCCTTCTTCAATTCACTTTGTCATCTTCAAAAATTCATTTCTTCTCAACCATGAGGATCCACGTAACGTGCCACATACCACCAGAAACAACATGATGTATACTATCCATCCATGGGTGTTGTATATGCATGTGCATTTTCCTTCATGTCCAAATACCTTCATCAGTCTTGTGGTCCAAAACCCATGACTAGGGTTGACATCAATGACAACAACCAATATTCCAAGAATCTCCCCCTGTGTCATTGATGGAAACACTCATGCTCCCCCTATCATCATGATCCCAATTTCTCTCCCCCTTTGACATCAATGGAAAAGGGTAGGGCTTCTTCCCTTGAGTTGAATGGCAAAAGGTAACTCTCTTCTTTGGGGCTGCTCCCACTGAACATGTGGCACTCAATAATACTTCATCCTTATTTTTGGTCTTTGGGACTTTTTCTTCTCTGGAATCATTTTTTGTGGCTTCTATATTCTCTCTCTTCTTCATGTATAGGATGTATATGTTGTTCGATCTTCTTGTTTCAATTGCAACTAATCTTCCTGAGTTATTTTCTCTGATTTTACATTTTCGTGAGTTAAACGTAAGAGTGTTTCCTTGATCACACATTTTACTAACACTGAGTAGATTATGCTTCAAGTCTTCAACCAATAGGACTTTCCTGCTTTTATATTTTCACTTCCAAGCTTTACAGTTCCTTTTCCAAGTATTTTGATAGATGAGTCATCTCCAAATGCAACATTTCCACCATTTTTCTTCAAGCTGACAAATTTTCTTTGATCTCCGGTCATATGAGATGAGCACCCATTGTCTATGAAACATTCATCTTCTTATTTGCATTCTTTAGTGACCAATGCTATTCGACAATTTTCATTGTTTGGAATTTCTTTCCTTTTCCATGTTGTAGTTGGTATGCAAACTTTTGGCATACAATTATCTTCCTTCATCTCTCTGCAATCTCGTGCTTTGTGACCAAGATTATTGCACTTGTAACATACAATATTATGATCCATTAATGGGTCAAATGGATTATAATTTCTATTGACAGGTCTACGAACATTTCCATATCTACTATTTTCACCATTCATGTATCTTGCATAGTTATTCCTTTCATTGATTCTACAATTGATTTCCTTGTGTCCAAAATTTCCACAAGTATAACAATGTCCAAGAAAGAAATTTTGATACCTGGGTGTAAGTGATCTTATTTGTGGTGTAGTCCATCTGGGTTCAGAATCTATTCTTCTATAGTTTCCTTCATAATGATTGCTTTCATACCTGACGGGAGAGGATCTTTTTGATGTCTCATTCCTTCTGAATTCTAGTCTTCTATCCTGTTGTTCAACTTGTTCTGGAATGTTGGTTTCATCATTTTCAACTTTCTTTTCTTGTTTTGTTGTCTTCAAAATGTCATTGTATCCTAGTCATGTCTTGTCGTTTGTAGATCTTTGACTGCTAAGGATCTCATCTAATTTTTCAGTGCTTTTTTCAATCTTCTTCAACTTTTCTATTGTTAATAGGAGCTCCCCTTTTGTGTGATCCAATTATGATTTCAGTTTCTCATAATCTTCTAATTGTTTTTTCAAGCTATTAATGGTCTTTTAAAGCTTGTAATTCTCTTATTCACAACTACTCAATTCACCTTTTAGTATTATGTTTGTGTTTCTAAGGTTTCTATTTCCAGTTTCAACATACTTCAACTTTTCAAGATTCTCATCTTCTTGTTCACTCTCTGCATTGTCTTTGTATCCCCAAAATGAATCAAGGTTGGTTTCTTCATCTGAATATTCTTCACAAATGATTTCTTCTTCTTTAGAATTCTTGTGATCATCATCTTGGGTTTCTTGGTGATGCAGGAGCATCTCAAGTGAGCCAGCGCAGAGACAACAGACAACTGGACAAGTGCCCAACGCAAATTTTGAAATTCTCTTGAAGTTAATGCGTCAATCTTAAATGAGATAATTAAAAAGGAGTGCACTTGTAAAATGCAAATGGACCTTGAGCGATCCACTCTTGTCCTTAATAGATAGAAGGCATTTATGGTAGTTAATGCAAGTAGGTAGAATTGAATGTGTAGATTAGATAGAGTTAGAGCGCAAGAGGGAAACGAGATATAGACACCCTCATTTTGTATTGTAACATAAGCGTGAAAAGCAAGATCATACAGAGCTGAGAAGGGAGAACTGTAATTTGAAGACACCCATGTACAGAGATTTGAATTAATAAGAAAAGAACTTTGATTCAAATTCATGGCGTTGTGTTGGTTCTCCGTGTATGTATGCTAAATTTTATGCCCATGATTATTTTACTCTTTCTGTTGTACATTTGCTTTTATGCTATGTATGAATGATTTCTTGTTTAATGTTTGAAATATGAGAGAGAGAGAGTAAGGGAAATGAGTTTCAATTGTTTCTCCATCTGAGAAAGAGTTCCTGCAAGGAGTGCAGTTGAATTGTCCGCAAGGAGTGCGTGACAGAGGATTCAGAGGTTTGTCTCTGAGAGCTCAGATAGGGTAGCTTTTGTTCTCATTCACATAGAAGTGCAGCTAGGCACAGGAGTCGTGCAAGGAGTGCACAGGCTGAGTAAAGTATCAGAGTTGCGGACCTGAGTGAAGTATTTAGGGACTGCTGTTGCAGGTGTGCGCAGAGTCGAAGGATTTCAACACTTGAAAGTGCTTGAAAGTCTGTCGCAAGGAGTGCGTGTAAGGGTTTTCTGAAAGACTCAAATTCGTGAGAAAGTTCAGAAGGATTTGAACCTTCGAAGGAGTTTGAAGGAAGGCACGAGGCCAAGTACCTTGAAAATTTGAAGGAAGGCATAGCGACGTCGGACTGCAGGAGGACAAGTTCTCAAGGAAGGAGACGGACGGTCGGAATTCTCTGTGGAGAATCCGCGAAGTCTCGTGAGCCGTCAAATCTCACTAAGGAGCAGGGTAGTTACCATGAGTATTCCTAAAGGTTCTAATCTTAGGAGGAGTAGAACCATAGATCCAAGCCACAGGAGCTGTTGGATTTACCCGTGAACTTCTATTTCGGGTTTTCGTGAGTGGAAGTCCCGTAATCTTTGCAATGGGAATCGCGAAATCATGAAACGCAAAGTCTCGAAGGGACAAAAGGATCGTGTGGGCCACAGGAATCGGCAGAGTGACAGGTGGCGCCCTATCGACACGGAGTCAAACTCCTTTGACCATTTCGGGGTTTCGTGGGGTAAAGACCCGAATTATTTGCATTAGGATTCGCGATATCGCGAAGTCCGAAGTCCCAACGGAGTGAAGATCATTGAAAGGTCAGAGCTTGCGAGCGTATCAGAATTTTAGTAAATCGATATTCAGGAGTTGAGGAGACGAGTTTCTCGACATCGCGACCGCCGAAATCGCGATAAGGAGAAATCCGAAATAGGGAAGGAAAGGTCAGCGTTGACTGCTTTTGGGTTTTTAGAGATAGAGAGACAAGACACTCGACTACCAGATTTGTGAAAGTGCGAAGTCCAATCTCCCGAATACAAGGGGGATTTCTCGAAGTTAAGAGTGGATGCAGATTTCCCGAAAGGGAAATAGAAGAGCCATTCCCGAGAGCTCTTCAGGCCAGTGTAAGGGAAAATATCCTGTTGGCGTGGACCTTCCGACCCGCGGGTTGAAGAGGAGCGTCTGTGTCGGGTTTGGTATCAGAGCTCAGAAAGGATTCTTTTCTTTCTGTAGTAGGGAAAAGGAGAATTCACCATGCCACCGAGGAGAAGGGACAGGCAAACACTCAATCCACCATAGGATAGGGAAATTCCAAGAAGAAGAGGTAGGCAGATGACTGATCCAGCCATGGAGAGAGATATGCGTGATTTACGCGCCAAACTCGAAGACATGGAGACAACACAAAGGCGTACAGTCAATGATGGGGATCTTAGTGATTCCGAAAGTGAAATTGAGGTTGAACATGAAGGAGAGGAAGTTGCAGCCAAAGATTCCGCAAACGAACGTTTGATTAGGGCTATTGCAAGAATGGGTGCAAGAGCGAAAATGGACCTTCCAGTTTATGAGAGAAATCTGGATGCAAAGAAGCTTCTAGATTGGATTAGAGCTCTGGACACATACTTTGACTATGAATATGTCGAAGAGGACAATAAGGTCAAGCATGTTGTCACAAGATTAAAAGGACATGCAACATTATGGTGGGATGAACTACAAGCTGATAGACGCTGCAAGGGCAAGCAAAAGATCAAGAGTTGGGATAGAATGATCGCGAAGATGAAGGCAAAATTCATCCCATAGATTATCATATCACTCTGTTTCGAAGGATACAGAACCTGAGACAGAAACTGATGACAGTGAAAGAATACATTGAAGAATTCTACAAGATGAACATCAGGGAAGGTCATCGAGAAAGCGATGATGAAAAGGTTGTCAGATACATGAATGGCCTGAGATATGACATCCAGGATGAGATGAGCATGGTAACCATCCGAACAGTGGAAGATGCTTATCAAATGGCTCTAAAGGTTGAAGAGAAGCTGAGCCGAAAGCAGGGTCAAAGAGGTCGAGGCAGGAGTCATCCCAGAGGCAAATCAGTTTCCCAAGATAAAAATTAGAAGCCCAAGGAGGACTGGAAGAAACCTTAGACTTGAACTGAGAGAGGTGGAACCTCACAGCGAGGGAAATATGGGAACAACGAGGGCAGCATACCGAACAGAGAGGAGAGTATGTTGATAACAATATTTTTCCTCGTACTAGAGGTAGAGGAAGAGAAAGAGGTGGAGTAATAACATGATTCACATGTGGAAAGACTGGACACAAGTCTTATGAGTGTCCCGACAAAAAGAGAGAAGGAGGAGAGACTCACATCGTCGAAGCACAGAGGCGGGATGTTGAGGCAGAAGATGTTGAAGGCGAAAGATGCAAAAAACTCTTCTGACACTAGAGAAGGAGGTGGAGAGTTCAGTCCAAAGAAACAGGATTTTCCGGACTGCTTGCAAAACCAAGGACAGGGTATGCAAGGTCATTGTGGACAGTGGTAGCACAGATAATCTCGTTTCTACAGAGATGGTAGAAAAGCTGGAGTTGGAGACGATTAATCATCCAAGCCCGTACAGAGTTTCGTGGTTACAAAAAGGACATCAGGTAACTGTCACTAAACAATGTTTAGTTGAATTTAAGATAGGAGGATATAATGATAAGATACTCTGTGATGTTATTCCCATGGATGTTTGTCATCTATTGCTGGGTAGACCATGGCAATATGACAGGAATGTGATTCATGATGGGAGAATGAACACATACACCCTAGAGAAGAATGGGAGAACTCACATGTTGCTTCCAATCAAAGATAAGGAGGTGAAGCCTGAAGTAAGCAACACAGTACTTCTCATGAGTGGGAAGGAACTTCTTACATAGGTTAAGAAGAAGGAAGAACCACAATTTATTGTGGTCAGGAAACCGAAGATTGTTTTGACCAGCACAAGAGTGGATGATTTACAAGAAGAGATTCAGGAGCTGCTGAAAGAGTTCGCTGACATAGTAGTGGACGAACTACCTTGTTCGTTGCCACCAATCAGAAGTGTGAGTCATCATATTGATCTCATACTAGGAGCCAGTTTACCAAACAAATCCGCGTACGGATTGACGCCGCAAGAGAATGAAGAGGTCAAAAGACAAATCCAGGATTTGTTGGACAAAGGTTTGGTCAAAGAAAGCTTGAGTCTGTGTGTTGTTCCAACAGTACTCAGTCCGAAGAAAGACGGGGGCTGGAGGATGTGTACTGACTCGAGGGCGATAAACAAGATAACCATAAGGTACAAATTTCCATTACCAAGGATGGATGATCTGATGGATTGCTTGAGTGGAGCAAAATTCTTTTCAAAAATTGATTTGAAAAGCGGTTATCATCAAATCCACATGAGAGAAGGTGACGAGTGGAAGAGAGCCTTCAAAACCAATGAAGGGTTGTATGAATGGATTTTTATGCCGTTTGGCTTAACAAATGCACCGAGTACCTTCATGAGGTTGATGAACGAAGTCCTAAGAGAGTTCATCGAAAAATTTGTTATCGTATATTTGGATGACATACTGATTTTCAGTAAAACAATGGCAGAGCATCTGAAACATTTGGCTACAGTGATGCAGAGGCTACAGCAGGAGAAGTTGTTGATAAATATGAAGAATTCCTCATTCATGAAGACAAAGCTCATTTATCTGGGGTTTGTTATTTCTATAGATAAATTGAGGATGGATCCAGATAAGGTGGAAGTGATCAAGAATTGGCCGTCCCCGAAGAATATTTTTGAGGTGAGAAGTTTTCACGGATTGGCTAATTTCTACCGAAAATTCATTAGAAATTTTAGTGGAATTAGTGCACCGATGATGGACACAGTGAAGAAGAGACATAAATATTTTCACTGGACAGAAGAAGCTGAAAAGAGTTTTAATCTGTTGAAGAGGAAGATCTTCGAACAACCAGTTTTGGTGTTTCCAGTTTTCCAAAAGATATTTCAAGTGAAATGCGATTCAAGTGGGTTTGCAATAGGGGCAGTCTTGAGTCAAGAAGACAAGCCAATAGCATACTTCAGCAAAAAGATGAATGAAGCGAAGGTGAAATACTCCACTTATGACAAAGAGTTTTATGCTATCATACAGGCATTGAAGAAATGGAGACATTACTTGATCCTGAAGGAGTTTGTCTTATATAGTGACAATCATGCATTGTAGTTTGTGACTCAACAGGAGAAGTTGAATCAAAGACATGTTAAATGGGTTGAACATATGCAGAGTTTTACTTTTGTGATTAAGCATATTTCTGGTACTGCTAACAAAGTTGTTGATGCTTTGAGCAGGAAATGTTTGCTATTACAGGAGTTCAGAGTCAAAACGTTGGGTTTTGATGATCTTAGGGACATGTATAGAGATGATCCATATTTTAAAGAGGCATATGAAGCAACTGAGAATCCAATTCTCAGAGATAGAAGCCAATGGACAAAATACATGATCCAGGAAGGATTACTGTTTAAAGGTAATCAACTGTGTATTCTGAAATGCTCCATCAGGGAGAATTTGCTGAAGGAGAAACACAGTGGAGGATTGGCAGGGCACTTTGGTCACGACAAGACATTCGTAAAGTTGAATGAGTCATATTTTTGGCTAGGAATGCGAGCAGACGTCAAGATTTTCATAGACAGATGCAGAATTTGCCATCATTCGAAAGGAAGGAGACAAAATGTCGGATTTTATCAACCATTTCCCATACCTGAGAAGCCGTGGGATGCAATTAGCATGGATTTCATATTGGGGTTGCCAAGAACACAAAGAGGTTTTGATTCAATCTTTGTGGTGGTGGATAGATTTTCCAAGATGGCACACTTCATTCCATGTCAGAAAACCAGTGACACAACTCACATTGCGGGTCTGTTTTTCAAAGAAGTCATTCGACTTCACATCTTTCCAATGAGCATAGTTTTGGATCGAGACACTAAGTTCATAGGAAACATTTGGAGGACATTATGGAAGAAGCTAGGAACTAAATTGTTGTTTAGTTCGGCTTATCATCCTCAGACGGATGGATAGACGGAAGTGGTAAACAAAAGTCTGGGAGACTTGTTGAGGAGCCTAGTGACAGAACACCACAGCCAGTGGGACAAAATATTACCGCAGGCAGAATTTGCTTATAATGACTCAGTTAATAGGAGCACAGGGCAAAGTCCATTTCAGATTATCTATGGCATGCAGCCGAGAGGAATTTCTGAATTGAGAGATTCAGAACAGAATGCAACTAGGAGCGCTAGTGCAGAAGATTTCACAGAGACGATGAAGGAACTTCACAACCAAGTGAAGAAGCGATTGCAGAATTCAAGCCAGGAGTATAAGTGCAGAGCAGATCATCACAGAAGACAACTTCAGTTCGAGGTTGGTGACTTGATTCTGGCACATTTGAGAAAGGAAAGGTTCTCGAGAGGAACATATAACAAACTGAAGATGAAGAAAATCGGACCATGCAAGGTCTTGAATAAATTTGGGGCAAATGCTTATGAGATTGAATTACCCGATGGGATCGGAATTTCTCCGATATTCAATATCTCAGATTTGTACCCATATAAAGCTGAGGAAGCATGGACAGAAAATGAGCAAACGGTGATCCAGTGGAAAAAAAAGATGCCAGTGGTAGAAAATCCGCAGATGGAGCACATACTGGACAAAAGAGTCAGCAAGAAGACCATGCGAAAGTAATACTTTGATTATTTGGTCAAGTGGAAGGGCCATCCAGTTGAAGATGCCAGCTGGGAGAACGAAGCAGAGATCCAGAGGCATGGACAGACCGTGCGTAAGCTCATGGACAGGAGCCCATGAAAATTTTCAAGCGAGGGAGTATGATGCAGGAGCATCTCAAGCGAGCCAGCGCAGAGACAACGGACAACTAGACAAGCGCCCAGCGCAAATTTTGAAATTCTCTTGAAGTTAATGCGCCAATCTTAAATGAGATAATTAAGAAGAAGCGCACTTGTAAAATGTAAATGGACCTTGAGCGATCCGCTCTCATCCTTAATAGATAGAAGGCATTTATGGTAGTGAATGCAAGTAGGTAGAATTGAATGTGTAGATTAGACAGAGTTAGAGCGCAAGAGGGAAACGGGATATAGACACCCTCATTTTGTATTGTAACATAAGCGTGAAGAGCAAGAGCATACAGAGCTGAGAAGGGAGAACTATAATTTGAAGACACCTATGTACAGAGATTTGAATTAATAAGAAAAGAACTTTGATTCAAATTCATGGCGTTGTGTTGGTTCTTCGTGTATGTATGCTAAATGTTATGCTCATGATTATTTTACTCTTTCTGTTGTACATTTGCTTTTATGCTATTTATGAATGATTTCTTGTTTAATGTCTGAAATCTGAGAGAGAGAGAGTAAGGGAAATGAGTTTCAATTGTTTCTCCATCTGAGCAAGAGTTCCTGCAAGGAGTGCAGTTGAATTGTCCACAAAGAGTGTGTGACAGAGGATTCATAGGTTTGTCTCTGAGAGCTCAGATAGGGTAGCTTTTGTTCTCATTCACACAGAAGTGCAGCTAGGCACAGGAGCCGTGCAAGGAGTGCGCAGGCCGAGTAAAGTCTTAGAGTTGCGGACCTGAGTGAAGTATTTAGCGACTACTGCTGCAGGTGTGCGCAAAGTCGAAGGATTTCAACACTTGAAAGTGCTTTAAAGTCTACTGCAAGGAGTGCGTGCAAGGGTTTTCTGAAAGACTCAAAGTCGTGAGAAAGTTCAGAAGGATTTGAACCTTCGAAGGAGTTTGAAGGAAGGCATGAGGCCAAGTACCTTGAAAATTTGAAGGAAGGCGTAGCAACATCGGACCACAGGAGGACAAGTTCTCAAGGAAAGAGACGGACAGTCGGAATTCTCTGTGGAGAATCTGCGAAGTCTCGTGAGCCGTCAGATCTCACCAAGGAGCAGGGGAGTTACCGTGAGTATTCCTAAAGGTTCTAAGCTCAGGATGAGTAGAACCGTAGATCCAAGCCACAGGAGCCGTTGGATTTACCCGTGAACTTCTATTTTGGGTTTTCGCGAGTGGAAGTCCCGTAATCTTTGCAACGAGAATCGCGAAATCAGGAAATGCGAAGTCCCGAAGGGACAAAAGGATCGTGTGGGCCATAGGAATCGACAAAGTGACAGGTGGCGCCCTATCGACACAGAGTCAAACTCCTTTGACCATTTCGGGGTTTCGTGGGGTAAAGACCCGAATTCTTTTCATTAGGATTCGCGATATCACGAAGTCCAAAGTCCCGATGGAGTGAAGGTCGTTGAAAGGTCAAAGCTTGCGAGCGTATCAGAGTTTCGGTAAATCGGGATTCAGGAGTCGAGGAGACGAGTTGCTCGACATCGCAACCGCCGAAATCGCGATAAGGAGAAATCCGAAATAGGGAAGGAAAGGTCAGTGTTGACTGCTTTCGAGTTTTCGGAGATAGAGAGACAAGACACTCAACCATCGGATTGGTGAAAGTGCGAAGTCCGATCTCTTGAATACAAGGGGGATTTCTCGAAGTTAAGAGTGGGTGCAGATTTCCCAAAAGGGAAATAGAAGAGCCATTCCCGAGAGCTCTTCGGGCCAGTGTAAGGGAAAAGATCATGTTGGCATGGACCTTCCGACCTGCGGGTTGAGGAGGAGCGTTTGCGTCACTTGGGTTATGAAGAGGACTTCTCCTCCATCATTATCTTCTTCATCACTCTCATCTGAGGAGATGCCATCATCCTTAGAGTAGAAGCTATTTTAATTATTGAGACTTCTCTTTTTATAGTAGCAGTTTTCAACAATAAGTCCTATTCTACCATAGTTAAAGCATTTGGGAGGAGACTTACCTTTGTATCTTCCACTTCCCTTCTGGAACCTTCTTACGAAATTTGCTATTTCTTCATCAAGGTCATTATCCTTGTCTTTTGTCTTCATTATGGATTTAAAGGCTGCTTCATTGTTTGGCTGGTCACTTTCTGTACCTGTTCTCATTTCATATACTATAAGAGACCCATGTAATTCATCCATTGTCATTTTGGTCAAGTCCTTAGTTTCTTCAATGGAGGAGACCTTAGCATCATACTTCAAGAGAAGTGATCTCAACACTTTTTGTACAATCAAGGATTCATCGATCTCTTCACCTAATCCTCTGATAGCATTAAGAACTTCATCAACTCTAATAAAATAGGTTGCAATATCTTCCTTTTCATTCATCTTCAAATTTTCAAATTCTTCTCTATGTCGTTGAAGCTTGACCTGCTTAACTTTTGGATCACCTTCGTAGATGCTCTTGATTTTGTCCCATACATCCGTAGCAGTGCTACAACCCATCACTTTGCTAGCAATGGTTGGTGCCAATGCTGCTAGAACAATATGTCTGGATTTTGAATTACAACTCATAATATTCTTCTCATTTGGATCGGTTGGAGCATTATTTGGGATTACATAGCCATTTACAACTGAGTACCAAATGTCTACTCCCAAAGCCGTTAGGTAAGTTTTCACTCTATCACTCCAGTATGCATAATTTCTTCCATCAAATTTTT
>ML777655.1:570011-618063 GCA_009831015.1 Picea engelmannii | reverse complement strand
TCAAAGGAATTCTAAGCTTTGAAAACCCTAATAAATTCACAAAGCATAACAACTTTAACTCATGCAATAGAGATGGAGAGGAGTCATAAGATTTTACCTTCTTGCGGTCGATACAATGAGATGATGGCAGAGCCTTAGCCTGGATAATTTAATTGGATTCACCCATCGTAAGCCCCTGCATCGTTGTACATGGCCGGTTTGTATTACAGTGCATGTAGTTTTGATATGTTGCACTGCTCAACAACATGAGTCGATCAAAATAAAGACCCAACATCCATTAAAATTTCGATTCAACAGTGCATCTGCCATGGCTCTGATGGGTAGCTGGATAATTAAAACCAGTTATAAAAGATGGATATGGCGAGCCGTGCCTCGATCGCATACGAAATCTCAGAGTACATTCAGACGCGGAATGCGGATCACATCGAAAACGCTGCTTGCAAATGGAAAACGGAAACGACGCTCCGGGAAAGGGCAGGCTGGATCGACTGCATCCGCGGCGTTGATGGGTGAGCATGTATGCCGATGGTATGCCGAGCATGTATGCCGATGGATGGAGGTATGAAGCGCACGAACGTGTGCACGGTCATCCAGTCTCTGCAGAGTCTTAAAGACTCTGCAACAGGCTGGATATTGCTCGCCGACATAGGAGGGCTCAGAATATTCAGTTTGTTATGCAGGATTGAACACTACAAATGTTACAGTCGGTGGATTATAGGTCGTCAGATTTGAATTGCTTTCATATTTTTTATCCTAATTTTTTTTTACCTATCTTTTATTGGTGATGTGGCAATAACTTTATAACTAGTCATTGCATTGCTTTGAAGGTGTAAAAAATATGTTATTATAGTGTAAATAGGTTGAAGTTATTCTTGGACTAAAGAAGTTAGAAAAGTTTGGACTCTGAAGGGGATAGCACTCAAGAAACTATGGCAGCTTCTGCAACTATGTAGAAGATGTATGAGGATTGTAGTCGTTGTTATGCTCTTTACTTAGACTGGTGGAGTATCGGTTTTAGTTTCATCTCACTAAATATTTTCTAGACCTCTTTGCTATCTCCACTTATGGTTTATTAGAATAGCGAGAGTCTTTTGACTCCTACGACCCAACCCTATATATTTTATACTCCTCAGTTAGTGACCTGCTCTTTGTTTTAATACGTTTTTATTTACTATTTTGGTGTATACTGTCACTAGTTTCTAGTACAGGCCCTTGCAGTTTTTTTCCGTTTCTAGGAAACTCTTCCTTTGCATTGCCCAAAGCTTAGTGGAGGCACATGAATTTTCCAAACTCATTAGCACTAGAAAAATACATTGAGGCTTTAATGGAAGAATATGATGAGTTAGGGTGGCAACAGGCGAGACTCTTCACTAGAATCGATGCACTTGGTGAATCTCGGGGGCCATCATCTCTTGCCGATGTTGATCAGTCGACGAAGATAGACATTATGCCTGCAAATCTGACAAAAGAAGTTACCACGCCTAATATTCAGAGGTCAGGGTTCACCAAGCACACTTATCCACCTACCACAAACCCTGTCATCCATCAAAATGTTTTCTCCACTTCTCATTCACAGGCCTCGTGACAAAAGGGTAGGTTTGCAAAAAAACCATAGAGAGTGAGGTCTCCACTTAAAAATCATCATTCTTCGGGAATCAGAAGGAAATCTTGGAAACCAAATAGAAAGGTTAGGAAGATGGTATTAGGTGCAGACGTGGGTTTAGAGGAAGCTTGTAGGTATGCACTCTGTGGGGTGGTTGGTAGGTTTGCATATTCCTATCTGAGTAAAGTTGACATAAATGTCTGGGTTAATGAGTAATGGCTTCCCCTGTTGGGCTATTCACTGGACATTATCCCTCTAACAAAAGGTTGGACAGGCTTCATTTGTAGGAACCCAGAAGATGTGGCCCGTCTTCTGGAAAAACCTTGGATTAATGGAGGCATCAATTTACTTCTTAAGAGGTGGAGAGTGGCATTTGACCCGGTGACAGAACACTTCCAGTTCCGTCACCTTTGGGTACTTCTTCCGGGTCTCCCCATCCATTTGTGGAATGTTGGTGCATTAAGAGCGATTGGGGAGGCACTGGGGAAGTTCATTTCATTGGACCCATCATCTCTGGAAAACTGTTCTAGAAAAATGGGAAGGGTGCTGGTGGAAATGAATATTTATGGTGGGCTACCATAACTGTTGGATATTGAATGGAGAGCAAGACATATCATCCAGAAGCTTGATTATCTAGGGATTCCATTTTGTTGTAGTCGTTGTAGAGGTACGGGACACCTTCACCACGAGTGCATAGGTTTGGTACATGAGAAAACATCGAAGGATACTCTCCTGCAAAGAGAGTCACAGGAATATGATACTGAAGTGGACTCACTTGGATTAGGTTACCCTTTGGACTTTGTTCCAGACTTTCAGTTGGATGATTTTTCGACACTTACAAGTAAGCTACAAAAACATTGTCCAATGCTCTTCTCTACTCTGTCACTTTGGGAAAGAAATGTACTGGAAAATTCTCTGTGGTTACACCACACTACTTCAACAGTTCCTAGACCTATCCTTGGAGGGTTGGGAAACAAGGATACTTCCTTGATGGCTCCACAGGTGACCCTTGACCACACTTTGCCCCGGGATCTCTCTGATTCGGGTATCAATCCTTGTCACCCTGACCATAAAATTATTCCTCATCCCCCTTCCTTGGAGGCTCCGCAAGTGAATTTCGGCCCCACTCTGTCCAGGTATCTCACTGTTATGGGGTTTAGTCCTAGTCTCCCCGACCTTACTATTACTCCTCACTCCTCTACTCTCGAGTCTCTACCTTCAAATTTTGGCAGTTCCCACATACCCTTTCCCCTTTCTGACCCGTCCTCGCCAAGTTACTTAGACTCTCCTCTACAGGCTGGATATAGAGAAGRGGAGGAAGACGAGCCTACCCTCAGAGCTGTACTAGATTCTTTATTGCCTTACGCCCAGGATAAAAAAACTTCCATAAAGATACTTATATTTTCAAGGAAATCCATCATTAATCCTGTTGAGGGCTCGGAGGTGTCATCGTCGTGGGTTCATTCACTTTGTAATGGAAAAGAATTTGCATAGTCCTAGGGTATAAGCATTGAACACTCGCCCATAAAAACTAGAAGCTCCCGTAAAAAACTAGCAGCCTTAGCTTCTCAGACTGACTTACCTACTACTCCCTCCATTG
Source organism: Picea engelmannii (assembly GCA_009831015.1). Taxonomy (NCBI): domain Eukaryota; kingdom Viridiplantae; phylum Streptophyta; class Pinopsida; order Pinales; family Pinaceae; genus Picea; species Picea engelmannii. Next base: position 614,860 of record ML777655.1, on the reverse strand, counting down.
ACCATGGGCCTCTTAGAGAATTAAAATTCCTAGCAAGGACTAAATGATGTTTTTGCTATCATTAAACATTCAAGGGATCGGGGGCCCTCTCAAAGTGTCCTCTCTTAGGAGAGTTATGGATAAGTATCGACCTGGGATAATTTTTCTGCAAGAGACTTTAGTATCGACACATAAAGCTAGAGATTTCCTACATGCTCTAAGATCGGCTTGGTATTCTTGTGCGGTAAATTATTTGGGTACATCAGGGGGATTGCTGGTCGCTTGAGATCCTATATCCTATGAGTTAGTTCCTTTTTCTTACTACAGCTGGTATTCTTTTAACAGGTAAGAGATACAATGATAAACAAGATCTAGCTCTCATGAATATATACAGCCCTTATACAAACAAGAGATCCTTTTGGAGGTCGGTGGCGGACAGTGGTTTATTGTCTTCAAAGAACCTAATCATAGTGGGGGATTTAAATATTGTAATATCGCCAGAAGAAGTATGGGGGGGAATCGTAGTGGTGGGCTATCAGAAGATTTTTATAGAGACATTTTCCGATCAAACCATATGATTTATACTAAACCTGCAAAATTGGTTCCTACATGGAGGAACGGTAGAACTGAAACTGATGCAGTAGCAAGGAGATTGGATAGATGCTATGTTTCCAAAGACTTATTATCAGTTGTTGGATTATTTAGATCATGGGTCGATTTTCCTTATATATCAGACCACGCTCCCATCTTCCTACAGTTAGTTTTTATGCCTATCCACAAGGCGTATCCGTTCAATATGAACTCACACTGGCTAAAGGAACAAGATTACATAGATTTAGTACAGAATATTTGGAGGGATCCTTTATTTCTTTTTGAAAGGGGCAGTAAAAAATGATTGTTCTGGAAATTAACAGTCTTGAAGTCACAAACCAAACGATTGTATAAAGAAAGTACTCAAAATAAAAATGAAAAATTGGGGACGTTGGAATCCAGGGAAACGGTAATGCGCCTGGTGGACGATCCGTCAAATATTGAAGAAGGCAAGCTTCTCAGGCAATGAGAAATAGAAAGAAATGAGATACTTAGAGGACATGAAGAACTCTGGAGGCTTCGAAGCATAGTGAGACAATAATTCAAAGTTCTTTCACAAATTGGCAAGCAATAATAGATCCAGAAAACATATCTGGGAAATTTCAGATGACAGTGGATCGATATTTACTGAACAGGAAGCCATCAAGGCGGAAACCTTCCATCATTTTAAGAATTTCTATAAAGCTGGGGATGTATTAAATACAATTGAACAATTCCAGTTGGTGGATTTATACCCTCGGATGGTAAGTTATGATGATTCAAACTCACTTTTTAATCCTATGACTTTAGAAGAATTGAAATAGGTACTTTTCAAATTCAAAAAAGAGAAGAGCCCCAGACCGGATAGTTGGTCCTCAGAATTCTTCACGTTCTTCTTTGATATTGTTGGAGAGGACCTCCTCGACATGGTGGAGGAAGCGAGGAGATTTGGGGTTATGGTGAGCAGTTTAATTCTACCTTCATTACACTGATTCCAAAGGCCAATAAACCAATTACTTTTGATGATTTCCGACTGATCTCCCTTTGCAATTTGTGCTATAAAATTATTTCAAAAATCATAGCAAACTAAATCAAACTTGTTCTTTCAAAATTTCTTTCGCCAGAACAACTGGGTTTTCTTCAAGGAAGGAGGATACAGGATGCAGTTGGCACGGCCCATGAAAGCTTACACAGTATAAAAATGAAAAAATTGAAATCCCTGGTCTTAAAACTGGATTTAAAGAAGGCATATGACTGGATTGACTGACAACTTCTAAGAGTGATCTTGATAAAAGTAGGATTTGGGTTTCATATGTCCAACTGGATCATGGCATGTGTAACTTCCTCAACATATTCAGTATTGATAAATGGCGAGGCTACATATTTTTTTAGAAGTGGCAGGGGACTGCGTCAAGGTTGCCCGCTATCGCCATTACTCTTTATTCTAATCATGGAGGGACTCAACTTACTACTAAATAAATCCATTAGGGAAGGTACCATTACATGTATCAAAGTACCTCGTTTACATAAAATTTTACATTTGTTGTTCGTTGATGATATTCTTATTATGACTAGAGCCACAATGCAAGAATGGTGGGAAATTGACAAAATTATCGGTCTCTTTTGCAAAGCATCTGGACTAATGGTAAACCAAACAAAAACTACAGTTCATTATGCAGGTCTTTCGGATATGGAATTGGTATCCTTCCAAAACCTTTTTCCATATACCTTCAGTGATTTATCTTCGGGCTTCAAATATTTGGGCTACTATCTCAAGATTGGAGCACATAAAGCGGATGATTGGGATTGGTTGGTGGCCATAATATAAAAAAAGATTAATAATTGGTGTAATCATTGGCTTTCCTTGGGTGGGAGATACATTCTTATTAAATTGGTTTTGGAGGGACAATCAATATACTAGATGTCAATGGAAACAATCCCGTGATTAGTTCTATCAAAGATCAGAAGATCGATGTTCCATTTCCTTTGGAACGATCAAAAGGACACTCAACACTTCCACCTGTGCAGATGGGATGCCCTCTCTAGACCAAAGAAAAATGGTGGCTACGGTTTTAGGAATCTTACTCTTTTCAATACGACGCTGACAGTAAATACCCTTTGGAGAGTTCTCACATAGGATGACATCTGGAAGAGGGTTCTAAAGGATAAATATCTACCTAATTTATCGTTGATAAACTGGTATAGATTGGCAGTGCACAAGGTCAGATCTGCGAATAGAATGTGGACTAGTTTAGTCCGACTGGTGCATGTAATAATTCATTGGCTGAGTTGGGCGTTGGGCACTGGTCAACACATAATTATTGGCAAAGATAAGGTACTTGTAATGGGTGAAAAACCTATCCTCTCCGATGAACTTATTTCTATCCTGAATAATAAAAAAATTACTATCTTAGCCTCAACAAATATATGTCATAATCCTTCAACATTGATGGAATCATGGATTGGTAGCACGTCTTTGGGACTGTCGGGTTTACTAAAGACTAAATGGGACACTTACTGCACTGAATTAAATGAAGCGAGGGTATCACTACAAGGCACCGAAGACACTCTATTATGGACTAGAGGAGATACCACCATAAACATATCAGTCAAAAATTTCTACAAAGAACTTATATCAACACAAAACTTCCCGACTCAAGCTGGATGGAAAATAAAATTCTGGAAATGAAATGTCCAGTTAAAGATGAAACTATTTATCTGGATGGTGTCAGAAAATAAAATTTTGACCTAGGAAATGTTAAGGAGAAAATGTTGGCATGGAACAAGCATTTGTTTTCTCTGCAAGAACAACAGTGAAGACATCGATCACTTATTTGTTCATTTCCCCTTCTCTAGGATTGTCTGGGCCAGAGCGACGACCTATCTTAGAGTAAAAATCAATGGGAGGGGGAAAATTTCAATTCGGTTTTTGCCTCCTAGGTGATGGATAAGACAGTGCCTACAAATCTGGTAGTATTGATATGCTGGTATATCTAGCTCGAGAGGAACCAAGTTATATTTGAGGTCAGGAAGCCATCCTTTGGGGTTATAGCATGCATAATTATTGGGGCACTCAACTTTCACACTCATCTACAGAAATTAATTTCCAGGTACAAGAGACCTCTCTTACTATTGGAGGATAATACAATTTCTTTCTTTGATGGGGCCTCAATCAGAGGAGGCGCAATCTGTGGAGCGGGGGGAGTGATAAAAAAGCCAGATCGAAAAGTTATTAGATGGCTCATCAACTGCGGGAGGGGCACAAATACCAAAGCTGAATTATTTGGTGCCTGGGCGACACTTACTCTTGCAAAAATTTGGGATATCAATAGGCTAAATGTTTTGGGTGACCCCAAAGTCATAATAGATTGGCTGAATAAAAAATCCAATATTCATGCTATTGATATTGAAGCATAGATGCGCGGGACAAAATCGATCATCACATATTTCCAAGAGATTAGTTTCACCCACATATTTTGGGAATACAACAAAGAGGTTGATCTCCTTTCCAAACAAGGAATAGTGGAACAAAAAGGAATACTAAAATATTACCCGGTGATTGATGGGAGGACTGGCCCATTTACTCAGTTAAATCCTTTTTGAAGTGAAAATTTATGTCTATATTGTAATAGATCAGCCATTGGATCTGAGGAGTAGAGTCCATTACTTTTTTGACATAACATTTTTTGGTACTGATATTGAGCACTACTTGTTCCTGGGTGAAAAATCGTTGGCGACTTGGAGTCCCCGAGTCATTGATAGATGTTTTTAGTCATCCTTTGACTGGATGTAAATTTTGTTTTAGTGGAGATATTTTTTGAAAATATTTCTCGCAGATGTAAATGAAATTATTATTAATATAAAATATCGAGCCAGTTTTCATTTGGAAAAGGATGAAGTTATTGTTCTACATAGGTGATGGTATGGACATATGAAGTTTCTATGTCTCAAACTATGGAAGAAAATCATGAATAAGAACATTACTACATGGAGGGGGTATTTTGTCTCACAAAAAGCGATCTCATAAATTAATTTTGTGTCTAGTTTGGTTGTGACTTTAAAATAGATGATTATTGTCATTATCAATTTTGTTGTTATTCTTGTGTTGTCATGTCTTGTTTACTAGAGGTGTAACTAAGCGTCTAACACTAGCCTATTCATCTTTGCTCATAAATGTTTTTATTCTTAAAAATAGCTAAACATTTTACTATTGTCAAAAAATTTCTTGCTTATGTATATCTTGTTGTACTATAATGTGATGCTTCCTAGATCTATAAGATTGAGTTGTTTTTTTATGCTCAACTGTTCCTCTTTTATTATGACTTTTCAATAGGGGATTGAGAAGAAAACTATATGTATCTCTCAAAATTATCATGACCATTTATAAAGTGATTTTTTTTTAAATTCGAATAAAAATACGATTTTTTTACAAAGTTAAAAAATATAGTTCATTTCATGCTTTGAAGAAATATCAAACCCTTCATCTCATGAGCTCATTAAAAATCAAACCCTCACATAGATGGAAGTAGAAGAAAATATGAGAGAATAAAATAAAATAAACCTTATGATCCCTTACCAGCCGCAATCACCCAACCATCAATATATATGGAAAGTTTGTGTATCGAGATCCATGTTTTCTTTTCACAATTAATATCTAGACATAGATACCTTTGTTGAGTGCAAAGGGAAGGTCATTTGAGGAGGATCATTTCTTACTATTTAGGCATTTGAGCAAATTTTCTTTTGGAGGCTAGATAGAAGCAACATCAATTTCATTTCATTTCATCTTCTTGGCCTGAATGAAGAGAGGAACAATAGGAGTGTGAAGAGTACTTGGTGGTTGTTCTGTTCCAACTTCTTTTAAGAGGATAGCTCTTTTGTTGGTAAGGTGATACTATGAAAAGTTAAGTATTAGTTGGCTCATCCATTCAATTCGAGAGAATAGGCCATGGTTTAAATAGCCTTTACACCCAGGGTAGGATCATGGAATATCAAGGTCAAGGTGTAGCGTCCCTTGGGCCCTAGCTTAATCAGGGAACATTACTTGTGGAAATACACATCAAAATGAAATTTTATTTTTCGAATCAAATCTTGTAGCTTACCATCTACGATTTAAACACATAATCAACTAATTTGTGATACCCATAGTTAGATGCATCTACAACACTCTAAATGACCATGAATGCAACTAATAACTCATTCACAACAACTATTAACCATTCACATATATAGAGTTAAGAAGAACAATTAAATTCATGGAATAACACAACAAATAGATAAACACTTGTCTTTTATAAAATGTTTGTGCAACCAATTTCTTAGGAAGGACCTTCCACCCAACCATGGACTTGTTGTTCTAGTTCTCAACAACAAGTCACCCCCAAGATAGGGCTAGTAATACATAATATAAGGGTGCCTCTCATAGTCCCTCACAGCTCCATATCACACAACTCATTGGTTTTCTCCTACAACTATCTTGAAATTCCTCTAGCTCTCTTCCTCGTGACCTGCCCAACCTAAGGAATGTACCCCTTCACTTCTCTCAACCCATCATGCATCCCATTCATTTATCATGCTCTCTCTGACTCAAGTATCTAGGAATATCTCTACCAGGAACTCAAGGGAACTCACTGCTAAGAAAACCAACAACAAAACAACATAAAACACTTGTTGATACAATGCAACTCACCCAAAAGTTTACTCTTCAGTCCTAACAACCTGACTCTTCAATTTCCATCTCCAAAATGCTCCAAAATCACTCCAGCATGCTCCAAAATTTTTCCATCCTTGTTGTTCCATCTCCCAAGCTCTTCTCCCATGTTTTCTCTTGCTTTTTCGTGTCCTAACTAAATGTCTCCCACTGTATGTTGCTTCCCATACATATTTTCTCTCTTTCCCTAAGAAAATTGATTGTTCACTCTTCCCAATGTTGATTCTACTTCAACCCCATGCTCTCCAATAACTATGGGATGTGACTCTCACACCCACCCTATGAAAGGTATTCAATGATTGGGCTCTCATACACTCAACCAGAAAATAGAAGGTTTCCCCAAATGATAATAAAATTCATAAATGTGGGTTTGAATCAATACCCATAAATTATTTCCCTTTGGACCCCTTTTGGACACTCTCTAGGCATTCCCCCTCTCTTGTGGATTAATTAGCCCCCATCTCTATTCATATCCCAACAATTGGTATTATATTATCTTTACAATTTAGAAAATACATTTTGCATTTACATTGTTTGGCCATAGCCACATTTATATATACATTATGCATTAATTTAACCGGGGATTAAAGTGGGGATGTTACATTCCCCCTCCACTACCATTTTTCATCATCCTTGATGCACCATACCATGCCGAAAAACACATATATAAATTTACTTTACAATGTTCAGAAATATAAAAACAAATTTCTGTAATTTTTACCCTCCAACAACAGTCCCAACCATAATCTCTTGTTCTTCTCACCTTGTTGACCCAAGGAATGTGCCCCCTTCACCACCTTTAGTCCATCGGGATGCACCAATATTTTACCAGTTCTATCAACGTAGGCGACCAAGAATTTCTTAGATATGGTTTCGGTAACTAGCTGCCAAAAAATGGAGTCTTGCATTTTCAGCTTCTATTTTCTTCAAAATTGACAAAACTTTGTGGGTATTCCTTCCACATAGTTTCTTCATTCTCCCATGTTTCATCTTCAGGATTGTAGTAGGTTCATTGAACCTTTACCAACCATATGGATTTTTCTGAGAACTTTGACTTTCCGGTCTAGGATGCGTACTAGTTCCACCCGGAAATCCGCTTTGTGCTCCATTTGGATCATTTTCCAATCAATTATGTGGTTAGGGTTAGGCACCTATTTATTTAGTAATGACACATGAAGTACATTATGCATTCTCATGTATGCAACTAGCCCTATCTTTTCTAATATTTCAAAATGCCCACAATATCTTCCTACCTACTTGGGGTAACAACCCAATCTTTTCCGACTTCTTTTTTTCTTTAAATTTTAGGAAAACATGTTCCCCACTTTAAAATATCTAAAAATTTTGTTCTTGTCTGCATAACTCTTCTACCTGTATTGGGTAACCTTTAAATTCTTTCTAATCCTTGTCATCTTCTTTTCCATTTCCTTTAACAAATCTAGCCCAATGATGGCTTTGTCTGTTGGGTTATCCCAACTTACTGGTGTGTTACACTTCCTTCCATACAAAGCTTCAAATGAAATCATTTTTAATGAGGCTTGATACACATTGTTATAATCAAAATTCACTAAGTGGATAGTCTTCCCATTTTAATGGTTGATCCATCACATAAATTCTGAGCATGTCCTCAATTATCCTATTGGTACTCTCTATTTTCCCATCTAACTCTGGGTGATATGTCATTTTAAGATTCATATTTGTCTCAAATCCTTTGAACAAACCTTGCCAAAATGTGGATGTAAACTTGGAATCTCTGTCTGAAACTATTACCTTAAGCACTTCATGTACCTTGACAACTTCCTTCATGTAAATCTCTACAAAGTTTGTTGTCTCGTGCATTGTCTTTACAGGAATAAAATATGCTTCCTTAGTCAATTTGTCCACCACCACCATTATGGAGTCATGTCACTTCATTTTTATGGGAAGCTTTGTAATAAAATCTATTGTAACCACTTCCCACTTCCATTTTAGAATGGGCAATGGCTGCAACAATCCTGCTGGATGTTTGTTCTCTGTTTTCACCTTTTGGCACTCTATACACCAATCTATGTAGTCAACCACTTCTTTCTTCATTACTGACCAAAAATATTGCCTCCTTACAGTTGTAATGGATTTCTGATATCTTGGGTGCCCAACATATGACACATTGTGCATTTCTCTCAACACTATATTTTTCAGCTCCATGGAATTTGGAACATACACCTTGCCTCTATACAAGAGGATTCCATCCTCTTTTAATTCATAATCTTTAAATTTCTCTTATGAATTTTCTTGCTGCAAGTTTTCTTTTATTTGCAAATAAAGCTAATCTAAATTTGTTGCTTCAAGAATTTTATCTTTTAAATTTGTCATGTACATGTTGATGGCTCAAACATGTAATTCATGAGCTTTTCTACTGAGTGCATCAACCACTTGATTCTCTTTACCCTTTATATGTTTAATTTCAAAGTCATACTCACTAAGAAAATCCATCCATCTAGTTTTCCTAACATTTAATGTTGGTTGTTCAAATAAATGTTTCAGGCCATAATGGTCTATTCTTAGCTCAAACCTCTTCCCCATGAGATGATGTCTCCACATTTTTAAATCATGTACAATGGTTTTTAACTCTAGATCATGAGTAGCATAATTTCTCTCATGCTATTTTAATTGCAGGGACTCATAGTATACCACATGATTTTTTTGACTAAGAACTCCATCGAGCCCTTCCTTGCATGTATTTGTGCACACTAAAAAGTATTCATTTGGATTTGCAATCTTTAATATGGGAACACTTGTCAAAATGTTTTTCAACTGCTGGAAACTCTCCTCACATTTTGGTGTCCACTCGAACTTCACTCCCTTCTTTTGAAAAGAAGTGATTGGGTTTGCAATCTTTGAAAACCCTTTTATGAATATTCGGTAATATCCTGCGAGACCATAAATGATCTGACCTCCATGATATTTCTTGGAGTTGTCCATCCTCTAATAGCCTATATCTTTTCAGGATTGACTACTATCCCATATGATGAAATAATATGCCCCAAGTAATGGATCTTCTTTTGATAAAATATGCATTTACTTAGCTTGGCATACAATTTATGCTCCCTCAAAACCTTTAGCACCATTCTCATATTCTCCTCATGCTCCTCTTCAGACTTAGAGTAGATGAGAATATCACCTGAGAAAACAATTACAAACTTGTCCAGGTACTCCCTAAACACTCCACTCATTAGACACATAAAAACAACCGGGAATTTGATAGTCCAAATGGCACTACTGTGAATTCATAATGCCCATACCTTGTTCTGAACATTGTTTTGTTGATATCTTCTTCTTTTATCCGCACTTGATGATAGTATGATCTCAAGTCAATCTTGAAAAATATTCTTGCACCTTTCAACCAATCAAACAAATAATTAATCCTTGGAAGAAGATATTTGTTCTTTATAGCGACCTTATTCAACTGTCTGAAATCAGTAAATAGCCTTAAGGTTCCATCTTTCTTCTTCACAAAAAGAACTAGAGATCCCCAAGGTGACACACTTGAGTGTATAACCCTTCTTCAAAATTTATTCTATCTACATCTGCAACTCTTTCATTTATGGTGTGCTCATTCTGTAAGATGTATTAGACATTGGGGCAGCTCCTGGAACCAAATCAATAGAGAAATTGATGTCTCTCTTTGGTGGAAATATTGGGATTTCCTCAAAAACATCTTCAAAATATTTTAAGACTGGATGGTCTTCAATACTTGCCACATTATTTCTAGCTGCCTCTTCCATATGGGATGCAAAAATTTGATATACTTTCTCGAGACTCTTTTTCAAATGCATGGATGAAATTTCTCAAATAACTACATATCTCAAAATTCCTTGAATCTTTTCTTGGTGCCCCTGCTCATCAAGACAAGTTATTTTCTTGTTGTAACAATCTAGGAAAACATGGAGTTTTTCCAACCAATCCATGCCAATTAAATAATCATATGAACACAATGGTATAATGTTCACATCTACCTTTGTATTGAGTCCATTCATGTCTATTAGACAATATTTAACCAACTCATTGATCTTCGTCTTAGCCCCCGTGGCTAACTGAACTAACAACCAATATTTCTTATCCTTACTCCTTTGCAAGTGAAATCTTTCAATAATGATAGAGTTTATATAACTATGGCTAGCTCTATAATCAATTAAAATTTCTATGGGATGGTTATCAATATTACCTTCCACTTCAATCATGGGGGACTAATATTATGCTTGCTTGTTGTCCAAGGCTACATAAATCCTTGGCATGCTTCCTCCCATATATTCCATTGTTTAAACCTCCTTAATATTTTGGAAACTCCTTGTTCTTTCTCCTTTGCGAGGGAAGTCCCTATACAAGTGATTCCCCTCACATCCCCAACATTGTACAAGCTGCTTCCTTGGAATTTTCCCAAAAGAATCTGCTATATTCTATTCATTTTGGGCTGACTGGCCTTGTTGATTTGCTTGAGAGTTATTATTGAAAAAGGGTGGCTTAAAAACTTTCTTCCTTTTCTCCCTCTTTCCTTTCATCTTGTCATTCCAAGTCTTTTGAAAGAATGGAATCCATCTTCCCTACTCATAGATATGCCTTGCTCTCCTTATGGTATCCTCCAAAGTCTTTGGGTTATCATATTGTATCCTGTCATTGTAGAAGAAGGGTAACCCACTAATAAACCTTTCGATTTTGACTTTCTCATATTTTATGAAGTCAACATACTTCAACAATTTAAAGAACCTCTTTTCATACTCATCCATTTTCATGCTTCCCAACTTGAGTTCAAAGAACTCTTTCATCTTCCTCTCATAGTAATGCTCAGAAAAATATTTCTCTTGGAAATATCATTTGAACTGCCTCCATGAGACCCTATTCTCATCAATATGATTGGCTTGCTTAAGTTGATCCCACCACATGGTTTCCTTTCCTTGCAAGTGGTAGGTTTCAATTCTTGTTTCTACCCTAGAGGCATATTCATGCAGCTGGAAATATTTATTCAGTTCCAACAGTCAGGCCTCAGTCTCTTCTCCCTTCATATTCTCACCATTGAAATTTTATCTCTTGATCTTCCCAAGTTCACCTTGCAAGATGTCTCCCTCAGGCCTTTTCCTCTATCTCTTGACAGGGGACACACTTGGGATGCTCCCTAGCCGTGAACTAGCATGATCTCTCCTATTGGACTGCTCTTGGGAATGATGGTGCATGATCCTACTCCTTGACTACCTATCATTCCCATTCACATCCCTTTTTCTATGGGATTTGGATGTTGTCACTTGTCTAGCACTAACTTCTTTCCTTGTGCCAAAGTACTTATTGGTTTTCTTCTGCAACATGTTCAAGATCTGAAGTATCTCTTCTTGAGCCTTAATGATCCTTTCATTATCATCTCTATATCTCTGCACTTATCTATGAATGCTTCCATAGTTACAGGCTCATGCATGTCTCTTCTTCCATTTGAGTCAATCTCAACATTTCCCATTTTGACATACAAACCTATGAATTCCTCTTCATGACTATAGGATCCTTGGGAATATTTCATTTTCATGGTTCTCATATAGAAACCAAATTGCTTCTCTAAACCTATAATTTTGTAGAAAATCTTCATGCAAATAGTTGTTATTAGATGAAAATAAATACATACACAATTTAGAAAAGAAATCATAACTTTTTTCTTCCCTTTAATTCCATCAGTCATCTTATTTTGAGTTGACTATAAAATTTTATGCTCAAAATAGTTTTCCTAGCTAATATATGGATTCTCCTCCTCAAGACCTTTCCATCGACTATTTATTTTTCCACTTCTGAGTTCCGAGAAAATTTTTATGGTGTTCAAAATTTTTGACCATTTAATTCCATTTTATATCTCTGCATGCTACAAGTGTTATCTTTCTCTCCTAACACATTTTTAGATACCTAGAACTCAAATATGGATCCATGGATGAATTCTACAGTCCATGATATTTCCATAGACTAGTCCTGGGCCCCAAACTAATTCCCGAGCTAGGAGTTATGCTCTCTAAAAGAAATCTGGTATTAAATTTTACCCTTGACCGTTTTGGTTGTAACTCCCTCATACAAGCTCTATTTAGCGAACGATTTAGCTTGTTGGAAATCTCTCTCCAAGATCTCTCATTTTGAAAGAAAAAATTCTATGTCCTAGAAGGACACACATTTTTTACAAATTTGATTGTCTAAAAACTTTATTTAGGCCCTAAAAAATGCCCTACAAGATGAAGACCTTCAAAAACTGAAATTTTCATAAAAAAATCACTAAATTACTAATTTAACAGTATTTAGATCTAAATTATTGCTCTCAAAATCAGGATCAATCCCAATATTTGATCTTCTTAGCCTTTATAAGCTATAGTTAGAATTTTCAATCTTTTCAGAAGCTCTTTCTTAGACTCTTCCCATTGGAAGTCCAAATTGTTGGGTATGTGGATGTCTCCAAAATCCATAGTTCGAAACACTATAGGACTCTTCCTGTAGAGAAACCTCCATTAGAAATTGGATTTCCTTGCTTGTCAACCCCTATGAGGTCTGAAGAATGATATCCTATCGATCTTGCTCTGTTGGACTTCATCCATCGAAAACCTCCTCCCTGAACAAACGTTCTGAAAACCCTCTTCTGAGGGCTCTTGGGAACCATTCTTCCTGAATCATACACTTTCCTTCCATTTATAATTCTTTGATTGTCCCACTCTTGATGGAATGTTCTTTGACATGACACACTGATGTGGAAACTTTCGTGGGATTCTCCTTCACCCTTGACCCTTCCAAGACAACATACTCATCCAATAGATTGTATGATCAACAATCATGCCGTGTAATGGTCACGATGATATCGTGCTACCAAAACTGCAAATGGGTTACCTCGGTCAAACTAACTTCTTTGAATGCTAGAACATGCCCAACCTTTCGAACAAGCTCTCCTGAAACACCTCTCGCAAATCCAATGGCTGGGAAAAGATCTAGCTGATTTGGTGACTCTTAATCATTTCAAGATTGTGCCATCAAATTCCTTTCTTTGGACTCAAATTCATGCCCGACTCTAAGCCTTCCTGAACACCCTTCAAGAATTCCTTACTATGAACTTCTGTGGTTGAATCTCAACCGACAATTCTCCAGGTCAAATTAATCTGGGTCGTTCATCCATAAAACTTCATAGTCGCCATGAAACACACAAGAATTCAACTTCAAGGCCAAATTCGAATATGCAACTTGCATATCGACACCATGAATTACCTTCTGCGACTACTCTGAAGCACCGAAACTCAAAATCTTCTTGTAACTTGGGGATTTCACTTTTGTTCACCATTTTCCCCCAAATTCGTCACAAGATGAAATCCTCAACCACAAATTTTCTCAATTCGTGCTGGCTATTGGCACATACAAGATCAATGTTAAACCTTGAGATTTGATACCATTATGTAGCGACCCTCATCTTAACTAGGGAACATTACTTGTGAAAATACACATATACATGATTTTTTTTTTAGCTACTCAAATCTTGTAGCTTACCAGCTACAATTTAAACACATAATCAACTAATTTATAATACCCATAATTAAATGCATCTACAACACTCTAAATTACCATGAATGCAACTAATAACTCATTCACAACAACAATTAACCATTCACACATATAAAGTGGATCACACAAATTAAATTCATGGAATAACTTAACAAATAGATAAACACTTATCTTTTACAAAACATTTTTGCAACTAGCTACTTGGGAAGGACGTTCCACCCAACCATAGACTTGTTGTTCTAGTTCTCAACAACAAGTCACCCCTAAGCTGGGGCTAGGAATCCACAAAATAAGGGTGTCTCTCATGGTTCCTCACAACTCCATATCACACAACCCGCTAGGTTTATTCTACAACTATCCCAAAATTCCTCCAACTCTCTTCCTCTCGACCTGACCAACCCAAGGAATGTACCCCTTTAATTCTCTCATTCCATCAAGAATCCCATTAGTTTATCAGGGTCTCTCTGACTCAGGTAGCTAGGAATCTCTCTGCTGGGAAATCAAGGGAACTTACTGCCAAGAAAAATACCAACAAAACAACAACAAATAATTGCTCATTTTCAGACAGTTGGCTTAGGTTGATGGATAGTTTTTTGTCATTGATGTCAACTATTGGAGAGTGATATTGTAGATTGATGTCAACCCTTGGAGAAAGTACGGTAGCAAATTCCAGTAGCACAAAGGTTTGGATAATGGACCCAAGTTTGTTTGATGTAAAGATGACTCATTATTGTCTTGTTATGGTTGGTAATAAGTACACGTGGATTAACTCAAAAGTGCCCCCCTTATGGTGAAATCCCTCATGGGAAGACGCTTTGCGGATTGAGTTATCCTAGAAGTATGGTTAGAGAACCCATGCTTATTTATGGAATAATGAGATGAAGGTAAGTGAATTTTTTAGTGAAACTATCCTATATGGATAGTGTTTGTCATGCCATTTCTGGTGGTATGTGGAACATCACATAACTCCTCACGGTTAGAGATTTATGGCCATGAGAAGTTGGAGAACCTAGGTTTGGGTAATGGACCCAAGTTTGTTTGATGGATAACGATATGAGTTTTGATATTTTTTCAGGTAATACTATTCTATATGGATAGTGTATGCCATGTCATTTATGGTGGTATGTGGAACATCACATAACTCCTCACGGTTTGAGAGTTATGGCCTTACGAAGTTGGAGGACCCTCATATGTCATCTAGAAGCCCTGAAAGGTCAAAGTAGTCAAAGTGGTTTAAAAGATTTTAAAGGTAAATAATAAAGTGAAGTGATGAGTGCACTATAATTCAAAGTGAATTCAAAATAAATGATTTAAATGATAAATTTAATGGAGAAATTAGAAGTGGGTTAACCCTAAAATAAGGAAAGTGGGCAAAGTGACCTAGAAGATGTTTTTAAGGAAACTACTTGGAGAGTATAAATAAGAGGCAAGGCTCTCTCATTTTACATCACACTTGAGCATATTGAATATCTATAGGTCTCTGAGGTAAAAAAATGATATCTAAGCCGAATTTCTGAGGAAAGGTGAAGAAAAGAAGGCCAAAATTCAAGGAAGGATAAATTCCTTTGATGATGCTTTCTAAGGTATGTTATTTACGGGTCATCTCACCATTTTTGCAATAAAGTTGTTTCTACAATGATTCAGACTGTGAAATTTCTAGGTCGTTGTGGAAACACATCCAAGTATCTGTGGTAAAAAATTCATCTTGTGGGTCGTTGTATTTTTGGAGTTACACTCCATGGAAAATAGGGTTTGTGGTTAGTCCTGAAACTAGTCTAAAAATGGTGTTTTAGGTAAAAATGTCATAACTTCTTCATAAAAGATCTAAATTGAGTAAGAAAAAATGTGTTGGTTAGAGTACAATCTTTATTATGCTATGTAATAGTTTCATATCGATTCAATAAATATTCTGTGCGGGGAATACTCTACAAGGTCACTCTCTAGAATAAGCCAGAATTCAGCAAGGTATGCCATTTTTGCTATAACTCTTTTTCTGAGAGGTTCCAAGTAGTGACACCTGGAGGAATTGAATTAAACACATTGAAGAACATTGTATATCAGTTTCATATATTTATTCATTACAGGTACAAAGTTTTGATTATTTCAAGTTAGGGTTGTTGACTAATCCAAAACTAGTCATGTAAGACTAACAAAAAGTTTGATGAAAATTCTAGTCTCTTGTTGTTAAAGTTAAGAAAGGTTTGCAGGAATGTGATCATATAAAACAGGTCTATTACAAATTTACAAATCATGTTTGGATGATGAAATTGATGAGGGCTTTTGGTTAAGGTACATGTTGGGTACATGGTTGAGATGAGTAGTTGATGAGTTGGCACATACATGAGGTGTATAGTTGATGATGTTGGTACATATTTATGAGTCATAGTTTATGAGTAGTTGACACATGATTGGTACATACTTGGTACATGGTTGTATGCACTTGTTTATGCTACATGTTGATTACAAGTTGTTTGGTATAGGTTGGTGCATGGTTGATGCACTTGTTCATGGTATAGGTTGAGGTACAGGTTGGTGCATGGTTGATGTACTTGTTTATGGTATAGGTTGATTACAGGTTGGTTGTTATAGGTTGGTGCATGGTTGATGCACTTTTTTATGGTACAAGTTGATTACAGGTTGATGCATGGTTGATTCATGGTTCGGGTTATTGGTACAGGTTGTTTGGTACAAGTTGATTGGTACAAGTTTACAGCAGTATATCTCAAAGTGATAGTGTGACAGTGGTTCCATCATTCTACTTATACGTCAGGGCAGTTGGACAGGGTAAGGACAGGTGGTTGTATCCATCTTATGGTTGTAGCTGGAGAACATAGGGGGTTGTAGCCTCCTTATGGTCATAGACAGATAATTGGGGAATTAGACCTTCCCTCAGGTTACAACCTGAGAAACTAGGGGTTTGGAGCCTCCTTCCAGTTGCAGCTGGAAAAAAAAGGAATTTGGTGCTTCCAATGAATGTAATTCTTCAAGACATATAAGAAAAAACATTATGTGGTTTTCTCCCTCTTTGGGTTTCCATGTAAAACATTGGTGTATTGTGTATGTGTATGATTATTCATTTGTTCATTGATTATTTACTCTGCATTTATTGGATGATAATTCTACATTGATATAACACTTGTATTATATGGTTAAAAAATATTAAATTTCTCTATTACTGATGGAATAACTCAACAAATAGATAAAAACTTATCTTTTATAAAACATTTGTGCAACCAGTTTCTTAGGAAGGAACTTCCATCCAACCATGGAATTTTTGTTCTAGTTCTCAACAACAAGTCACCCCCAAGCTGGGGATAGGAATCCATAATAGAAGGGTGCCTCTCACAGTCCCTCACAGCTCCATATCACACAACCCATTGGTTTTCTCCTACAACTATCCTGAAATTCCTCTAGCTCTCTTCCTCTTAACCCGCCCAACCCAAGGAATGCACCCCTTCACTTATCTCACTCCATCGTGCATCCCATTCATTTATCATCCTCTCTCTGGCTCAAGTATCTAGGAATATCTCTACCAGGAACTCAAGGGAACTCACTGCTAAGAAAACCATCAACAAAACAACATAAAACACTTGTTGATACAGTGCAACTCACCCAAAAGTTTACTCTTCAGTCCTAACAACCTGACTCTTCAATTTCCATCTCCAAAATTCTCCAAAATCACTCCAACGTGCTACAAAATTTGTCCATCCTTGTTGTTCCATCTCCCAAGCTCTTCTCCCATGTTTTCTCTTTCTTTTTCATGTCATAACTAAATGTCTCCCACTGTTTGTTGCTTCCCATACACATTTTCTCTCTTTCCCCAAGACAATTGATTGTTCACTTTGCCCAATGTTGATTCTACTTTAGCCCCATGCTCTCCAATAACTATGGGATGTGACTCTTACACCTACCCTATGACAGGTATTCAATGATTGGGCTCTCATACACTCAACCATAAAATAGAAGGCTTCCCCAAATGATAATTAAATTAAAAAATGTGGGTTTGAATTAATACCCATAAATTATTTCCCTTTGGACCCCTTTTGGACACTCTCTAGGAATTCCCCCTCTCTTGTGTATTAATCATCCCCCATCTCTATCCATATCCCAACAGTTGGTATTATATTATATTCACTATTTAGAAAATACATTTCGCATTTACATTGTTTGGCCATAGCCACATTGATATCTACATATGCATTAATTTAATCGGGGATTATAGTGGGGATGTTACATTCCCCCTCCCCTACAATTCTGCATCATCCTCGATGCACTGCACCATGCCAAAAAACACATATATAAATTTACTTTACAATGTTCAGAAATATAAAAACAAATTTATGCAATTTTTACCCTCCAACAATAGTCCCAACCATAATCTCTCGTTCTTCTCAACTTGTTGACCCAATTAATGTTCCCTCTTCACCAACTTTAGTCCATCAGGATGCACCAATATTTTACCAATTCTATCAACATAGGTGACCAAGAATTTCTTAGATGTGGTTTCGGTAATTAGCCACCAAAAAATGGAGTCTTGCATTTTCAGCTTCTATTTTCTTCAAAATTGACAAAACATTGTGGGTATTCCTCCTACATAGTTTCTTCATTCTCCCATGTCACATATTTGGTACTGTAGTAGGTTGATTGAAACTTTACCAACCATATGGATTTGTTCATGAAAACTTTGACATCCTGGTCTAGGATGCGTACTAGTTGCACCCAAAAATCCGCTTTGTGCTCCACCTGGATCATTGTCCAATCAATTATGTGGTTAGGGTTAGGCACCTATTTCTTTAATAATGACACATGAAATACATCATGCATTCTCATGTATGAAACTAGCCCTATATTTTCTAATACTTCAAAAGACCCACAATATCTTTCTACCAACTTTGGGCAACAACCCAATCTTACCGAACTTCTTTTTTTCTTTAAATTTTAGGAAAACATGTTCCCCACTTTAAAATGTCTTTTTTTTTTTTTTCCTGCATAACTCTTCTATCTGTCTTGGGTAACCTTTAAATTATGTTTGATCCTTGTCATTTTCTTTTCCATCTCCTTTAAAAAATCTAGCCTAGTGATGGCTCTATCTGTTGGGTTATCCCAACTTACTAATGTGTTACACTTCCTGCCATACAAAGCTTCAAATGGAATCATTTTTAATGAGGCTTGATACACATTTTTATAAGAAAACTTCATTAAGTGGATATAGTCTTCCTATTTTAATGGTTGATCCATCACATACACTCTGGGTGATATGCCATTTTAAGATTCAGATCTATCTCAAATCCTTTGAACAAACCTTCCCAAAATTTGGATGTAAACTTGAAATATCTGTCTGAAACTATTACCTTAGGCACTCCATGTAGCCTGGCAACTTCCTTCATGTAAATCTCTACAATGTTTGTTGTCTTGTGCGTTGTCTTTACATGAATAAAATGCGCTTCCTTAGTCAATTTTTCCAACACCACCATGATGGAGTCCTATCACTTCACTATTATGGGAAGCTTTGTAATAAAATCTACTATAACCACTTTCCACTTCCATTTTGGAATGGAAAATGGATGCAACAATATTGCTAGATGTTTGTGCTCTGTTTTCACCTTTTGACACTCTATACACCAAGCTATGTAGTCAACCACTTTTTTCTTCATTACTGACAAAAAATATTGGCTCCTTACAATTGTAATGGGTTTCTGATATCTTGGGTGCCCAACATATGACACATTGTGCATTTCTCTCAGCACTATATTTTTCAGCTCCATGGAATTTGGACATACACCTTGCCTCTATACAAGAGGATTCCATCCTCTTTTTATTCATAATTTTAAATTTATCTTATGAAGTTTCATGCTGCAAGTTTTCTTTTGTTTGCAAATAAAGCTAATCTAAAATTGTTGCTTCAATAATTTTATCTTTTAAATCTGTCATGTACATGTTGATGGTTGAAACATGCACTTCATGATCTCTTCTACTGAGTGCATCAACCACTTGATTCTCTTTATCCTTTATAGTTTTAATTTCGAAGTCATACTCACTAAGAAAATCCAACCATCTAGTTTTCCTAACATTTAATGTTGGTTGTTCAAATAAATGTTTCGGGCCACAATAGTCTATTCTTAGCTCAAACCTCTTCCCCATGAGATGATGTCTCCACATTTTTAAAGCATGTACAATGGTTGCTAACTCTAGATCATGAGTAACATAATTTCTCTCATGCTATTTTAATTTCAGGGACTCATAACATACCACATGATTTTTTTGACTAATAACTCCATCGATTCCTTCCTTGCATGTATTTGTGCACACTAAAAAGTATTCATCTAGATTTGCAATATTTAATATGGGTGCATGATCCAAGATCTTTTCATCGAGTGACTTATAAAGAATTGCATTAAATGAGCATAAATTAAAGTGCACCATTAAAGAAGGAAAAGCTCAATAATGAAAAGACATAAGCATCAAATCTGAACACAAAAACTTGATAATGGGGTTCATCCTTGGTGGACTACATCTCCGGGTCCTTCTCTAAAATGGGTAGGCTCTTTCATTAACTCAGCAAAAGAATTTGGAAAAATACATAAGTATACCTCATTCTGAAATCAAGCTACAGAAATAATGCTCAGATAAAACAACAGACAACACTATTGAATTTGTGGCGTCGAATTTCCCAAAAAACGACTGTCTCCATGCCTCGATCCAACTCTGGCACTCCCAGGCCCAAGAAGAAATTTGTCTCGATTTTCATGCCCCTCTACAACCTACAATTAATGAATGTATTGCATTGAAATGTGTGCCCAAGGTCGTACCACACACGCACCTTCCTCCCATGGCTCGACAGACTCAACATTTAAGTAATTTGGTCGGTTTTCAATACAAAGAACTGACCGTTGGTCCATTGGTTTGGGAGTGAATGGTAAGGCGTAGAGTGGGAAGGAGGTTCTGGGGTCAAACCCATGGGCCTCCCCCTTTTGGCTACATAGTTGAACCATATGTTATGATTGGGCCATGTGGAAGCTTCTCATTCCACCATGTTGTCCTCTGCCATGTGAGTGCCATGTCAGCACACCACGTCACTGTGCCACATCATCATGCCACGTCATCGTATGAACTGCCATGTGGCACAATGCCCAAAAGTGCTAAAACTAGGTGACACATGGCAGCCTCAGGTGCTGCCACATCACCATGATGATGTTAGCATGACATGTGTCACCTTATTCTCTTTCCATGTGTGTTGTATGGATGTTGAAGTCAGCAGTACGAATGCTGACTCATCCCCTGCTAACTAGGCTAGGTTGACCAAACTTTAACTATGAATATCTTTCAATTCGTAACTCCATTTGATGATTCATTTGCACTATTAGAAAGATTGCAATACACTCTTCCCGATATTGTCATTTTCACTGAGTTTTGGGAACTTTGAAGTTTTCCCCTTTCTCTGTCTGCTGAAGCCATTCTGAGCATCCTGAGTTGCCTTTGTGAGTTCTGAGTTGTTCTTAGCCTTCTTTGGATCATTTTTGGATCACGCCTTCTCACTGAGATATTTTTGGACCACCAAAATATTTCATCAATCAACAGGTAAGTGAGGGAAGAGTCCCCTTACTTTGTCCTTCTCTATCCACTTTGCCTTGCTTGGATGTGTGCCCTTTAAGCCTACTCGAAGATAATCAACATCACCTCTGTGTGAAGTCCTTGTCCTTCTATCTAGGATGATATCTTCCTGTAACTCATCCAAGTACTCATGTGCAAACTCATCATCCGAAGGTATTGAAAATTCCTCATCCTGATCCATGATCATGGGAGGCTCAAAATGTTTCAAGTTCTCTACATTCACAACTGAGTAAATCTGCATATAAGGTGGAAGACCCAGACGAAAAGAATTTGTACCACTTTTCTCCAATATAGTGAAGGGTCCATAACGAATGCACTTGAGTTTATTTCCTTCACCCTTCAATCTCTCCTTATTGATGTGAATCCATACCTGGTCTCCAACCTAGAACTGATGATCAACCCTATGCTTGTCATGCTAAGCTTTATATTATGCTTGACTTTTCTCCAACTATTCCTTGACTACCTAGTGTACCTGCTGGATCCTATGGATGAACTTGCAGGATCTTTCCTCTGTTTGTTCTTCATTCACATTGGCATATCTCCCATACATCTGGTCCAAAGGAACCTTGGATAGGTACCCAAAACATGTCTCAAAAGGTGAAATATGAGTGGAGGAATGTAAAGATCGGTTATAAGCATGTTGTACATAGGGTATCTTTTCATCCCATAACTTGGGATGATTGTTGCAGTAGCCTCAAAGAAAAAGTACCATTGTTTTGTTTGCCACCTCTATTTGTTCATCGGTCTGTGGATGGAAAGCATTGTGCCTCTTCAATTTGGTGTCCATCATTCTCCACAAGCTAGTCCAAAAGTCCCCAAGGAATCAATTATCTCGATTTGAGACAATTTATGTGGGTAACCCAAAGTGAACCCAAACATACTGAAAGAAGAGATTAGCAGTCTGCTCAGCAATGACCTACTTTTTACATGGCATCAAGATACACATCTTGCTGAACCTATCCACTACAACATACAAATAATCACGACCCCCTCTGGTCATTGGTAAACCCACTACAAAATTCATGGAGATACTTTCCCATGGATGGGATGGAACAAGAATTAGTGAGTATAGCCCCAGTTTTCTATTAGTGGGATTACAAGTAGAACACATCACACACCCCTTTACATATTTAGTTACAATTGCTTTCATTTGAGGCCAATAACAAAACCTCTGCAAATGAGCCATAGTTTTTCCTACACCAAAATGCCCAGACACAAGAGAAGTGTGAGCTTCTCATATTACATGGAATCGTTCACTTGTAGGAATACATAGCTTTCCAAGATGGTAGAGTAGTTTTCCCTACAGACAATAGTTCTCTACCTGTGCACCATGGGTTAGCTTCTCATATACTTCTTTAAAATCTTCATCGATGACATATTTTTCTACATAGCTATCATGAGATAAAAAAGTATTCTTAAAAATAATAGAAGCAACAATAGGAGGTCTAGAAAGAATATCAACTACCTTGTTACTTGTACCCTTTTTGTACTTGATTACCAAATGAAATTTTTGTAGAAAACCCATCCATCTGTAGTGTTGATATTGTTGTAGTTTGCTCTGTGCTTGGAGATACTGTAAGGGATGGCGATATGTTTGTATGATTGTTTCCTTCCCTAACAAGTAGTGCTTCCATTTATTTACACTTTGGACTAATTCATACAACTCTTTATCATATGTAGGATAGTTAACAACAACTTGGTTAAAAGTTTCAGAGTGGTCACAAATAGGCTTATGATATTGCATCAATACTACACCCATGGAATATCTGCTGGCATCTGTCTCGATCTCAAAATGTTGTTGAAGATTTGACAGTGTTAATACTGGTGCGGTATTGATCTTCTCCTTCAAAGTGTCAAAACATTTTTGTTTCTTTCCTTCCCACTGAAAAGTGTTCTTCACACTGGTTAAGGAATGCAAAGGCGCTGCTATAAAGGAGAAGTTTGAAATGAATCTCCTCCAATACTGGACTACAACTAAGAATCTTCGGACCTCGGTTACACCTTTTGGCTTAGGCTAGTTTATAATCACATCAATTTTGGAAGGATCAATTTTTAATTGTCCTTATCCTACAATATGACCTAAGTACACAAGTGTAGTCTTGCCAAATTCACATTTAGACAATTTTACATACAACGTTTCCCTTTGCAAAGTATCCAATACTTTCTTTGCATGCCTCACATGTTCATCCCAAGTCTCGCTAAAAATAAGAATGTCGTCTAAATACACAATCACAAAGTCATTTAGGAAAGGCTTGAATACGTCATTCATCACACGCATGAAAGTTGTCGGAGCATTACAAATCCCAAATGACATAACTAACCACTCAAACAATCCTTGTTTGGTTTTAAAGGAAATTTTCCATGCATCCTATTCTGCGACCCTGATTTGATGGTATCCACTGTGAAAATCCAACTTAGTGAAATAAACAACATTCTTTAACTAATCAAGTAAATCATCTATACGAGGAAGAGGGTATCGATTTTTCACTGTGATTTTATTTAAGGCTCGATAATCGACACACATTCGCCGTGTGCCATATTTATTTGTCACCATCATGATCGGAGAACCACAATGATATGAACTGGGCTGGATGACCCCTTGATCCAATAAGCCCTGTACCTGCTTCTTGACCTTTTTCATCTCCACAACTGACATCCTATACATGCCCACATTAGGGAGGATAGAATCTTGTTGAACATGTATCTCATGTTGGATTTCCCTCTTAGGAGGTAATCCATCTAGTTCCTGAAAAATATCATCATACTTAGAAACAATATCAATTAATTCATTTTTATGAGGTGGATCACATCCTTGGAAAGCGTTGGATGTCCCGACATCTTTATCTCTTACGACCATGAGTACATATCTCTTATTAGTGTTTATGAGTCTTTTCATTTTCCCTGCACTAAAAAGTGTTGTAATTACCCTCATGTTGTGAGTTGTAAGAATATATTCCACTCCCCCCTTAGTAAGGTGGTATTTGTTCTCATGACGAAAGAAGACTTATTTTCTATCATAAAGATAAGG
The DNA here is from genome assembly GCA_009831015.1 of Picea engelmannii. Classification (NCBI taxonomy): domain Eukaryota; kingdom Viridiplantae; phylum Streptophyta; class Pinopsida; order Pinales; family Pinaceae; genus Picea; species Picea engelmannii. The sequence continues at coordinate 590,423 of ML777655.1, read as the reverse complement.
ACTTCCCAACACTATGCCACATATATCAAGTGGTACAACATCTAAATCTACTTCATCAATCAACTTTGAAGCAATATCAAATATGACCCTACTTTGTTTGGTGACATTAAGTTTTTCTTTATCACATACCCAACCAAGAGGATAAGGCTTCAGATGTGGTTTCATTTCAAGACCCATCTTCTTGACAAGTGATTCATATATTAAGTTTACTTGGGAACCTAGATCAAATAATGTATCTATCTTAGTGTGTTTAGATACAACCCTTATATGAAATAATTCATTCCTCTTTCGTTTATCATCATGAGATTCATTATTGGAACTTGAACTAGCATGAAGGGAATATTTGCCTTGTACTCCAACGACTGTGATCTTTCCTTCATCCCCTAAATCAGAACCAAGATCTTGTTGCACTGTAGCAATGGTTTTTGTCTTCCCCTTTCCATTGAACTGTTTCGATCTCTTCTTTGGATGTAGTTTCCAACAGTGTTCATCATCGTGACCAATTTTCTTGCAATGAGTGCAAGATGGATTTCCTCCTTATCTCGACACCGTGTTGGTCTTCTTGTCCTTCCTTTTAAACTTCTTAAAAGGTTTATGTGGGAGATTGGAAGGTTTCTTTGTGGGATCTTCTTGAACATGCTTTCCCCTATTCTCAAGGTGAGTGGCTTGCACACAAACTTCGTCAAGACTAGTGGATTTAAACAAGAGCAAAGTATGAAAAATATAACTATGAAGTGCGCCAATATACTTCATTAAATATTAATAAGAATCCAAAGGAATGTTATATTTTATCAGATTTTTTTCTTGGAGGGAGCACGCTACCTGACAATGACACTAGGGTTTGGAGAAGGTTCAACGACAGGAGACCAAGCAAACCACCATGAGTGCACCTAGGGGAGGGGAGTCGGATCCCCCCCCCTCCATCCTTTGATGATGAGGCTTTCAGAAATATTGTCAACAACCAAGGTAAGAAAAAATCCCTGCCTTAAGTCCTAAAATTCATCAAGAAACTAGATGTTATCCCAGAAATAGCTTTGCCAGAGGAACAACCCGTCAAGATCACCCTAGATTTAGCAGAAAGAGGATTAGTGGGAAATTTTATGGGGTTATGGCCATTGACAAAGACTACGGACAATTAGATCCATAGGAACTGGAGGCCCCAACTTCAGCATAGCGTAACCTATTATCTAGTGGGAAGGGGCTTCTTCATTTTTGAATTCATTTCGAAAGAAGACCGTGATGTGATTTTCAGAAGAGGACCTTATTTCATGGGAACTCAAGGCTTTTATCTTAATATATGGACGCTAGACTTCGATCCCTCTGTAGACGTCCAAAAATAGGTCTCGGTCTGGGTAAGATTACCAAACCTACCTGTACACTGCTGGAGCTATCAATCCCTGCAAAAGATCAGTAATGGACTAGGGAGGTTCATAGATAAAGTGGACAACAAAACCCAATACACATGTGCCACAATATGTGTAGAGGTCGACCTCGAAGCCGGTCTTCCAGAAGCGGTAAAGCTAACTGTAGGATCATGGCATCACTATCAAAAACTTGACTACGAGCAACCGCCGTTCAAGTGCAGGAACTGCCATGAACATGGTCACTTCCAGCGGAACTGCCCCAAAATGCAAATTGATACAAAAGAAGATGAAGAAGGATGGAAGAAGGTAAAGAAAGGCAAGTCAGCAAAGCCAAAAGAGAAAAAATCACAAGAACCAGCGAAGCAAATTCACCCAATCTAAGAAGACAAGGGAGGATTGGCAAAAACTATCGAAGCAACAGAAACCCAAGAACATGATCTGAAGGCCACTGCTACTTTTGGACCGCTACTTGAACCATCAAATACAGAAGATCCTTTGAAAACGCAATTCAAGCACATCAGTCTGTGCACTGAATCTGTAGGAGATTTGGATGGCGGAGCTTCGGAAACAAGAAGCTCCCATGGAACTCTTGAAAGGCCCTTGAGAGGAAGGAAACCTGGGAAAAAGAAACAAGAAGAGAAGTCCTACCAAGACGTAGTGAAAGGATCCCAACACACCTTTCCAGAAATGATAAGCACCAGGACCACAAGGAATCAAGGAAGGGCCACGAAAGGATCCATCACCCCCGAAACTGTTAAATAATGAAGTACGTCTCCTGGAATTGTAGAGGTTTCAGAAGAAAAATAAAAGAAGAAGCCCTGAGATATATAGTCCGCATGTCAAAGCCCGAGGTACTCCTAATCCAGGAGACTAAGTTGGAGGAAGTATATCTCCTCTGCGCTAGTAACTCATTTTGGAAAAAAGGCTTAGGGAAAGCCGTAAGTGATAGAGGGGCCTTAGGAGGAATAGGAATCTTCTGGGACACCTCAAAACTAGACTTGATTGAAGAAGAATGCAAGACACATTGGATCTTCACCAAGCTGCTTCATAAATATTCTGGTCACTAGGTAAGTCTGTTTAACCTCTACGTTCCAGTTTTTCTTTCAGAAAAGAAGACCTGCTAGGATTCCCTAAAATTATTCCTTAGTGGGCATATTACTAAAAACATAGTAATTGTCGGTGATCTCAATGTAACCCTCTCACTATATGAGAAAAAAGGGGGTTTTTCGGTCCGTGATCCAGCAAGAGAATGGGTAGAAGATCTTATGCTAGACTGGGATATGGAGGATATCAAGCCAACCCGGGGGAAGTATACTTGGTCCAACAAAAGACTAGGCCCAATCCATATTACAGCTCGTTTGGATAGATTCCTTGTCCAAACCTCTTTTTTGACTCAAGGCCTAATGGTTAGCTCAAAAATCCTTCCGAACTATACCTCATGTCACAAACCCATTTTGTTAACTCTCAATCCTGGGGAAAACTTGGGTCCTATCCCCTTCCGCTTCAGCCCCTTATGGACCAACCAGGAAGGATTCCAGGAGGTGGTCTCTGAGTCATGGAAAAGAAAGACGATTGGTTCCCCTTTCTTCGTGTGGGAAGAAAAACTCCAAGGACTTAAAAAGGATCTCAAAGCTTGGGCAAAAAACCTCAGCTCCCCAAATTCTGAGAAGATTCACATCCATAATTCCCCGGATCATCTTCAACATGCTTTAGAAGACTCCCCACCGAACCAAGACTCACTCACCCAAGAGGTTGTCCTCCAAAAATCCCTCCATCAGGCCTACATAACAGAAGAAGATTACTGGAGAGTGAAATCAAGAAACCTCTAGCTCCAAGTAGGGGATAAAAATACAACCTTCTTCCACAAGCAAGCAGAGGCCTAGAAGAATTTCAATACAGTCACTGAAATAAACTTCCAAGCCCAGGTCATCAAAGAGTTTGAAGGAATTAAGAAATCCGCTCACTCCTTTTTCAAGGATCTATTCACTTCCCTAGAAGATGACCCTATAGATCCGATGCACTACCCTCTCTCCTTGGTTTCGGAGCTGGTGGGAAATGATGAAAATCAAAGTTTGACAACCCCGATAAGCATGCAATAAATAATAAGAGCCTTAAACCACATGGAGCTAGACAAAGCCCCTAGCCTGTATGGGTTCACAACTCGGTTTTACAACTCCTGTTGGCCTATTATTAAGAAAGATCTCCTAAGAATGGTCAAAAAATCCTAGAATTGTACCAAGCTGGGAGGAAGCACCAACTCTTCCTTCCTAGCTTTAATCCCCAAAGAAAAAGGAGCCAATAACTTCAGTAGATTCCATCCCATCTCCCTATGAAACACAAGCTACAAGATCATCACCAAAATTATAGCTAACAGGCTAAAGAATTTGCTTTGAAGAATTATCCCGAAAAATCAAGGAGGTTTCATAAAAGGAAGGCAAATCTCAGATAATATCATTCTAGTCCAAGAGGCTATTCATTCTAGCTGCCAAAGAAAAGAGAAAGGTATGATAGTTAAACTTGATCTTGCAAATGCTTTTGATAAAGTTCGCCTTGACTTTCTTTTTGCTGTTATGCACAAGCTAGTTTTTGAAAAAAGATTCATAAACTGGGTCAAGGCCTACATCTCCCACCCTTGGATCACTCCATTAGTAAATGGACACCCCTCAGAATTCTTCCAAACCTCAAGGGGGTTAAGACAAGGCTACCCCTTGTCTCCTCTGCTCTACGCCATCCAAGCTTCTGTACTCAACTTCCAATTAGACAACTGCCTCCAGATCAGGTCTTTTTCGCGAATAAGAATGACCTCTAATGTCAAAGAAATCAACCACGCATAGTTAAACGATGACACGTTATTACTAGGCAGAGCCAACAACAACACTGCAAGGCGTTTTAACATAGAGCTAGATATGCATAAGGAAATTTCAGGGAGAAAAATAAGTCTCCACAAAAGAAAGATCTTTGGCTGGAACTGATAGCCTTGAGAAATGAATGACATATCCAGAATTCTCAAAATGGAAGGCACCATCACCTAGGACTCAATCAAGTACCTGGGCATTCCCTTATTCAAATCAACCCCTAGAGCGAGCCACTGGTTGCCTCTCCTAGAAAATATGAAGCTCATAATTTAGTCTTGGGTGGGAAAATTGGTTAAATCTTGCAGGGAAAGTGGTGTTGATGAAGTCTGTTCTTACTAGCCTTCTGATTCATCAGAATTCAATAATCCTAGCTCCAAAAATGATAACGATCAAAATCGACGGGATGATGAGACGTTTCCTTTAGGAAGGAGGCAGGAACAATGAAAGGAAACTCCATATAGTCAGCTGGGACAAGATTAAAAAGCCTCTCCTTGAAGGTGGCTTGCAAATCTGAGATGTGGCCACCCAAAACCTTGCAATGGGGGCCAAAATTCCGTGGCTTTTAGTTTCGGGTAAAAACACCTGGAGTAAGCGTGCTCTCTGCAAAAAATACTTCTTAGGACACAGAGACAGATGCCTGTATCATCCCCCAAAAGTCTTGAAAGGCTCCCTGATATTCTCTCTCTTCCTGAGAGTGCTCGATCACCTCAAAGCAAAGCTCACCTCGATTCCTAGCAATGGAAAGAAGATTAATATCTTGGAGAACTCTGTTCTTGGCTCCACGCCTCTGAATCAAACTGAATTCATTGAAAATATAAAAATTTGGCTTCGAAACAACAACTACGGAACCCTCTGGGATATTTCAGAATGGGGTGTAGATGAGAACTCTCCCTAGATAAAATTGACAGTAGGGGATTACCCTGAAAGGATGGAGGTAGAATCCAAGAACCTCCTGGAAGCACTCCAAGGGAAATCACCATTCAAGGCCTCTATAAAAGACGAACGATGCTGGGGTGACTCTACGGGGAAATATTCAGCAGCTGCAGGGTACAAGGCTATACAAGCAATCCCTAATGTACCCCCATACCCCACTCCTTGGAGAACAATATGGCACTATCCCTCTGTCCCCAAAATTGACATGTTTAATTGGACCCTGGTTCACAAAAGCGCTCTGACCAACGAAAACTTAAAGAGGAAAGGATGGGAAGGGCCTTCCCATTGCTCGTTGTGTGTGGAGGCTGAAGAAACTGCAGACCATCTTTTCATTGACCATGTGTTCTCTAGAGAGGTCTAGACTCATTTCATCAACCCCTTAAGCATTCGACTTCCCCCTTCGGTGACCAAGTTGATAAGAAATTGGAAGGATCTGGCCCAATTTTCTTTGGGGAAAAAGAACCTTTTTAAAACTTGTTGGATGTGGCTCCCTAATTTCCTCTTCTGGAACATTTGTCTTGAAAGAAATAGCAGATGTTTTCGTGAGGAGAGCAGAACACTGCCACAGGTCACTCTAAAAATAAAATCCATGATGGGGGAAGCCCTGAACACTAAATAGTATATCACGAACTCTGAACCTCTAAACTCAAATGAAGATCATTGGCTCAAAGAGTATGTACCAAACCATCTCAGTAGAGGGACCCTCAAATGCCCCCAAAAAGTAAGCTAGGAAATAAGAATGGACGAGCAAGAATTTATCAAATGTCACTCATCCCTGGAAGAACACTGTCTCTTCTTCGACGGGGCCTCGAAAGGGAATCCTGGCAAAGCGGGAGGAGGGGGGGTTTCTTGATCCTTTGGGAAAGATAGACCTAGCCTACACCTGGGGCCTCAGAATGGACACTAATAATCAAGAAAAAGTGCTAGCCCTGTGGCACGGGCTAAATTTGGAAACTGAACCGACGGTACAAAATCTAGTAATTTTCAGAGATTCCAGAGTCATTATTCAAGCCATCATCTCAAAAAAAAAACCAAAGAATATCCAGCTAGCCCAGGTCTATTCAAAGGTAATCCTCCTACTCTCCAATTTCAGAACAACTAGAATATACCATATCCTCAGAGCCTTAAACCCTCTAGCAGACATAGAGGTCTCTCCTGAGAAAGAGTACACTTCAAGTGAATGGAGAAGACAAGAGCCATCAATCCTGTGAACCCCAGTCAGTCTCATCGACCTTGACTTGTCAGGTACAAAATCTTTCCCTCTCTGAAGAAAATCTGAAGTATAGCAAAGAGATTCATGCACCCTATCTCCTAGAGCAACTCCTCTCCACTTGTAGGAAACAAACAAATCCCCGATCAAAGATTCACAGTACAAGACAGGTATGGGAGAAAAACCATGAACCATGTGACAACGTAGGCAGGAAAGGTTATAAATCACATCAGGAAGCGTAGTATAACACCATTTACCCCCCTCTCTGGTGCTGCTACCTTAAGTTGTTGATCTCTCCGTGTCAAGGAAGGAAAGCAACAATGGAAACATCCTCAAATCCAGAACCTTCGTTGGAAGAAAGGATCACAGAAATGAAAAACGGTCTAGATAGGGTCAAAGAACTGGTCAAGGAGAAGACCAAGTTAATTCTTAGCCTGGACACTGTGGGAGCAAACCACTCAAAATATCTGAATCAAGAGCTCAAATTCCTCAAAGAGGATATTGCCAGTGAAGTCGAAGTAAATTTCAAAGATATGGAAAATGTGGTAGGAGTAATGTGCCACCAGATCAACAATCTAGAAGATTAGGTCGAGAATCTATCCAAAGAATGGCCCAAAGACTCAAAGTTCCAGGAGAGTTTTGATGACGACTAGCCCCCATCTGCCCTACTATCTCTGTTTCTCATCTCTCTTCTCCAAGTAATCTTTGACAACTAAGTCAAGCTCTTTGGAAATCCTCGTGACTTCCAGACTACCAATCACTGGAATTTTGTAACAGGATTTTGAGGCAATTGCCTGAAAAAGAAAACCAGTTTGTTGTTCATCTATGGCTTCTAAAGTACCCGAAAACTTATTTTTCGGTCCTTAATCTATAAAAAATATTAACCGTTTCTGTAAAAAAAAAAAGAATCCAAAGGAATGTTTAATGCAAGAGATTTCTTCCTAAATTCTTCTGTGAAACTTTTTACAGTTTGACCTTTACTTTTCCTTAAAGTTTTCCATTCCATCATTTCTTTATGTAAATACCCTAATGGATAAAATTTCTTCCTTATCACTGATTTAAATTCTGACCATGAGGAAAGAATATTACCACACTTACTTCTGTCCTGAAGCTTGCTCTCCCAACATACGAGAGCAGTGCCTTCCAACCTAAGAGAAACCAATTTCACTTTAACTTCCTCTTCATCAATATGCTGAACACGACAATATACTTCAACCTGTCGAATCCAATTATCTATCTTTTCCGGATTAACATCTCCATTAAACATAGGTAAAGAAAATTTTACATCAAGCTTTAATATTGGTTTCTTAAAAGAGGCTTTATGGATAGAATGATGAGAATGATGAGAATGCTCAGAGGAAAAAGAACTAGAAGTTGATGGTGAAGATGGAGGCTTGGGAGGATCTCCTCCAACCCCTTGGTTTACCGAAGCATCATCATCAACATGTGCTTCATTTTTATTCCCTTTATTCTTTATCCTCTTCTCTTAATCTCCATACATTCATTCGACCATTTCTGACATGTGGTAAAATACCATATGAAAGTTTTTCTCCTGTTCATCATGCTTGTCTTCTTCTTCCATTTTCTTCCTTTGGGATGTCTGGCCAACTTCGGGATTGAAAGTCTTAAGAGTTCCTTCACCTAGATTATTCTTGGCCCTAGTAATCATTCACAGTCAACACTTCAAGTCAAATATGACTTCTGTAATACCAACATGATCCAGGATCTTTTCATCAAGTGACTTATAAAGAATTGCATTAAATGAGCATAAATTAAAGTGCACCATTAAAGAAAGAAAAAATCAATAATGAGGAGACATAAGCATCAAATATGAACAAAAAAACTTGATAAAGGAGTTCGTCCCTGGTGGACTATGTCTCCGGGTCTTTCTCTCAAATGGGTAGGCTCTTTCATTAACTCAACAAAAGAATTTGGAAAAATACATAAGTATACCTCATTATGAAATCAAGCTGCATAAATAATGCTCAAATCAGAAAACAGAAAACACCACTGAATTCGTGGCGTCGAATTACCCAAAAATGACTCTCTCCGTTCCTCAATCCGACTCTAGCACTCCCAGTCCCAAAAAGAAATATGTCTTAGTTTTCGTGCCCCTCTACAACCTACAATGACTGACTGTGTTGCATTGAAATGCATGCCCAAGGCCATACCTCATACATGCCTTCCGCCCATGGCTCAACGGACTCAACATTTAAGTAATTTGGTCAGCTTTCAATACAAATCATGGACTGTTGGTTTTTTGATTTGGGCATAAATGATAAGGCGTAGAGTGGGGAGGAGGTCCCAGGGTCAAACCTGCGGGCCTCCCCATTTTGGCTATATAGTTGAACCATATGTTATATATATATATATATATATTACTGTTCCACCAATTTTGGTGTGGACTCTATCTAGGATGCTAATGATTATCACATGGCTAGATTTGGCATGGTCCACCAGATTTGGCGAACCCGCCAATCCATAAAAAAATTTCAAAAATTGGACACGGGCCGTCCTTATGCTTTTGCCGCCTGCCACATGGAAACCCCTGATTGGGCCACGTGGCAGCCCCTGATTGGGCCACGTGGCAGCCCCTGATTGGGCCACGTGGAAGCCTCTCATTCGGACACATTGTCCTCTACCATGTCAGTGCCACATCAACACACCACATCACTGTGCCACATCATCATGCCACATCACCATATGGATCGTACGAAATGCCACATGGAATGATCCTATTGGTCCATGTATCAACTCGAAAATGCCAAAACTTGGTGACACGTGGAAACCTCTAGTGGTTCCACGTCACCATGCTAATGTCCACATGACACATATCACCTTCGTATCCTACCATGTGTGTTGTACGTATGCTGACGTCATCCGCACGGATGATGACGTCAGAAGTACGGATGATGACTCATCCCCTGTTGACTGGGCTAGGTTGACCAAACTTTGATCATGATTATCTTTCAATCCGTAACTCTGTTTGATGAACTGTTTATGTCATTAGGAATATTGTGACACACTCTTCCTGATAATGTCATTTTCATTGAGTTTTGGGAACTTTGATTTTTTTCCCTTTCTCTATCCGCTGAAGCCATTCTAAGCATCATGAGTTGCCTCTGCAAGTTCTGAGTGTTCTTAGCCTTCTCTGGATATTTTTTGGATCAACGCACTTGTAAAAATGTTTTTCAACTGTTGGAAACTCTCTTCACATTTTGGTGTCCATTCGAACTTCACTCCCTTCCTTTGAAAATAAGTGATTGGGCTTGAAATCTTTGAAAGCCCTTTTATGAATCTTTTGTAATATCTTGCAAGACCCATAAATGATCTGAGCTCCATGATATTTCTTGGAGTTGTGCATCCTCTAATGGCCTGTATCTTCTTGGGATTGACTTCTATCCCATATGATGAAATAATATGCCCCAAGTAATGAATCTTCTTTTGATAAAATATGCACTTACTTAGCTTGGCATACAATTTATGCTCCCTCAAAACCTTTAGAACCATTCTCATATTCTCTTCATGCTCCTCTTCAGAATTAGATTAGATGAGAATATCATCTAAGAAAACAATTACAAACTTGTCCAGGTACTCCCTAAACACTCCACTCATTAGACACATAAAAACAACCAGGAATTTGATAGTCCAAATGGCACTACCATGAATTCATAATGCCTATACCTTGTTCTGAACATTGTTTTGTTGATATCTTCTTCTTTTATCCTCACTTGATGATAGTATGATCTCAATTCAATCTTGGAAAATATTCTTGCGCCTTTCAACCGATCAAACAAATAATTAATCCTTGGAAGAGGATATTTGTTCTTTATAGTGACCTTACTCAACTATCTGAAATCAGTAAACAAACTTAAGATTCCATATTTCTTCTTCACAAAAAGAACTGGGGCTCCCCAAGGTGACACACTTGAGTGTATATACCCCTTCTTCAAAATTTATTCTAGTTTCATTTGCAACTCTTTCATTTCTGGTGTGCCCATTTTGTAAGACGTCTTAGATATTGGGGCAACTCCTGACACCAAATCATTAGAGAAATCGATGTCTCTCTTTGGTGGAAATATTGGGATTTCCTCAAGAACATATTCAAGATATTTTAAGACTGGATGGTATTCAATACTTTCCACATTATTTCTAGCTGCCTCTTCCATATGGGATGCAAAAACTTGATATACTTTCTTGAGACTCTTTTTCAAATGCATGGCTGAAATTTCTCAAATAACTACATCTCTCATAATGCCTTGAATCTTTCCTTGTTTCCCCTTCTCATCAAGACAAGTTATTTTCTTGTTGTAACAGTCTAGGAAAACATGGTGTTTTTACAACCAATCCATGCCAATTAGATAGTCATATGAACCCAACGGTATAATGTTCACATCTACCTTTGTATTGAATCCATTCATGTCTATTAGACAATATTTAACCAAATCATTGATCTTCCTCTTAGCCCCCGTGGCTAACTGAACTAACCAAGATTTCTTATGCTTACTCATTTGCAAGTGAAATGATTCAATAATGTTAGAGTTTATGTAACTATGGCTAGCTCGAGAATCAATTAAAATTTCTATGGGATGGCTATCAATATTACCTTCCACTTCAATCATCGGGGACTGATATTATGCTTGCTTGTTGTCCAAGGCTACATAAATCCTTGGCATGCTTCCTCCCATATATTCCATTGTTTCATCCTCCTTAATATTGTGGAAAGTCCTCGTTCTTTCTCCTTTGTGAGGGAAGTCCCTATACAAGTGATTCCCCTCACATCCCCAACATTGTATAGGTTGTTGCCTTGGCCTTTTCCCAAAAGAACATGCTATCTTCTATTCATTTTGGGCCGATTGGCCTTGCTGATTTTCTTGAGAGTTATTCTTGAAAAAGGGTGACTTAAAACATTTATTTCTTTTCTCCCTCTTTCTTTTCATCTTGTCATTCCAAGTATTTTGAAAGAATGGAATCCCTCTTCCCTACTCATAGATATGACTTTCTCTCCTTATGGTCTCCTCCAAAGTCTTGTGGTTATCATATTCTATCTTCTCATTGTAGAATAAGGGTAACCCACTAAGAAACCTTTCAATTTTGACCTTCTCATATTTTATGAATTTAACATACTTCATAAATTTAAAGAGCCTATTTTCATGCTCATCCATTTTTATTCTTCCAAACTTGAGTTCAAATAAATATTTCATCTTCCTCTCATAGTAATGCTCAGACAAATATTTGTCTTGGAAATATTATTTGAACTACCTCCATGAGACCCTCTTCTCATCAATATGCTTGGCTTGCTAAAGTTGATCCCACCACATGGTTTCCTTTCCTTGCAAGTGGTAGGTTGCAATTCTTATTTCTACCCTAGAGGGGTAATCATACAGTTGGAAACATTTTTTCAGTTCCAATATTCAGGCCTCAGCCTCTTCTCCCTTCATATGCTCACCATTGAAAATTGATCGCTTGATCTTCCCGAGTTTACCTTGCAAGATGTCTCCCTCAATCCTTTTCCTTTGTCTCCTGACAGGGGACACACTTGGGATGGTCCTTGTCCCTGAACTAGCATGATCTCTCCTAGTGCACTTCTCTGGGGAATTATGGTGCATTCTCCTACTCCTTGACTACCTATCATTCCCATTCCCATCCCTTTTTTCTATGGGATTTGGATGTTGTAAATTGTCTAGCACTAGCTTATTTCCTTGTGCCAAAGTCCTTATTGGTTTTCTTCTGCAACATGTTCAAGCTCTGAAGTATCTCTTCTTGAGCCTTCATGATCCTTTCATTATCATCTCTATAGCTTTTCACTTCTCTATGAATACTTCTCATAGTTATAGGCTCATGCATGTCTCTTCTTCCATTTGACTCAATCTCAACATTTCCCATGTTGACATGCATACCTATGAATTCCTCTTCATGACTGTAGGATCCTTGGGAATCTTTCATTGTCATGGTTCTCATATAGAAACCAAGTTGCTTCTCCGAACCTCTAATTCTGTAGAAAATGTGCATGCAAATAGTTGTTATTAGATGAAAATAAATACATAGACAATTTGGAATAGAAATCATAATTTTTTTTCTTCCCTTTAATGCCACCAATCATCTTCTTTTGAGTTGACTATAAATTTTTCTACTCAAAATAATTTTCCGAGTTAATAGATGGATTCTCCTCCTCAATACCTTTCCATCGACTATTTATTTTCCAATTCTTATTTTTGAGAATAAATTTATGGTCTTCAAAAATTTTGACCATTTAATTTTCTTTTATATCTCTGCATGCTACAAGTGTTCTCTTTCTCTCCTAACACATTTTTAGATACCCAAAACTCAAATATGGCTCCATGGATGACTTCTAGAGTCCATGATATTTCCATAAACTACTCCCGGGCCTCAATCTGATTCCCTAGCTAGGAGTTATGCTCTCTAAAAGAAATCTGGTACTAAATTTTACCCTTGAGCGTTTTCGTTGTAACTTCCTCATACAGGCTCTATTTGGCGAACAATTTAGCTTGTTGGAAATTTCTCTCCATGCTCTATCATTTTATAAGAAAAAATTATGTGTCCTAGAAGGACACACACTTTTTACAAATTTGATTTTCTAAAAACTTTATTTAGGCCCTAAAAAATGCCCTGCAAGATGAAGACCTTCAAAAACTGGAATTTTCATAGAAAAAATCACTAAATTACTAATGTAACAATATTTATATCTAAACCATTGCTCTCAAAATTAGGATAAATCCCAATCATTGATCTTCCTAGCCTTGATAAGCTATAGTTAGACTTTGCAAGCTTGTAGGAATCTCTTTCTCAGACTCTTCCCATTGGAAGTCCAAATTGTTGGGTATGTGGATGTCTCAAAAATCCACAGTTCGAAATACTATAGGATGCTTCCTATTAGGAAACCTCCATCAGAAATTGGATTTCCTTTCTTTTCAACCCTTCCAAAGTCCAAAGTATGATATCCTATCAAGCTTTCTCTGTCAAACTTCATCCATCGAAAACCTCCTCCCCCAAAAAACCTTCTGACAACCCCCTTCCGAAGGCTCTCGAGAACCATTCTTCCCAAATCCATACACTTTCCTGCCATGTGGAATTATTTGATTCTCTCAGTCTTGATGGAATTTCCTCTAACATGACACATTGAAGTGGTGGCTTACATGGCATTCTCCTTCTCCTTCGACCCTTCTAGGACAACATACTTGTCCAATATATTGTACGATTAACAATCATGTCGTGAAATGACCACGATCATCTTGTGCTACCAAAATTCACATGGTTTACCACAGTCAAACTAACTTCTTCAAATGCCAGAACATGCCCAACCTTTCGAACAAGCTCTCCTGAAACACCTCTCGCAAATCCAATGGCTGGGAAAAGATATGGTTGATTTGCAACTCTTAATCATTTCATGATTGTGCCATTAGATTCCTTTCTTTGGACTCAACTTCATTCCCAACTCTAAGCCTTCCTGAACACCCTTTGGGAATTCCTTGCTCTAACCTTTTGCGTTTGAATCTTAACCGACGATTCTCCAGGTCAAATTAATCTGGTTTGTTGATTAACAAAACTTCACAGTCACCCTGAAACGCACATGAATTCAACTTCAAGGCCAAATTCAACTCTGTAACTTGCATATCGACACCATGAATTACCTTTTGTGACTACTCTGAAGCACTGAAACTCAAAATCTTCTTGTAACTTGGGGATTTCATTTTTGTTTACCATTTTGTCCCAAATTGGTCACAAGATGAAATCTGCAACCAAAAATCTGCTCAATTTGTGCTGGCTATTGGCCCATACAAGATCAGTGTTAAACCTTGAGCTTTGATACCATTATGTAGAAACCCTCAACTTAATTAGGGAACATTACTTGCGTAAATACACATAAAAATGAAAATATCTTTTGCTAATAAAATCTCTTAGCTTACCAGCTACAATTTAAACACATAATCAACTAATTTCTGATACCCATAATTAAATGCATCTACAGCACTCTAAATGACCATGAATGTGACTAATAACTCATTCACAACAATAATTAACCATTCACATATATAAAGTGGAGCACAAGAATTAAATTCATGTAATAACTGAACAAATAGATAAACACGTATCTTTTATAAAATGTTTTTGCAACCAGCTGCTTGGGAAGGATGTTCCACCCAACCAAAGAATTTTTGTTCCAGTTCTCAACAAAAGATCACCCCTAAGTTGGGGCTAGGAATCCAAAAAAGAAGGGTGTCTCTCACAGTCCCTCATATCTCCATATCACACATCCCATTGATTTTCTCCTACAACTATCCCGAAGTTCCTCCATCTCTCTTCCTCTTGACCTGCCCAACCCAAGGAATGTACCCCTGTATTTCTCTCATTCCATCGAGCATCCCATTAGTTTACTAGGGTCTCTCTAGCTCAGATAGCTAGGAATCTCTCTATTGGGAAATCAAGGAAACTTACTGCCAAGAAAACCACCAAAAAAACAACAACAAATACTTTCTCATATAGTGCAACTCACCCAAAAGTTCACTCTTCATGCCTGGCAACCTGGCTCTTCGATTTCCAGCTCCAAATGCTCCAAAATCGCTCCAAACAAAGTTACCAACTTAATGAGAACCGTGACCTCAAAATGAGAACTCTAGCCCTTAAAACCCATATTTTTGCATAAAAAACATGAAAATCAACCCCCAAATAAAAAAGTGGTGCTACTGATAGCACCATTTTTTGTAACTGGGTCAAAATTACAAGATTTTTCAAGCATGGGATTAAAGGATCAAATGGTTTCTTAGAAAAACTTTAAAATCAACCGCCAAATCAAAAAGTAGTGCTACTGGTAGCACCACTTTTTCTAACCGGGTCAAAGTTACAACTTTTTTCAAGCATGGTATTAAAACATAAAATAGTTGCTTACAAAAACCTTAAAATCAACACCTAAATAAAAACGTGACACTACCTAAAGCAAAATGTTTTTTCTAAACGTTAAAATTGCAACCAATTACGACCTGATTGAAAATGTGGTCTTGACAACAAATCCATACACAAATAAAAAATTCAAAATTGGATACTAAATGGTCACTTGAAAATTTATTTACTAACCTTTTTTTTTTTTCTTAAATTTACATTAAAAAAAAAATAAAGAGTAAGGAGAATCTTCACAGTTTTTTTTTTAAAGGCCAACTGATCTACCACCAAAGTGGAAAACTGAACGCAAAGGAGTGACAACTGCTCACAGTTCCAAAACTTGAAGAAAAAGATGACAACTGTCAAAATACAACTAGGGGACTTACCACCTCTTCTTCCACTCTCGTTGAAACCAGAATAGGTGGTGGACTGGGTGCCCCGACCTAAACCAAAGACTGTCAATCCTGAACCTATCAGATCAGAACCAGAGACTAACATAGGCAAAAATTAAAAAAATTTAGCCATTGACCTAAAGAACAAACATGTGAGAAGCTATGCATGATGAAATTCAGGGAGTCCAGCTTGACGGAGTCTAAAGGTGAAGGGATGAAAACACGTCAAGCAATGGCTCTTCTCAGGATCGCTTGACAGGGAAGCATATAGGGTGTCCAGGTGTTTCCTAAAGAAACTCTGGCAGTGTTGCTTCTCGGCTAGGTCCCTCCTCATTTCAAAGATTAAAACCAAGTGGTCGTCCGTGAGTCTGTAAGAGTCTGGAGCTGGGTGACTTTGCTCTGATTGAGATTGGTTTTCCTCCAAGGTGGCAGTGGCAGAGTTAAAGGAAACATCAGATTCTGTGGCGAGGTCTTCTTCCATGGAGGAAACGAAATTGCACCCCAAGTGATCCTCTAGAGGTAAGGCTTATTCTTCCACTGTGCATCCCATAGAAACTAACTCCCCGAAATGGACTGGTGGTGTAGGTGGCAGGCTGGCACTCCAGGATGGATGAAGGAAGGAAAGGAAATAATTCTTCCCAATTGGGCATAAATTCTTCTTCCACCGGGCATCCACCTTGGAGACTCTTAGTTCTGGGAGGACGTGGCTGTTGATGAGCCTGCATGTACCAATTTAACCTAGAGAGACCCACATGGTCCTTGTCTGGAACTGAAGCTCGAGAGGTAAGTCCCTGGTCATGGTAAGGCCAAGGCTCTGAAGGGGTTTGCATAGACCAATTCTTCCTCGAAGAGCCTGGGTGGTCTCTGCCTAGCGTGAGAGCTTGAGAGGCAGGACTCGAGTGATTATGACGTCCAAATATGCTATAGTAGGTCGACCCTCGACGTGGATTTCCTCGTTCTCATGGCATGGTTGTGCAGGGCACCAGGCGAGCATAAAAATTGTTTGCGTAGGCTGAGTCTCGAAGCAAGATCAATAGAATAATGCTAGGCTTTGGGCTCAAACGCACCATATAACTCTTCCAGCATAGTGAAAATACTAGGAGGGAAAAAGCATTAATGGCTCTGGTAGCCATTAGTGCAGGTGTGATGACAATCTCAAAGATTGTACTGCAGCCGAGGAGCTGAGCCCAGGATTCCATTAAGGCCCAACGCACTAAGGCTTGGCGTTTATGCATGAGAACCATCACGACTGGACAAGGAGGGAGGGTGGCGGTGAGAGGCTTTAACTGCCCTCGTGATCGCCCCATCCAATGACACGTGTGGCCCATGTGGCCCATGTGTCACCCCATCTAGGGATAAATATTTCTATTATATATGTAACTATATAAGTTATACAGTTTCATATATATATATATATATATATATATATATATATATATATATATATATATATTGAGTTAAGAGGTTAGGAAGGTTGGTAGTGACAAATATTTTGAAAATGAGATCTAATATGGGTATAGGATGGAAAATCTAAGAGAAAGTTCTTTTCATCTTCAAACTTCTTAGTGTCACAGATGTGGCACACTCTTTCATCCCATGGCATTTTAGGAATTGACCAATGCCCAGGTTCACTATGGAGCTCGTGAGAATTTGTTCTTATCTTTTTTTTTTAACAAAAAATGGTAAAGTATATATTGGATGTGTAGAAGAATCCACAGATTTTACAAAAAAATGGTTGATATAGACCTTTGAGTGATGCCACTTAGAGAGATTCTTTTACAGAAATGAGGAGTATTTTTGGAATAGAGCTTTTTGATACATCCCCCTTGATTAACAAAATTTCTGAAAGTAGAGTTTCCCGGATAACTCCGGTAGTAGATTCCGTTGATATAGATTGTAAGAAAAAACATTAAAATTTCATATCTTAGTTACCTTTTTCCATTTGGACGTGCTGTAAATCCAACATATTTTCTGGGTGCAGCTCGTTCAAGTCGCAGATCTGGTTGATTGAGTTTGACTGCACATTCTTTGAATTTTCCTGTTGCTTTCCTGGGTTGCTTGGAGGTGTCTATGTGCCTTCTAGTTGCTCTAATATTCTCTACATTATCTCCATCTTTATGCTATGATCCTCTATCTGGCTTCACTGAGTGTAGCTCTCATCCTGAAGATTTTCAATCATGTGTCTGTGTTGGGATAGCGTTTCAAGTTCAAAGGCCTTGTTGGCTTCAATTTCTCCAAGTTGCACTCTGATTCTGATGCACCCACCGCATTCCTCTTCCCATGAATCCTCGGTCCAGTTTCCCAAGTCCATAGGAGTGCCTCTACATTTCTGCATTGTTTTGTATGCTGAAGATATTTCGGTCCGGACAATTTCATGAATTTTCTGCAGGAGACAAGTTGGAGCCCACAGACTAGGCAGAAGGGCTCCAGCCTTCAACAGGAGAATAAGCAGGGATGAGGTTGACAATCCAAACGGCGGGTAGGTTATGTAAACTGGGAGCGCTTCAAACCTTGGAAATTCTTGGGAATTCCGAGGAAAATGGTTCTGTAGCAATGGGTTGTGAAGGTAGGTGTTGAAAATCGACGAGCTATTGAGAGAGATCAGGGGTGGAAATATAGGCGAGGCAAGGAGAGAGGAGAGACACAAGTCCCTGGGAGCTGAGTAGGAGGGCTCAGGTCAAGAATTCCGAGGAGGCTGAGGACTGGGGTGCCAAGAGTAGCAGAGAGAGAGAAATAGAAACATGATGATCCAGATTCAGATCCAGAAGCCTAACAGGGCTAAAAAAGGATCAAATATGAAAGTGCTCGGAATCTGACGAAAACATCTCCATTGCGTCTGTCTCGTCTTCCTGATTTCGTCCATATATTTACTTCGTCAAATGGGCTTCGTATGCGAAATATATCGCATTCTGTCCGAAATCCCAAATAGGCAAAAAAATGGGTGACTGTACAGTCCGTACAGTGCCACGTGGAAGGCTGAATGTACAGGCCGTACGACCGTACAAATGACATGGATCTTCTGGTGATGACACGTGGTAGGTGGTGGAGCACATGATAGGTACAATTGGACCAGTCAGAGGGTGACACATGTCACCACTGTAAGGGTGACATGTGGCACAAGCTGACGTGGCAGGGATGACGTCAGCAGGTTGACTGGGTAGGTACGGTGATAGGTGGCAGAGTACGTGGCAGGCACATGGACGAATCAACGCTCGTCAGGTGGCAGAGTTTGATTGGTTGGAGAGGTGCCACGTGGCCCAGTCATGGGATGCCATGTGGCACCCTGTGGTTGGCTCGTGATTTATGAAAAATTATGGGTTCACCACCGGAGTCAAACCCCCGACCTCCACTATGCTACGGACTGGCAGGACCGAGCTAACCACATGGGCCACTGTTGGTTCTTACTATGTATACGGCATTCATTTTATTTGAATTAAAACAATGTATTAAACAGAGGCGGAAAGGGATGGGTCTTAGCCCCAGCCCACGGTATATTTCATTACCACATGACCACGACCGCGGGTGTTGGAAGATAGGGACCAGACCTTGGTTTTCGGGCGGTCGCATACAACCATAACCTATTCCGAACAGGGCGCATGCATGGGTAAGTTTGTTAACCCCGGTCCTATGCCTACGTCGAAGACCAGGAGCCAGGAGCGTACAGAAGGAGCGCCTGGCCACATGGCCGCTCCCCCATATGACCAGGAGCACGCACCAAAAGGGGTTGCACCATATTTTCATGTAAAGTGGTTTTTATTCTATAATTTGGATTTTTGATTGATTTTATGCCTGTATTAATGGATTTTATCCATTTTTGGGAGATATTGGGCATTTTTGGAGCCCAAATTTTGGGAGGAAGTTGGGGATGGATAACCAACTTCAGATCTATAAAAACCAGGCCTGTTTGAGGCCTTGGAGGATAGTCAAAGCAGAGTTATGCTGAAGGGAAGCCAAGCCAAAGCCATTTTTATGCAGGGAAGCTATTGAGGAGCAGACGTTTGCGGGCCATTTCTGGGAGCTCCGAACATCCGTTTTGCGTGCCGTTTTCTTTGCTGGGTTCTAGAGATATGGAAGAACATGACCAGATTAGTCTTGTAGCCAATTGGCACTACTGAAATGTACTTTTGATCTTTTGAACATAAATAAAGAAGCCTCCCCCACAGAGACAAAGGCCCGGAGACGTAGGCAACATTGTGCCGAACTCCGTTATCGATTCTCGTGTTATGGTTTGTTGTTTATTGCTTCATTTCAGATTTGCATATATGTATATGGCTATCATAATTCCTCTCTTTTCCTCATTCCTTCATTAAGCTTCTTAAAAGGGTTAATTAACACATGCAATTTAAAACTCAACCATAGTCATTAAAAGATCCTACGGATCAAGTGGTATCAGAGCTAGTTGACGTTTGGATTTGAGTTTTGCATGTTAACTAGGGAAAAGCTACAATGTGGTGAAGGCGAGATTGTTGTAGAGAATCCATTAATTGGATTGATAAAGAGAGATTCTCATAGCGAGAAGATGGCATCAGAAGAAGGGATTTCTCAGGATGAGAAAGAGTTCCGGAAAACATTCCTTGCTATGTCGGAGATGGTGAAAGTTTTGTACGAGGATTACTTGGAACGAAAGAGACCAGTTTTGGGTGGATATTCAAAGGGAAAAAGTGAAGAGGAAGAGGATCATCCTCAGATTCCTCCTTCACCTCCATCATCACCTCCTTCTTCTCCTTCTTCTTCAAGTTCAAGTTCTAAATCTAATGGAA
>ML777655.1:505932-529219 GCA_009831015.1 Picea engelmannii | reverse complement strand
AAGTTGACTCAAGGTTGAGACCATCAAAGATAGAGATGGATATGCAATAAGGAAGTTTCATAATGAAGGAGTTCCCTATGGAGGAATTGCATAAAGACTCTGTCAGGAGAACAAATTCACAACCTTAATGACTGTTGAAGATTGGGAAGTCGGATGCAAGTGTGTGTGTATATATATAATAATAATAATAATAATAATAATAATAATAATAATAATCCTAGATTACATTCTAAAAAAAAATGTAAGAGTGGAAAACTAACAAATGAATATTGAATATTCTGATAACTAAATGTTAATGTGCAGAGTGCAGAGGTTCATAATTCATTGTGAACACAAGGTTTGTTGTTGTAGCATGTTGATTTACCAAGAAGGTTGAGGTGAACCTAACTAATATTGCTCAAGGAAAAGAGCATGGAGATCACAATAATAAGTAGATTGCATAAGCAAAGAAGGAGAAAAGGAGGAACACTTTTCTCACCCTAAAAACTCTGAATTGTTTAACAAAGTTGTAAGCCTTAGAAGAGAAACTGTGGGAAAAGGGAAAATGAATAAATAAGAATATTTAAATGAATATTCTTGGTCAAACCATGTTAAATAAAGTCAGTGAGGCCCTCGAAAATAACTCATCTAGACTAAAAGTCTAGGACTGTGTAGGAGTTGGACGAGGGAAGATTTCCTTGTCTCCTTTCTTGTTGTTTATTGTATTTCTCCAGAATGAGAAACCGATTTAATGATGCAGGTAAATGTTTTGAAACCATAATGATTATGGTTATATGATTTTAAAAATAATTGATAATTGTTTTTGTTGCACTCATGAAAACATTAAGGATAATGTGATGAAGTGCATAAAGATATGCTAGGAAATATCTGAAAATGTTTTATTGATTGGAATGTTAGGATACATGCATTTTTATTTTACATGACGACTAATATAATTGTGATGTATGTCATGTGTAGAAAGAAATTTAAATTTTTGGGAAAGACAGTTACGATTGGTAGAAAACCTCAAGAAGAGGATGAATGCGACAAGGTTGTTGTTGAAATATCGTTGAGCGGATTTTAGGAGCCCCATGAAGCACTGATGATGAGGTAAAAATCATAAAAAGAGCGCTAGCATCCAAAACATGTATAAAAATGTTCATGCATCTGTCGTATAAGGTATGAAGGGATTTGGTAAGAAACCCTTTTGAAAAGATTTCATTATCTTACTGATATGCTAATAATTTGGAGTGGCTATTGTATGCCATTGTTACCCAAGCACGGTAAGATTCAAGAAAGAAGAATCTGAATAATAGAGAGAGAAAGTCTATGCAATTCAAGGATGATTTGTAATCCTTGCAAGAAAATGCATGAGTAAAGAGTACCATGGGTACAATGACTAATCTAGGGAGATTGGGAATAAATGTGATCGTAGTTAGCACATTGCATGGAATGCATTGAGGAAATGCACATTTTGATAAGAGGGTAGACAATGGATTGCCCATTAAGGAAGGAGG
This sequence comes from Picea engelmannii, assembly GCA_009831015.1. Classification (NCBI taxonomy): domain Eukaryota; kingdom Viridiplantae; phylum Streptophyta; class Pinopsida; order Pinales; family Pinaceae; genus Picea; species Picea engelmannii. The sequence continues at coordinate 527,723 of ML777655.1, read as the reverse complement.
ACCTTCCAATACTCTACTTGAATTCTAGAGGTGTTAAATAAAAGAGAATTTTGGGTGGCCATGAGTGTTGGCACCCTGGTTACTAATGAAGGAAGAATGCTTGGGTGCATTTAAGAGAAACTTTTAGTTTCATATGTGTTGATTTGGGATCGTGATCAACCTGTAGCGGGAAACATAGTCCTGATGTAAGAGTGAATGAGAATGATTAGACCTATGGTGAAGAGGTTGGTTGAGCTCCAACACACCCTGGTAAGGTGCTTGTCATAATTATGGAAAACTTGAACCCAATGTAAGGGTACATTGGGTATGGATGTGGCCATGAATATTGACACACTAATTAAAGTCAACTGATATTTGAGTTGCATTTGGAAAATTTGGTATGTTGAAAGGATGCATATGTAAATAATGATATTTCGTTTTTCTCTGTACCCTTGAATAGATGAAAATGACTTGGATTGTTAGTATGCATAGTTTTGAAAATATAATGTTCATGAAAACTAACAATTTGTTTGGGTGAGGAATGTTGAAATTGCCGGAAGAAAAGGGTCTTGGATATGAAAGTGTTGTAAGCCCATAAGAAAGACCAATTGCCTGCTGAGATAAAATATTTTGGGAAGGAAAGTCCCATACTTGTGAATTTGGTTCCTGTACGGAACAGATCTGAAAATAAATGTGGAATTTGGAAATCTGTGGGTGACAGATTTGCAAGAAAATTCTGAATTTGAAATTGATGATAATATCTCATAATTTTTGTATACTTGTGATACAAGTGAGACACAAAATATCTATCTAGGGAGGACATATGAGGGCTGCCAAGATGGAAATCATGGAAAAGGATATTGTTGAGACATGTGAACCTTGTGGTAAGACATGATTTCCCTATAATATGTTGTATTGTGGAAACACAAGCCGAAGGGATGCCTTGGCAGAGAAAGTCTGAGGGATGCCTCGACTATAAGTCTCAATGAAGTCTTTAGAACTCTTCATGTATGAGAAATCCTTGGAAAGGAAAGATGGATCTCCTGAGTGACTGTATAGCAGAGAAGGGGATGCCTGAGCCTAGGCCTGGAGGGTGAGCGACCGCAAGGAAGAGAAGACTTTGATAATTATTATAAACTATTGATTTGGATTATGCACACAATGATTATGTCAAGGAAACAAAATGAGCTAAGATAACAAGACAACCATATGGATGAAAATCCATGAATTGCACAGACAAGTATTGTTCTAGATTATGAAATATTTCCTTTTGAATTTTGCACAACAGTAACATGTTTTCGCGTGAAATTGTGATTAATATGCTTGTTGTACAAAATTATTGAAGGCAGGTGGCGAAGGCCAAGGGTCTGGAAAGGACCTGACCAAGAAAGAGGATCAAGATTTCTGAAGTAGGTGAATAACAAAGGCATGATAGGTGTTACTGAGAAAGAACACTAAGGATAATGTTCCTTTTAAGGGGGAGGGGATTGTAATACCCATGTTTCCCCCAGCTTGTAATTAATCATTAATTATGATCACCATGCTATGGAATGTGAACAATGTAAATGTATTATTGTTTAGATTTCCAATAACTGACTGTGGGGGTGAAGCCTTGAAGTATTGGCCATGATATCACTGGAGGAAAGAGTGAGGAAACTATAGAGAGGGTTTATTATGTCAAAATGACCCCAAATTATCTTTGTTGAAATAATAAGCCTCATCCCTATCTCAATGAAAAATCAGTGAATGAGAAAAGGAATGGTGGTTGAATAGTAAACTACCCCAATGAATGGAGGCATGGAGGGTCTGGCTAAGGAGATAGAAAATTGTTAGCCTGAAGTACCACAGAGTGCAGTTTCCTGCAGGATGAGATTGACTCGAGTTCCTTCTGATAGAAATAAGAGGACAGGTTGAGAACCTTCTTGGGGAAGAAAAAGATGTGCAAGAATACACACAAAAGAAGACAAGAAGGATACCATTCCCACAGGGGTGTGTGTGACCTGGATATGCAGAGAGAAAAGAGGAGAATGTGTGAGGCTCTGAGGTTCTGAAGAAGAACTAAAGGATTAAGTTGTTCTAGTTAAAAGGAGATAACAAGAGAAAGGATCTCTGAGAATTTGCAGAAAACATGACTTGAGTAGAAGGTCTCGAGCTTGATGTTGAGAGAGCATCTGATAAACCTCACACAGGCTGTGAAAGAGAAAGGATCTCTGAGAAATTGAAAAAGTTCCTTAGTGATATCATGGGTTGGCATGGGGGTGGCCATATCGTTAATAATGAATTCCTTTGAGCCTATGGTTGGGTGGAAAGGAAAACACCCACAGTTAGTTGGTCGGTGATCAACTGTAATAGATAAGTATTTCATATACCCTATGTACTAAAATTGAAATGAGTGGTTGGATGTCTATGTCTATGACTAAAATTTGCATTGCATGATTTATATTAATAATGCTTATTATTCTTCTGTGAACCCTTGCATTTGAATGGATTTTGTTTGCCTCTATTTAGCTGCAAGAGAACTATTAGAAATGGATCTTCAAATGAAATTAGGAATAATATTATGGTTTCTATGTTGGTTGGAAAATCCTTAAGGGAATTTTCCCAAGGATTGATTTTTTAATGTAAGGTTCAAGGCAGGCTTCGCTGGAATTATTCTGTCCTGTCGACCCATCGAATTTACCTTCTCATTTTACCAAATTCGAGCTCTGTGGATGGAGGTTTCCTCCTTCAAACCATTCATCTGTGTGACCGAGGGCTCATGCCCACGGCCCTAACAAAATCACGGCTAAGGGTTGAGTGTGTAGCCTCATAAAATGTTAGGGAATCCATATGACTAGGACCTTGGAACCCTTTTCTAGGTCAGAAAGGAGCTAAGCTACTTTAACTTCAAGGCTCCGGGAGTATAGATCTCTGGGATGTTATAACTTTACCACATGCAAAACTATCTGAAGGAATCTTGCTGGTACGGTTACCAAAGAGGTTGACCGACATCTGGCGGTTTCCTTAACTATGACAGTGGGATCTATCCCATCATTAAACCATGATCAAATTATCAGTCATGAAGTAACACGAACTATAGATCTGAGGATATTCAGGATCTCCCCTGACCATTGAATTGACGTCGTGGTCATTCGACGTTGATGAACTCCTGGAGTAAAAAGGAAACTAAACATCCAAACCTATGAATGACGAATTCATGAAGCGATGAGGACCATCGATCCAAGGATGATTTGAGATCTCTCTTGACCATTGGATCTACACCATGGTAAGTCTGACGCTGACTACTCTGGGAGTAAAAAGGAAACTAAATAGCCAAACCCTCGAATGTTGAAGTCGTGAAGTGACGAGGACCGTCAATCCAAGGATGCTTTGAGATCCCTCTTGACCATTAGATCCAGACCATGGTTAGTCTAGTGCTAACCACTCCAGGAGTAAAAAGGAAACTAAACAACCAAAGCCCCGAACGTCGAAGTCGCGAAGCAATGGAGGCTGTAGATCTATGGATCTACGTGGACCTATCTTGAACATTGGATACAAGTGTATTGGGAGGTTTCTACCGAGAGTTTGTACTTCAGATATTTGGGCAATTTTGTAGGTAGGAGAGGCTGGAAGCTCCCGTAGGCCATCAATTCAGAGTGACGTGGCACGATGACGTCACCTAGGGTTATGTGGACCCATGTTCGGTATGCCATGTGTCACCTAGATTCATGCTTTTTACAGAGCTTATATGCCAATTGAAATGTGACATATGTATCCCATTTATAGGAACACATGTCATCTATGTCATTTGTCATTTTTCAACCCCCTGGAACATGCTTGATTGGCCTAATAGCTAGTGGAATATCCGAGGAACTGGGAGTTTGGGACTTCAGCAAACTTGGGATGTTGGAACATTGGGGTTAACCGACTGAAGGCTCGGACCTACCTGTCCCTGCCTCTGCATTTAACACGCCACCACTTGTAAGTGTGGAGCCTTCGAGAGTCTAGGGTTTCATAACTTCAGAGGTTTCGAGTGGTATATTGGATAATTCAAAAAGGTCGAAGTCCCGGTTTACTTTCCTGCTCCTACAAGCTGTAAGAATAATTTAAATATAATTAATTAACTAAGTGGGACCCTCTTTGTAGCTTTGGCATTTAGGAGTTTTGGGTTATATTTATAAGAGCATGAGGAGGATATTTCCCCGAAGTCTGGAGACTTAGGTGCTTATCAAAATTAATACTCCTAAGGACTCCTCTAAATTCTTTAGTTATATTATATAATAATTCAATATAATTATATTATAATATGATTAATGAATGAAGAAATTTACAATGTTTAATTAAATTAATAGGCGTATAAGATCTAGACAAGCGTCAACCTCGGGTTGGGAAATCCCTAGTTAGTAAAGGCCTAAATAAATTTGAAGGGTCATAACTTTCGGTCTAGATCTCGGATCTGGACAAACTTACAATCGTTGGAAATCTCTTGACGAGTAGAAGATGATGGAGGTCTTGGGAAGAGGATTTGATATGGTTGAGAAAAAGAGAAAACAACGTATACCCCATCCCTTAAAATGATACCTAAGTGGTTGGGTGTGTGACAAAGATGAACGACCTCAATCATTTCCTTACCATTAAGCCAATCCACCACCACCTTGGAGTCCCCTTAGATCTAAAGTTTTATAATATGAAGGAGATTTTTTGTGACAGGTAATGCCCATATTCCTATTTTGTGTTTGTGCCCCTCCTAAGGGCATACCCAATCTTGAAAAAGTGACGAGAAGAGATATGTAAGACACCTCCTGCTCTGCACCAAGGGGGATGGCCCTGACTAGCACCATCCAAATAACCCCAGGAGGTTCCTTCCAACAAATCTAGTGCAAAATCCACCCATTTTATCCCTTTTCTTTGCTCACACCTGAATTCTTCTTCCAACTTCTAGATCAGACCCACAACCAGATTTGGAGGAATAAATTTCCCTTCAAATATACATAGGTTTCTCTCCCACCAAATAAAATAAGATAAAAAACAAGGAACTAAACTAAATTCACATACTTCCTTTTCATATTTCCAAACTGAGCACCAATCCACCAAACTCGATGGGGAATGATTCAATGATATTTTGAAATGTGTTGATACTATAGACCATAGCTGGATAGAATATGAACAATGAAAAAATAAATGGGAGACTGACTTTGCCTCCGAACAAAAAATCGCACATCTACTCGACCCGACCCAACCACGTTAGAGCTCGACATCCCAAGTTAAGATATTATTTTTAAAGGCTATCCAAAAAAACATTTTTATCTTTAAGGGTGCATGCATTTTCCAAAATTTCGACCATCACCATAATATTTCACTTGAGAAATACTCATCTACCAAGGAGAGATAAACTAGATTTCTCGTGTATCTACTAAAAAATGCATTTATTGACCAACAAAAAGACTCTTCCTATTCTTGCCTTAGAGTTATAAAATTGGATTTAAGACAATCTATTAACCTTGTCCATTTTACCCTAAGCTTGTCTGACAAATCCAAGTCTTCAACATTAATCCATTTTGAATTCCCTACAAGGTCTTTAACAAGACTCCTTGCATCCCATAGGGAGAATATACCTTTACTATGAAGAGAGGATAATAAACCTTTTGAAAGACTATGTGCATTCCAATACCCTTCCCATGAGTCCTCTCCCAATCTCACTTTCTTCCCATTTCCCACTCTCCAAATCATCCAATCCCCGATGAGCGGAAATGCCTCCACCAATGTTTTCCATGTAATTGAGCAATTCACTGTAGATTTTCGGGGAGATGTAAACCAATCTTCGAAGGATTTGTTTGCAAGATAATTTTCGGCCATGAATCTTCCCCATATCATATTATTCTCAACAAGCCACCAAAGACTCTTGGACTCTAAGGACTTACTAAACCATGTAGGTTTTTGATTCCCCATCCTACCATCTCCTTCAACATTGCCAGGAAATACCATTTAGAGAGAGGGATACAATCGACCTCCTTCCTCCTTGACCAAAGGAACTGAAAAAAAAGTCTCCTTATCTTAGTTATAATTCCTTTTAGAATCTTGACAATGGCTTCCCAATACATAGGAATTCTATTTAAAATAGAAATGATAAGGACTAAATGTCATCCTCTCAAGAGCCATTAGTTCACCCATGTGGATATTCTTGATTGAATATTTTTCACCAGCCATTTCCAATCCTCGTACAAATAATAGTTTGGATTTAATAAGAAGCCCAAGTACTTTAAACCATCATTAAGAGCTTTCTAAGCAAAGGGAAAAATATTAGACAATTGAAAATGAACCTCTTCAGGAATTGAGAAAAACGATAAGGTACATTTTGACATATTGATTTTCATACCAGTCGCCGAACATAATAGATTCCAAAATATATTTTAGGGATTTGAATTCCTGCACAGAAGTTTCCCCAAAGAGAATAACGTCATCAAAAAATAATAAACGAGTAAGAAATTTTGATGCCATGATCCTTAAGCCCTTTAGGAGATCTTTTTTCTTTGCTTCATGCATTAGTTTACTTAGACCTTTCACTTCTATCATAAAAATAAAGGGGGACAACAAACATCCTTTCCTGAGGCCTTTGGATGAGGGGAAAGAGGGAGAATGAGAAACATTTACAAGCAAATCAAAACATGCAAACTCAATACACCCCATAATCCAATTTACAATATTTAAAATCATCCCCATCTTGATAAGAGCTAAGCGAGTGAAGACCCAGTTAATTTTTTCATAATATTTGGAAAGGTCTAACTTCACCAAAATGAAGGGATTTTTTTGGGTCTTAAAATGTAAGGCTTCTTGGGCCAAAGATACTGCCTCATGGATTTGTCCTTTTTGGAGAAAACCAAACTATTCATCCGAGATGATACTGCTAAGTATAGGATTAAGTCTATTTGCGATGGCCTTTGAGATCAACTTATATACCAAATTGTAATAGGATATGGGTCTACAATTGTCAAAGTATATGACATCTTGTTTCTTAGGGATCAAGTCTAGGAAGGTCCTTTTTAGAGAGTTTAGGACTTTTCCCGACTTCTGGGATTTGAGCACAACCTTTATCAATTCATCTTTGAGAAACTCAAAAAAAATAAGGAATAATTCGAATGTGAGGCTATCAGGGCCTAGACTTCTACATTTTTGGAAGGACAAATGAGTTGAAAGGATTTTATTTTCAGTAATATCCAACTGAAGCTCATCATTCATTTCCTCATATATAGCCTAGAGGAAATATCAACCACCTTTAGAACTTCCATAATGGGGCATCTTGTGTGTTCCTTGAAAAGATGAGAAAATCAACTTTTCCCAACATTTGCAATTTTAGAATGAGATGATAGAAACACCTTGTTTTGATCCTTAATTCCAATGATAGTGTTAAGGTTTTTGTGGAAATTGGAAAACTTATGGAAAAACTTTGTATTATTGTCCCATTCTTTGAGCCAAGTCCCATGGATTTTTAGTTGCCACTTTTCTTCATCCAATGCTATAAAATCCCTTTTTCTCTTTTAAATATCAAACAACTCACTTTCCTCATCAATTGACAGAGAACCGACAAGTTTTTCAACTACCAAATACTCAATCCTATATTTGACCCCACTTGCTTTCTAATTAAAATTAGGAGCCCAAACATAGTAGACCTTATTGATATTTGAGAGGTTAGCCACAAATTGGTGCATGTAGGAGTTTCCTTCCTCTTCTCCTAGATGTGACTATGAATATTCCATCGGAACTTTGTAGTTATTCTCCTGGAGGAAAACATGATTACAACGTAAATGAGAAATAAGGCTTATGGACCCTCTTCACAATTTTCAAAATTATAGGAAGATGATATGAGATTACATCTCCTACAACCCTCATTTTATAGGTCTAGGGACTATCAGTGAGAAATTCGGAAAGAAGAAATCGGTTAAGTCACTTAGCAACCAATAATTCACCTGCTCTTCCATTCTGTTAGGTCCGAGATAACTTAGCAGGCTCCAAATTAACCAAAGAGTTTTGTTCAATCCAATGATCGATAAAACCTTCTAAGCATCCCTTATTGGGTGAGAACCCCAAATATATCTGATTGATGTTGTAAAATTAGATCTCCCCTTGAGAAGACATTCGAGGGTGAGAGGATTCTTGAAGCACTTAAGTTCTCCCAGAAAGGAAGTTTTTTCTGTGTATGGCCCATACACGTTCACTAGCCTAAACACCTCATTAAGTATACTATCCTCCAAGTCAACTACAATCCCAAAATTGATGAGGGGGTTGGATATAAATTTAAGACGAGGGATCCATGTAGAGAGAGTACCACCTGAGAGACCTTTAGAATCTAAAGCACTAAAAGTTCAATTTTTCAACTGTTATTGAATGAGGTCCACATCTTTACCAGCTGCACACATTGTTTCTTGAATCAAAATGGTATTCGAATTACACATGCATACAATAATTTTGAGTGATAACACTTTATAGGCACCCCAAACTGCACATCCATTAAGAGAGACCACAATCATTGGGGAACTTTAGCCTGGGATTTTCCCACTCCAAGGGCCCTAATGATGGTGGATTTCTTACTCGATCTTACCTCCCCTTTTTCTTGCACCTATGCCATGTAAATATATGATTTCCTTCCCTCTTGACTACCGAGATATTTCTCAAAGTCTAGGTCTCCTAGTCTCTCCTGAAAAACCCCCCCTTTAACCTTCAAATGAAGAAAATAATCAGATTCAATCGAGGACTTGGAAAAAAGAAAAAAACATTGAGTCAATTGGATGGGACTTGGTGGATGATGACACTGATCTCGCCGAGGAAATACTCGAAGGATTTATTCTTATGGGAATATCAGGGAAATAAAGGTAGGGGGATTTGACTTGAGAAAGGTCCCTATTCTAAAGGATAGGGCCTGGGACCAGGAGAAAATCAACTTTTTCCATCTTGACCTAAGACTAGCGATGAGGAATACCATGGGATTTAGACTCAAAAAAATAATTAGGGGGAATAAGGGGACAATGATGACCATAGTTACCCTTCATAGTGGTAGGGAGGTCCTTGGAGGTCAGGTGCTATCAAAAAGGGAGTTTCTACATGCCCCAGATCTAGGAAAGTTGTTAATAGAAGTTGCATCAGCAAGTGCAGTAACCATGATTGGCTCATTATGAAGGCCAGAAGAATGAAAAATCACAGTGTTCATATCATGTATGTTCTGCAGCTCTTATCAACTGTATTTTACACGCGCAGATGTGTTATGGAAAATCTAAAGTAAAATTCGAAACATCCAGACACCATGAATTCAGTGTTCCTTAGCACGTTTCCTCCTCTCGCCTGCTCTGTTATAAATTCCAGATGCTTTGCCTGCATTCTATTCACCATCCAAGCTTATGCACTATTTGTAGTTTTATCGTGAGCCCAAACTGATCGAGTTTTTCCATTTTGGGCCCTTTCCAAGTCCACCGTGCATAATAAATATAGGCGTTGCACCATGGAAACCCCTCGAAACATAAGATGGTGTGTGCGAAGTAACAAAAGAACCAAACCTGAACCTCAAAGCGACTGGGACTCAATCTTACTCACAACAGGCATTCTTGAGGTTTCAAAGGGAGACTTCCCTCTGCCCGAAATGATGATATCACACCACACGGAGGTTGAAGTGGAAGACGTTGGAAGCCCTTCTTTCCCAACAACAGATACCCCAAAGAAGGAGCAAACTGAGAAAGAAAAAAGAAGCTGGGGAAACCCAAGTTCAAGACGGGCCACATGCAAGATCGGTTGCCGAGAAATTACTTATGCGTGCTATTCAGCTAGAGCTTATCGAAGGCACCAGTTGAGAAAGTGGGGGAATAACGAGGAGGAAAGACATCGTCGACACTAATGTTCAAAAACCATCCCAACAGTTGAAGCAGGTGCAACTTGCCATCGTTGAAATTTACCAGGAAAATAGAGAGCTAAGACAACAGTTGGCAGAAAGGACTCTTGGAGTGTCAGCATCAAAAGTTCATGAAGGGAATGTGGCATGTCTAAAGAGACAAATCCAGGAGGCACAGGATACAATCGTGTAGCTACGCGAAGCACAAAGAATGTCGGAATATAGAAATGCGAAACACCCCAGAGAACGTGAAGCCACCAGGGAGAAATTCCGCGTGGACCTTCCCACCGCACAGAAGAAACATGATTAACCTACTTCATCTCTATTATTTTCCATCAAGGCGCAGATCTTGACATTTTTGAAACAAGCATCGCCCTTAGGCAATTTTTATTAGTTTGGTAACGACTACGATAGTCTGCAGCCGGTCGCCACATATGCGCCACAAAAAATGAGCAGGTGACCGGAAGTGGGGCCGTTACATTAGATGGTAGAAATATGACAAAGCCCTGAATCATTTTGACGGTCTCTCAAAGGGAGACATTGACACATCACTCTTCCCTACAAGAAGATCCTGCTGAAATTGAACACCTGGAACAAGAGACAAGCGATTAGGATGCGACCAAACACAGTTGTTTTCTATTTTTGGAAATAGGTCATACGAAAGGTCATCGAACAGAGGAAGGATAGTTTCCTAGGTTCTAGGGACAATAGCTAAAGGGCAGGGCAACCCAAGCGGCACCCTTGCCTATATATTTCATCTTTTCAATGTAAGCCAGGTTGGTTGGAAAAATTAGTATAGACAACGTCTATTGAATGTAATTTGAGTTCAATCAAAACTTAATGCAAAATTCTTGTAGCTTTGATGAAAATATTCTAATTGTAGTAGTTGGATGTATTCTTTCATTTCTTTGCGTAGGTGCTTCCTGTTTTCTTTATTCATATATTTTTCTGTCTGAATCAGAATGAATTTTCAAACTTGGGATTCGTCGCGCCGCACCCCTTGTTTGTGCCATTTAGATAAAATGTATTTCCTCTAAAATTAACTTTGAATTCATCCTTAGCGATGCTCCAAGGTTATTCATGTGTTTTCTCCTTGCCACACACAACGATTTTAAACTGAATAGTGTTGCTCACTTAGCCTTTATCCTCTCAAGTTCAGTCACCGAGTCATTTGTTTCCATCATTTTCTTGAATCAAATCCATAGCCCGAGGCTTGCTATCTTACGCCAATGAAACTAGAACTTATTATGAAAAGGTGTTAAATCTAACAAACAACTTTAAAGCCATATCCCGAGCTGAGACATTGTCTCCCGAGAGAGCCCTCTCCAGATCTGAAAGGCTAGTTTCGGGTCTCAAAGTTGGTTGAAAAAGTTATCTCTATCATTTGTTTATCAAACGAACATATTTACAGAGTGCTAACATTATGGCGTCATTGTCGGGGATGGAATTGAATAAAGTTTCCTTGGGAGAATGACTAAAGTTACATTTTTTACCCCTGAGGGTAATAGAGGGACAAACACCTACACTAGCTAAAAACATTTACCCTGGCATCTCCAGTAAAAAATACCAGTAGCATCAAGTAGTGCAGTTCATGAACCCTGGCTTCAAAGACAATCTATACCAGAGAAAATCCTAACCCAAACCCTAGAGAGCCTGAGTACAACCCCGAGAAAATTATGCGCAGGACTAGAGAGCAAGCGCTAGACCCATTCTATTACCTGGATAGAAGCCTGTCCTTACCCAAAGACGACACGCAAAGAATTGACGACCCTTAGTTTGATGCATTATTCGAGCAAACCCTGTTCAGGTCTAAGTCGAAAACCAGCTTGGATGAGATAGTTTTCGACTAGGAGATATTCCAAGGCCTGATATCTAATAATGTCCCTCAAATCCCCAACCCTCCTAGAGCCATGGCTGCCAGATTCGCCCCCCTCATTCTGCCAGCCCAACTGTATGATTTTCCCTAAAATTACAGTCAGAGAATTAAGCTCTACGAAGTGGAAGGGAACGTTTCATCCCAGAAGCATCTATATTGGTTCAATGATTTCGTCGACCCAGAGGAGGTGGACTATGTAGACGCGAAAATGAATTTGTTAGTGCAGAGCCTTTTGGGGGAGGTGAGAAAATGGTTCAAATCCCTCCCGGCCGCAAGCATTCGAGACGTCTTTCATTAATAGATGGAGAGACAAGAAGAACCCCTTGCAGTTGTTAACAAAATACAATAATATGAAGAAGGCACCAGAGGAGATGGTGCAAGAAACCCCATGGAGATGCACAACCATTGAAATCTCGGTCCTCAGACGACAAGTTTGAATTGACGATGAAGACGATGGAGAAACTGATGGAGAGAATGTCTATGGGAAACAAACCTGCCGCCCGAGAACAACATGACCCCCAGCCTAGAAATTAGAACCTCAGAAGGGGTCAAGTTCCTCAGATCAGATAGAGGGAACAAAGGGAGCAGAGAGATCAGGGAGAACAACAGACAAGGCATTCATTCCAAAACAACTATGTTGATGAAGACTTTGATCAGATGTTTGAAGATCAAATGAATTGCTGCGATGACAAGAACCCACATGTGTTTTTTACATAGGGAGAGCATGATCAGTACATGAGAGAAAACAACGAGTTCATTCTGGAAACAAATGATACACCATTTTGTGAAGTGGATGATGCGCCGTCCTCGGAGACAAAAGACTTTAGAAAGGGTTATCAGAACACCATCATGAAGTTTCAGAAGAGATATAACCTCAGGGGCAAGGAGGCGTCTACCGACCCTCAACAGACATATCCCATAAGGAAACCTCCAACAGACACCCCTTCCATGAGCCGACGGAAGCTAGACAACCAGACCAAGGATACAACTAAAAAGGTGAAGTCAAATGAGGAAGCCCCAAGGAAAGCATCGGAAACAAGCCGGGAAGCATGCAGAAAAGAGGTAGAAAAAGTCCATTGCCCTTTTAACTTTGAGCATGAAATGGATAAAATCAAAATCTATGTCCCTTTCAATGAACTTATCAGAAAAGGTGAGTATCAGGAGAAAATTATTAAAATGCTAAAAATGGGAGGGCCCCCCGATACTTTGAACGTCCAAGACGATCACCCTGCTATTCTGTTTGGTTCATGCGTTGAGGAGACATGTGATACTGAGGATGTTCCCCCGTTCTACGTCAGTCTAAAAATCCATTATATGACCCTACATAACGACATGTTAGATTCAGGCGCGTCGCACAACCTCATGCCAAAGGTGATCATGGACGAGTTGGGTTTGGACATCACTAGGCCCTATAAGGACCTTTATTCCTTTGACTTGAGGAAAGTCAAATGCTTGGGTTTCATCAAAGACTTGGTCATATCACTGGCCCAAATTCCTTTGAAAATCATGGTTATGGATGTGGTCATGGTAGACATACCCCCTACGTTTGGCATGTTGCTGTCCCGGTCGTGGGCTGTGAAGTTAAAGGGGACTCTACAAATGGACATGTCATACACCACCATTCCTATCTTTGGCCAGGATAGACGATTTTATAGAGAAGTGCTGCTGAAATACATGGTAAGCAGCAAGACATAACCAAATAACTATCCTATATACTCCGACGACACTATGGTTGGTTCCTCTATATTCTACAATGACCTGAGTTTTGAAGAGGAGAAGCTAACAACCATCATGAAAGCCGATGAGGAAACCGTGTGGAAAGCAATAGAGTGCACCGAACCAAAGAAACACGTGAAAAATGAGATATGGAACATGAGTTTTGATGGTGCTGTCAGTAAGGAAGGAGTAGGTTCCATGATATGGATAAGCCCCCCCAAGGTGGGCACAAAGCTGTGCTCATACAAGCTTGCGTTTGAATGTACAAAAAACATGGCCAAGTATGAGGCACTGATCTTGGGCTTGAAGGTTTTGAAAGAATTGGGCATGACGAGGATAGCAGTGCATGGAGACTCTGAGCTGATTATAGACCAGGTGAAAGGCATATATCTTTCCAAACACCCCAAGCTGAGAGTGTACAAGAATTTGGTGCTGGACCTACTCGAAGAATTTTCAAAGTATGATCTACCTGCTATCCCAAGGGAGTAGAATCAGATCGCCGATGCGTTGGCCACCTCTTCCTCGGTGTTTAAAATCCCCATCTTCCCAAACAAAAAATATGAGATTGAGGTCAAACATAGGCCGACAGTGCCTGATAATATCAATGGCAGGTGTTTGAGGATGACAAACAAGTGGAGATATTTCTTCAAATGAGTGACGAGTTCACTAACATAAGCATTGATGACCAGTGTTGCTGCAATGAAGATGAGAGCGTGGATGCGTGCATTAATGAAGACCCTTTCTAGAACCAAATAGAGGGAAGGGACATATTACAATTGAAGAGCAACATCATCCCAAAGTGGCTAGTTCCATTGGAAAAGTTGTTTGATGAAAATGACGTGGCTAGAAATCCCAAGGTCATTGCAAACAATGATGATGTCGAAGACTGCAACATCAGGACTGAGGAGAACCCAAAAATAATGAAATTGTCAAAAACACTCAGTCCATAGGTCAAACAAGACTACATCAAGCTCATGAGAGATTTCCTAGATGTTTTCGCTTGGAGTTATGACGATTTAAAGGTGTATGACACTAAAGTAATCCAGCATGTCATCCCTCTCAAAGAAGACTAGAGGTCGTTCAAACATAAGCTACGACGGATAAATCCCCTATTGTTGTCGCTAATCGAAAAGGAGTTAAAGAAACTCTTCGAAGCTAAAATTATCATTTCTTTAAGGTTTTCTAAGTGGGTGGCCAACTTGGTACCATTTATACAAAAGAGCGGCGAGATAAGACTTTGTGTGGACTTCTAAAACTTAAACAAAGTGTCCCTCAAGGATCACTACCCTCTTCCTAAAATGGAATATATCCTACAAAAGGTGGTTGTGTCCCAGAAGATGTCCATGCTAGATGGTTTTTCAAGTTATAACCAGATCTTGGTACACCCAGATGATAGGGAAAAGATGGCCTTCACGATGCCATGGGGGATGTTCATGTATGCCAATATGCCTTTTGAATTGATGAATGCTGGTGCCACTTTCCAGAGGGAAATGAACATAGCATTTGCTGATGATAAGGAAAATTTCATTGTGATCTATCTGGATGACATCATGGTATACTCTGCCTCTGATGAACAACACCTCGAGCATCTAAATAAAGTTTTCCAGAAGTGTAAAAAATTCGGCATATCACTCAATCTGAAGAAATCACATTTTGGGATGGAAGAAGGGAAGATTTTGGGGCACATTATCTCAAAAGAGGGAATTAAGATAGACCCCAACAGGGTTGAAGGAATCCTTAAAATCAACACTCTGCGTAGTAAGAAGGAAGTGCAATCCTTCTTGGGAAAATAATTTTTTTTGAGAAGATTCATCCTAAACCTGGCAGAGATTATAAAACATATCACCTGCATGCTCATAAAGGGGAACGATAGCAAGTGGAACTTGAAATCCGAGAAGTCATTTGAAGATATCAAGGTGGCACTGACTAGAGAGCTTGTGCTAGCCAATCTAGACTTCACGAAAGATTTCATCCTGTTTTCATTCGCCTCAGAGCATACGATTTTCGGCGTGATGTTGTATAAAGACGAGAAGAAATTCAAGAATCCCATAGCCTTAGATGAATGCTGAGGGATTATCCACTAAGGTAAGAAATTATGGAGAAACAAGCATACACCTTAATGAATGCCCTGAAGGATTTCAGAATGTACATATTACTCTCCCACATTATCTCTTACGTGCTCAGCAATTCGGTCAAAGATATCCTGACTCAGCCTAACCCAGAGGGAAGGAGAGGAAAATGGATAGCCGCCATGCTGGAATATGATCTTTAAATCAAGCCCATGAAATTGATTAAAGGGCAGGGCTTTGAAATGTTTATGGTGCAGTTAGACTGCGACACTGTGGGGATAATTTTCATCACTGATCTGTCAGAGAATCCTTAGGAAGAAACAACTACGCGGGTATCTCAGGATTTCGTCGATTCAATGTGGTATATAGACATCATCTATGTGCTAAGGAAACTATGAGCCCCTCCGGGTTTAAGTAAGACCAAGGCTAGATTCCTAAAGCTCAAAGCGGTTAACTTCTACATCCTGGATAGTTCACTATACTAGAAATATCCCAGAGGAATATTGCTAAGTTGTTTGTTGGAAAACAATGCAAAGCGAGCCATAGAAGAATTTCACAAAGGCGATTGCGGAGGGCACCATTACTGGAAAATCATCGTGCACAAAATCCCGAGAGTGGTTTACTATTGGCCTACAATCTTCACAGATGTATATAAATAAGTCTCCAGCTGCCACGAGTGTCATATTTTCGACGAGAGAAGGAATTTGTAGCCCCTGCCACTAAATTCGATCTCATTCAAAGCACCTTTCATGTAGTGGGGTTTGGATTTCATAAGGGAAATAAATCTTCCATCCTCAACGCAACACAAATGGATACTTACGGCCACATACTACTTCACAGAATGGATAGAAGCAGTCCCCATGAAGCAAGCTACCGACGCAGTCATCATCCAAGTTTTGGAGACAAATATCTTGTCGAGATTCAGATGCCCCGTCAAGACCATAACCAACAACGTGGCCGTGTTCAAGTGCAAGAAGATGGAGAATTTTTGTCATGATTACAATCTAAACCTGGGGCATTCTACAACGTACTACCCAAAAGGAAATGGGTTAGCAGAGTCATCGAATAAAAGTATGACCAAGATCATGAAAAGACTCCTGCAAGACAATAAAAAATATTGGCATAAAAATCTCATCTATGCGTTGTGGGCAGACCAGGTTACCACCAAGAAGTCCATCTCAACATCGCCTTTTGAAATTGTATACGACGTAGACGTAATTTTCCCTACCACACTGGTGTTTCCCGTTAGAAATTTGTTGCAAGAGAAGGAGGCCGAGCTAGATGACACACAGAGGAGAATAAATCAGTTGGTTCACACACAACAGATGAGGGAATAGGTGTACAATCGATCACAACTCCACCAGGAGAGGATGAAGAAAACCTTTGGCAAGCTTTCTAAGCAAGAGGAATTTCGTTTGGGTGATCTGGTGTTGATATGTAACGCGAGAAATGAGGATAAATGAAAGCATGGTAAATTCAATAATTTGTGGACTGGTCCATTCAAAATCGGTGCACATCGCATAAATAATGATTGTTTTCTGGAAGAACTAAATGGAGAGTGTGTTGGTTGGGGGCCTGTAAATGACAGGTTCCTCAAACATTATCTGATGAAATAAGATCCATTTAAGTCACATGTCATTGTAAATAGTCATTTTATTTTTTGTGTCGAGTCAGTATGTCAACAGAAAATTGAAGCCCAAAGTGAAGGCCCTAAGTTTTATGTTGAGTCTTTTAGAAACTGTGTCGATAGGGTTAGGTTGTGTTTGTTTTTCATATTTCAGTGTTTGAAAGTCGAATAAGGCCCAATGGTCAGGCACCTGGTCTACTGTTCTTTGCTAACTCAAGGGGAGGATATCATCCCTGTTGGATCCAGTTGTTAGCACCACCATTTTTCTCTTCAATTAGAGTCAATTTTGGTCGAGTTATGGCCCATGTGTCGAAGCATGTGAGATCAGGTACATAACAACAAAGGGGTCGAAGTTAGCAAATGTCAGTTGGCCCTTGAAGTCAGGAAGGGATGTCAAAGTCCAAACATGTGTAAATGAGTACGAGTCCATTCCAAAAGAGTCCGGTCCTTCCAAAAAGGGAGTTTCTACATGCCCCAGATCTAGGCAAGTTGTTAATAGAAGTCGCATCGGCAAGTGCAGTAACCATGATCGACTCATTATGAAGGCTAGAAGAATGAAAAATCATGGCGTTCGTATCATGTATGTTTTGCATCCCTTATCAGCTGTATTTACACGTGCGGACGTGCTATGGAAAATATGCAATCAACTTTGAAACATACATTCACCATGAATTTAGTGTTCCTTAGCACGTTTCCTCCTCCTTCCTTCTCTGTTATAAATTTCAGATGCTTTGCATGCATTCTATTCACCAACCAAGCTTATGCACTATTTTTAGTTTTCTTCCGAGAACATACTGATTGAGTATTTTCGTTTTGGGCCCTTGGCAAGTCCACCGTGCATAAGACAGATAGGTGTTGCACCATGGAAACCCCTTGAAACATAAGACGGGGTGTGCGAAGTAACAGAAGCACCAGGCCTGAACCTCAAAGCGAACGAGACTCATTCTTACTCACAGCGGGCATTCCTGAGGTTTCAAAGGGAGACTTTCCTCTGCCCGAAATGATGATATCACACCACATGGAGGCTAGAGTGGCAGAAGCTGCACCGGAAGGAAGATGTTGGAATCCCTTCTTTCCCAACAATAGATACCCCGTAGAAGGGGCAGACCGAGAAAGAACAAAGAATATAGAGAAATCCAAGTTCAAGACAAGCTACGCCCAAGATCGGTTGCCGAGAAATTACTTATGCATGATATTCGGCTAGAGCTTGTCGAAGGCACCAGTCGGGAAAGTGGGGGAAGAACGAGGAGGACAAACGTTGCAGGCACTAATGTTCGAGAACCATCCCAACAGCTGAAGCATGCGCAACTTGCCATCGCTGAACTTTACCAAGAAAATAGAGAGCTAAAACGACAGTTGGCAGAAAGGACCCTTGGAGTGTTAGCATCACAAGGTCATGAAGGGAACGTGACGTGGCTAAAGAGACAAATCTGGGAGGCGCAAGATACAATCATGAAGTTGCGCGAAGCACAAAGAACATTGGAAGAAAGAAATGTGAAACACCCCAGAGAACATGAAGCGGCAGGGGAGAAAGTCCATGCGAACCTCGCCAATGTGAAAAAGAAACATGATTAACCTACTTCATCTCTTGTATTTTCCAATGTGGCGCATATCTTGATAGTTTCTAAACAAGCATCACCCTTAGGCAATTTTTTCAATTTGGTAACAACTGCGACAGTCTGCAACCGGTCGCCACGTACACGCCCTAAAAAATGAGAAGGCAACCAGAAGTGGGGTCGTTACATTAGATGGTGGAAATCTGATAGAGCCCTGAATCATTTTGACGGCATGTCAAAGGGAGACAACAACACATCACTCTTCCCTACAAGAAGATCCTGCTGAAATCGAACACCCGCGATAAGAGACAAGCGGTTAGGATGCAGTTGAGCACAATTGTTTTCTATTTTTTGAAATAGGTCATACAAAAGTTCATGGAATAGAGGAAGGCCAATTTCCTAGGTTCTAGGGACAGTAGCTAGAGAGCAGGGCAGACCAAGCATCACCCTTTCCTATATATTTTATCTTTTCAATGTAAGCCAGGTTGGTTGGAAAAATTAGTATAGACAACATCTATTGAATATAATTTTAGTTCGATCAAAACTTAATGCAAAAGTCCTATAGCTTTGATGATAAGATTCTAATTGTAGAAGTTGGATGTATTGTTTCCTTTCTTTGCATACTTGCTTCCTATTTTCCTTATTCATATCTTTTTCTGTCTAAATTGGAACGAATTTTCGAACCTGGGATTCGCTGCGCAACGCCTCTTATTCGCGCCATTTAGAAAAAAAGTATTTCCTCTAAAGTTAACTCCGAATTCATCCTCAACGGTGCTCCGACTTGCTTCCTGTGTTTTCTCCTCGCAACACACAACGATTTTAAACTAAAGACTGTTGCTCCCTTAGCCTTTATCCTCTCAAGTTCATTCACCAAGTCATTTGTTTCCATCATTTTCTTGAATCGACTCCATAGCACGAGGTCTTGCTATCTTATGCCAATGAAACCAGAACTTATTATGCAAAGGTGTTAAATCTAGCCAACAACTTTAAATCCATATCCCGCACTGAGACATTGTCTCCCGAGAGAGCCTTCTTATTGGCCCTTGACCAAGTTTTGAAGAAATTGGGTCACATTTGACCTATTTTGTGACTTTGACAGGCTGGTCGAAGGCTGAGCGCAAGGAAAAGCAGAGATAATGGGATCTCGTCCCCTTCTTAGGGCATTTTTTGGGTTTAGGGTTTTGTTGACGGGCGAAATTGACCACTCGTCAACTAGAGGAGTGAATCTGGTCCGGGGTTGTCTAATTAACCCAAGATGTTTGGATTAATTCACTCTGACAGGTTTAGCGGCTCCATTGGCCGATCTAAGTCCTAAAGAAAGTGAAAAAAAATAACTAAAGGAAAAACAATGATCTAATAAATAACAATCGCTAATAAATATACATACATCTAAAATGTATCTGCAGTTTAACTAATTAATACTTATAAAATAATTCTAGTTACCATATGTACAATATATACAAATAATGATTTTTAATCTAAACTCACAGAAAATTCAACATTTAATGATTCTTCTATTGAAAGTAATAAAGAAAAATAAAATACTGTTTATTTTTTAGTTTATTTCCTTAGATATAAACACTCATGAAATCAAACATAAAACTACCTAATTAAATAGAACATGCTAGATAGTAGAAAATGTTTTATATAGAGAAAATTTTTATATTTAACAAGCTGACGAAATCAAGCAACAGGCTGACCTGTTATTTGCATCCGATGTCTGTTCACTGTTGAATTTCCAGCCACTTTGATCTGACGAAGTAAACCTGCTACAGATGCTGGGACTGCTCCTAATAAATGAGGAACAATAATGCTAGAGATTGAATTATAACAAAAAAACATTGAATAGATACAATTACAGTAATCATATGATTTGCAAATTTCTACGATAGGATAAATCCTCCTGTGAGAACTTGCATGCAGACATTCAACATAAACTAGAGATGAATCTACTAATTCAAGTTGGACAGATAATCACTGTGTGTTTTATTCTGAAACAGGAAATATGGATAGCATGTATAAATTAAATGATATCAACTCGTAATAAACTATGTCGACAAAAGAAATCATAATCTATTATCGAAATTGAAATAAACATGACTTGAATGACAACATCATACAGAAAATCTAAATCTGTAACACATATCATATTCCATTCAAGTCTGTGATAAAAACACCCATACTCTTTCCCTAGGCTCAGATGATCAAATGTTTACAAAATGATGTGTTTATATAGGTTTCAGGAAACATAACTGTTTCCTGTTGATAAGATCAAATTTGTTTCAAAAATATGGGCGGTGCAACCACCCTGATTTCACTAGATATTAGAACACTAATAACAGTTTAATTCTGTTCACTCAAAATACAAAATTGATATGGTTGGGAGACCCCAAAAGTGTCTCATATCATCTTTGGAATCTGTTATCACCCCATAAAATATGGGAATCAACTTATGACTTGGATATTATTGATATTATCTGCATCTAGTGTTCTTTTTGGAGATTTATTTTTCATTTTGCAAAAAGAAAAAGAAAAAGAAAAAGAAAAGAAGCGAAAAGAGGGCAAAAGAATTGAAGCATAATCCCCATGCAATAACAGTGAATTGGCCATACCTTTCAAGCATGATCAAGTCCTTTTAAATTTTTAATGTTGATAGAATAGTGAATGCATCTGATCAGACCCTCTAATCCTGGTCAAATAGCCTCTAGGTTAGAATTAGTGAATACATCTAATCAGACCCTCTAATCCTGGTCAGATAGCCCCTAGGTTAGAATTAGTGAATACATCTGATCAGACCATCTAATCCTGGTTAGATAGCCCTTAGGAAAAAAAAATGATACCTTAACCCAACAATTTAATCTGGGTTATTCATCTTGTGAAAGTAGGTTAGAATGTAGATTAACTGCTTGGCCTCCCTTGCCCAAATAAATCCAGATCAATAAAGATGTTACCCTATGAATCCATGCCTAAGTGTAGTTGAAATGATGTCCCCTTGGTGGTGTATATGAGAAAAATCGAAGAAAAACCCATGTGAAAGCACTAATCCTAAGTTTTTCCTACACCTGACATTTTCCGCTCCCGACCTATCCTTCATGCACCTTCCAATGGTCCAGAT